>LR737384.1:10158973-10216176 GCA_902655005.2 Marronus borbonicus | reverse complement strand
TTTTTATTCATAAAAGTAAAATAAACTTAAAAATATCTCCTCCAGTAGTATATGAACTTAATAATAAATTATTACTCCAATGTTTAAACAATTTCTGCGACAAAAATTTAAACGCTCTGTTGCAAATGTAAAACAAAAATAAACAAATGAGTGATCAGTAATGCGTAGATCCTCCATTGTTCTTAATCACTTCCAATAGTCTGTTATTAATAGATTTATATAAATTTAACACATAATTTTGAGGGATATTCTGCCATTCAGTCACTATTGAAGTTTTCAGTTCCTGTACCGTGAAATATTGACGGCCTCCGCCATAAACGCGACGTGCCAATTCACCTCACATGTTTTAAATAATGTTTAAGTCTGGTGACCGTGCCGGCCACTGTAAAGTTTTAATCTTCTTCTCTTTAAACCATTCAGTAATGGTTTTTGCTTTATGAATTGGGGCGTTATCTTGCTGAAAAACAAAATTGCGCCCGGCCCATTGGTTTCCAAAACGTAGAAGATTGTCACGCAATAAGTCTTTACACGTCACAGATGTCATTTTATTTGTGCAAAACACTATCCCACTTTTATCGCGAAATCCAATTGCTGCCCATATCATCACAGATCCATCCCCTAATTGTCTGGTCATTTTCACTTTTGGTTCCTTTCTCAGATCGTGATAATGTTAATGTGATAACGTTACTCATCGGAAAATATAACTTTTTCCCATTGTTTCTTCCAGGATATGTGTTCTTCAGCAAATCTCAACCTCGCTTCTTTGTGTTTCGCCGAAAGTGGCGGTTTTCACGACATTTTCTTCCGTGATATTACCGGTGACGCCTTTAAAATCCTTTGAACATTACGCACGTGCGTTTGTACCCCCGCCTGTTCTGCAATAACTCTCGCCGACGCAGAAGAATTGGATGCACACCGTAATATCATGCGTTTATCCCGCTCACTTACAGCTTTCGGTCGCCCCTGGCCTATTGGTTTGCGGTAATTTTCCGGATCTTTTAGGAAATTTCTAACGCAATCATCGCTTCTTCGTAACCGACGATCAATTTCCTTCTTACTAACACCATCCTGGTGCCAGGCTAGAACTTTACCCCTTTCTATCAAGGATAATTGCTTTTTTCTACCCATATTGCACACAAACACTTTATAAAATATAATTTCTCGTGGTGAAATGTGTACACTTTACCAGCACAACCACTGCATATAAAGAGAAGTATCAAATTAAAACATTTTTGCTTATGTTAATGTAATAAATGCACAGGGTCTAAATTTTTGTCGCATTTAAAATTCCTATTTTGATCTGGGAAAATCTCAATTACCCCTCATAAAGCAATAAATACCCAGAAATATCTATAAATGGACTATTTACATAACAAGTATTAATAACCCTCATTTAGATTTTATATAATGGCTATAAACTTTGTTTCGTAAATAGAAACGTACCGCATCTATGTTTTTGGCTGGTAGTGTATTAACTCACTTCCGAAGGCATACTTACAAAACCACAAAACTTCTAAACGAATTAAGGGTTTTGAATGATTTTCATTGATTGTAGGAGCTAAAACATGAAAAAGACTTTCTTTTAATAAAAAGCTGGGGAAAGATTTTTAGGGAGAGTGTAAGGCATATAGAATACTTTGCTGATAATCACACCATAGTAACCTGCAGCAAAGATGCTGATAAGTCTCTTATAACCAAGTTTCTAGACAACAGAATTAAGCCATATATTTTGAAGATGAGAAGGGTAAATATGAAGAAATTACAATTGAACAATAAGTAATATATACAGTGTTGTAGGGAGTAAATTGTTTTTCAGTTAGTAAAAAACTAAAAATACTGGTAACCGGAAGCGAGGATGCCACATTGAGAGTTTGGAACATCTTCATTACATCAAATCCCATAATTATTCTGAAATCGCATAAATTTGGAATCATCGATGTGGTTATTGTAGAATCGCAGAACGTTTTATTAAGTATATCCCGAGATGGGGTAAGCAACCTATTGCTTATTTATTTATTTATTTCCATAATTTAACTTTCTCTGATCAAATCTACATGATTATATATTATGCTATTATGTTCCGATAGGCTGTATTCGAGTTCATTCAAATCATTGAAATATTCATAAATTTTATTACCGGTTCGCTTCCTTCAACTAACAAGACGAATGTCTACAGATATACGAGGATGGTATCAAAAGTAACTATGTTTGGAGCTTTTACCGAGCATTACCGACTATGCGTACTACTTTTTTTTTTGTCGAAGTCAACCAATTTTCAAAGACTAGTGTTGTTTTGAAAGCTTTTGGAAGTGAGCATGTATTTGTAGAATACCTGTCAGTGTCTTTTCTTTGGACGAGAAAACGTATGCAGAATTCAAAAAGAAGTTGGATGCAGTTATAAGGATCATTCATCTTCAATGACTACCATCAGTTACTGGTTTAATGAATTTAGACGTGTCGGAACATCCGTCTTTGATAGTGAGCGGCCAGGTTGTCCCATTGAAGTGACTACGGACGATATGATCAATGAAGATGAAGATTAAAGAGATTGCTAACACGGGAAACCTCTCCATTGAACCTGTGAAAAAGATCCTTCACGAAAAATTGAGTATCTGCGAGATGGGTCCTGCGTTTGCTGACGATTGATCAAAAACGAAATCACGTAATAGCTTCAAAGTAATGTTTGGACATGTTCGTAATGGGAATGAATTTTTGGGCGTTATGACTGTGGATAAGACATGGATACACTGCACGCCAGCTTTTTCCCGGCGAATGTGCACCAAAGAAGGCGAAGACGTATAGCCAGAAAGGTTATGGCGACGATTTTTTGGGATTCGCAAGGCATAATTTTTATTGATTATTTGGAGAATTCCGGGACAGTACCATGCTGATTTATTGGACAGATTAGTCGTTGAACTAAAAATAAAAAGGCCCCACTTATCTCTACCATCATGGTAACACCCTCGCTGACTCATCGGCAATTGCGATTCAGAACTAGTCCAGTTACAGTAGAAATTGGCACCCCATCCACCACAATCGCCAGATTTGGCATCTTGTGGTTGCTTTCTTTTTCTAAACTTGAAAAAATGGCTTGGGAGAAAACGGTTTACATCAAACGAAGAGGTCATTGCCGAAACAAAAAGCTATTTCGCAGAGTTCAACAAATACTACTACAAGGAGATCATTTCGAGAAATAAATTGCTAATTGCAATTGTCTTGCATGACAGAGGTATTCATCATACCACCCTCGGACACCAGCATGTAAAAAATGATACAACTCCTTAAGCAAGACTACATACCTCATTCAAAAACTTTGGGTATTCGGTGACATATTGACTAAACTCAATATGTAAAAACCAAGGCAATGAAATGCAAATCAATCGTTGGATTAGATATACTCACTGATGAATATTGTTGAATAAACAAATGGTAAAGTTCAGATTTCTTAAATTTTAAGAAAACGAATCCTTTAAGCATTCCTTACTCTCCTCAAAGAATTCTCAAGTGTTCCACATTGTTAAAATTTAATATAAATTTAAATAAAAAGAATTACTTTTAAAAAAGTTAATAACATGACTTCTAGTTAATATTTTACCTTTTCAGGTACTAAACCTGTGGGACCTAAGGGAATACGCACATATCAAATCTATTAATATAAAATTCCCATCATTCAAAGAAATGGGGAAGATTATTGAGTGGGGAAAAGAATGTATCTTTCCCGGTCCAAAACGTGTGCACTCAGAAAGCAATATGGAAGTGGAATCATCGGAAAACGATAAATGGGCAAGAAGTAATATATTAGTATCGTGTTGTAATTACATATCATCTATTAAACTTAATTTTCTGGACGGAAAGTACAGAAATTTTGAATCTTCCGTTCTTCCAGCTCCGCCGTTACAAAATAGTGTTTTAATACCAGCAAATTGGAAGATTTCTGATGAAAACGATGACTTAAAAGTGTAATTATTCCAGAAATAATTTTTAAAATATACGTATGTTAATCAGAACTAAGAATTAAATGTCTACATAAAGAATGTGAATAAGGACTTAAATACAAAAATGTAGAAAATATGTGGGCACAGTAGATGTTTTTGGAAATAATTTTTTCAATTTAATTGTCTTTTTTGTACATACATAAAATGGTTAATATTCGGAATTAATAGTACAGTTGACATAGATAAAGTAATTTACATCTAAAATCGAGTTCCAAGTTTTATATAATAGATATTATATAAAACAAATACATTTTCGAACTATTGAAAGAATAATTATTTCGGTAATACTTAGTTTATTTTGAACTAAAAAATATTATATTTTTAAATGATTCATTATACAAATTAAAAAAAGAATGTTTATTCAAATAAAACAATACTGTACAAAACTCAACAAAGAATATGTGTCGCGTTTGCAAGAATTTCTATTTTGTATTTTAGTATTGAAAATTTTGCAAACTTTTTAATAGCTGAGCATTTTCTTTTTTCGAAAATCTTTTCTGGTAAATAAAGACTGAGAATTGCAACACGTATTCATTTTTATCTTCTATTTAATAATCAATCATTTTAGTTAATCCTTTTTTCTGTTGTAGAGATTATATAGACGTTGATAGCAATATAGAAACATACATCGAAAGCTTGAATTTTATCTTGAAGAAAGATTTTCTTTCCGAGGATAATCTTAATAACGAAATTAATTTTAAGATTGCCCGATTGGAAAATAAAAAGCACAAAGTATGATTGAAATTAATACAAAAGTTAATGCGGTGTAAAGCAATATTATTTTTGCTCTCCAGATGAAAGGTATCGTTGCACAAGGTGCCCCTTACTTAGCCTTGGATCTAGCAGAAATAGAGGAGATAAAATTGTCACCAAACTTACCGGTCCCGGCTGGTAATAAGAAAATTCGTCAACTGGTAGAGAAAACCGAAAAGATGTTATCCGATGTTGGTACAAGATCACTTGTCTTTTCAAGTCCAAGTTCATCGAGTAGGTCTAAATCATCAAGAACGAGTATTATTGAATTTGATTAATTTAGGTTAATAAATATACTGATTAAAAAATATATCAATTTTCGCCCTTCAATGAAAATGATCCTTTATTACCCACAGATAAGCATATCCAATTACAAAGCAAAATAAAACGCACATATATGTAAATTAAATTTAAATAACCATAATTTCTTTCGAAACCATAGAGTATTTAGTTGAGTTTCTAAAGCTCAACAATATTGATGACGCCAAAAAAGCAAAATATAAAAGATTAGCTTCACTCTGCATGGATCAAAATTGCTTTTAAGTAGAGGGCAGGTACTACGAACAATTAGAAGATACGGTATGGATTATCTCCTGTCCCCCTTCATAGCCAACCTGTTCGTGAGTAAATTTGAAACATGTATGAGAGACATACATGGATACCACATATTTTCCTAGAATTTGGCTTAGGTACGTAGATGATATTTTCGTGGTCTTTGATACCAAGAAAAGTAATATCCCGGATTTCCTTAAATTCCACTTTAATCTTTAAAAAATATAGATCTGAAGGTAAACGCTATTTTAGACCGCGTGATAGAGATAAACACTTAATATTTCGTCCAAAAACTATTATTAGGTATGTTCCAAACCTCCTACCATTGAACATCCTTGTGGTTCTGAAGAGCTCCTAAAGCCTATTTGCGTGTTGATACAGTTCTTCTGCATTTCGCAGTTTCAAATAGATTCTAGCTGCAGTTATATCGTCTTACTTCAATTTATAATTTGTATGTTTCTTTCATACATTTAATACGATGGCTTAACAGTTAAAGAAGTTCAAATTAACTCTTTCTTCGTGTTAATTACTAGAACTTTCTTTAAATTTTTAACCTTCCTGCGAGAACGTTTTCAAGAAAGCCATTTTTGTGTATAGAAAACGGAAGCAGAGAGGAAAATCAAACAATTCTTAATAAAAGATGAAAAATAAAAATTCTAATAACGCCTAATCAATTTGAAATGATATCAATATTCTAACTAATTAGGCGCTGTGTGTTTTCTGATCCTAGCGAGGCTCGCTAGAATCAAAAAAATTTCTTAGTGGGTCTAACAAGGCAAAGGAACACTTTACACACACAATCTACACACCAAAAAGGTTCCTGAGGTTATAACAACCTTGATAAGATCATACACCTCGTTGGGTTGTCACCATACACAAGAAAAGGAAAAAAAAAAAAACTAATGAGATCACAATTTAACACAATACTGATCACTAGAGATGAAAATATTCGCAAAAGAGTATGTGTACACCACCTCTCTGTCTATGAATGATTGATAAATAAAAATTCGCGTAATTTAAAAACTAATAAAATATCGTAGACAGAACCTTATCATATTAGAGACCCAGTTAAAACCCTCTTATTCCAAAACGACGTAATACACCTTTGCGATTCTCTTCGCGCGTCTTACTGTATCGAAAAGGGAACTCGCCGAATATATCTAATAAATCTTTCTTTGATAAAAAGGGATCGTTGTGATCGCAGATTTACAAGTTTAAAGAGGCGCAAGTAGTAATACTGCCATTCATATAAAATCTTATGTTTTTAGTTAGTTACCTTGAATACGGTAGGCAACTTATTTTACACCTTCGAAGCTGACTTCTTGGCGTTTAATTTTTAACATAGTGTACAAGGTAATATTTTGTATTTAACATTTTTATTAAACGTTAAGGGTGTTACAATCAAAATAAATTTTTTGCACGCGGTTTGACGCTGTTAAACTGAATATTTATTTTAACATTCCGAGCATTAGAAGTATAAGCGGTAGACTACATACATCTATGGGCAAATTTGTTTGGCAATGGCGCGAAAATATGTGGAACCATAACCTACAATATGATATCCCGCCCTTTAGAGGCGTTGTCACGTAAATATATAAATGTAGAGGATGTGTAAACGTTGCTAACATTATTTATATAGTTTTATCTGTTAAAGATATTTAATAAAATGGTATCAACAGAAGACACAGAAGATGCAACTCTAATTCTTTTTAAACAACTAGCAGACAAATTAAATTTAGAACAGAATGTTTGTACACAGGCCTGGAATAGTTATCAACAAATTCGACCTAAATTCGACTTAGAGGTACATTTTACATTCTAATGTTATTATTACAGCTTAAATGTGGATGATATTTTAGGGAGAGGAATTGCACTGGCTTGGTTGTGCTATATTTGTAGCTTGTCGAAATACCATGACACCCACTGTTGGTCAATCGGTTTTAGAAGGTAACTGCATCAGTTTAACCAGTCTTTTGAGACATAGTAATTTAAGGTACGTATAATGTAGATACTACACTGAAAGCTTGTTGCATTTATTAATTTTTAGTTTAATGCAATTTTTTAATAAAATTAAACGATGGGCAGAAATGACAAGGATGAGTGAAGATTTTCATAAAAAGATTGATACCTTACAAAGTAAAGTTGCTGTTGCATTTAACATCTTTCAAAAATACTGCCCTGTTTTTATGGAAATTTTTAATCCGCTAACGGATACTGATGCAAAACAACATAGAAATAGAAGACAAAGGTAAGTTGAAAAACTTATTAATATGGCATTGCCATTACAATGACCGATAGCTTTAGTTATTGAAGTTATTATATATATTCGGATTGATCCATTCGTGTGATTCTTCAGTGGCTAATGGTTATGGAAATAGGAGCTCAATTACAATGCTTCAATTTTCTCATATTTCTGTTACATAGTACAATGCACACAATATGCAACGACAATACACAAGGAACTCGAAGAGTTGTAATTCATAGCCATAGCTACAGTGCACCGACTGCCATTGTCATTATCAATCATTTAGAATTACTTTGGTTTTGATTTAAACTTGATCATCTCTTTTTTTTTCCTAAATATTACAGGTCTGATTTTAGTCAAAAGAAAGAAGAAACGTCTTTTCCATTTGTATATTAATGCATTTGGGATATAATTGACCAATTTGAAATGAATTTGAGTATGCTTAATGAAGTTAACGCATTGTACATTCTTTTTTTTTGTTTTAGACCACCACCATGTACAACTACACAACTTTTTGACTTTTGCTGGCTGTTATTTATTACTGTTAAAACCGAAGATGATTCGTACAGTAAAGATCTCGTTATGTCGCATCATTTGCTGCATGCTTGCTGTGATTTACTATTTCAGAATGCTTTCCATGATATGAGAAAAGACTTATTGAATCCAAATTTTGGATGTAAGTAGATCACTTTTTTATTAAACATGATTTTATTTACGTTAAAAAGGTTTATCTAATATAGTGGTGATCGTGACTTTCTGTTGCTGGTGAACAAAACCTAAATACGACTCTTATTTAATCTTTAATGTAATAATATATAAATTTTGCATCGATTTGTCATAAAAGAGTAAAGAGATATTCTGAAGTATTCAGTTGTAACGAGATAACTTATATCATAGAGGTAGGAAAACTCAAAATTAGGGGCGTCCTCCTTTTACAAAATAACTAACAGCATATTGAATTGGCTGCATTAGGACGGAGTGAGCGTGCATGTGTCCCATTTAACATAGAGAGATGAAAGAAGGTACATATACGCTTACTCTGTCCCAGGGTAGCACTATAAGTGATTATAAACTGAAATGATTGCAAATTATTTGAAAGTGAATTACCTCAACTGAAAATGAAGTGATTAAATGTAAGTGTTGGGAACAAGAACGCCTATTGTAATTTACGTAACTTAGCAATTGCACTGATACTGAATATTTGTAAGTGGAATGGTATCAGTGTCAAAGTGATTACATGGTGAATTTGGACCAATAATTAGTTATGTAACAACTAAAAGGAGGACGCCCTAGACATCCTGGGAATTTGGTTCGGGATAATATTCATTAGTTTGGGTCTTTGATAATAGTTGCCGCATTAATCCCTGCGTATGTGTTGCCCCAGTGTGCGTATAAATATAGGTTATTTCAAAATTGAAATCGGCACATTCGTTGGTCTATTAGCTCGAGTAATTTGTTATAAATACCCTGCAGTGCAATTATAAAATGCAGTTGTCCGAAGATCATCACAAAAAAACACCAAAATGTACTCTTTAAACATCTTTATTTGCACATATATTCAATAAAATCTTTCAGTTCGTACTGTTAAGGAATACGTGAAATTGTAAAATCATTTTTTTAATAATATTAATCCATAACTCGCGAGGTTAGTTAATGTTGTTAAAAGTTTGAGTTCATCTAACTGTATGACATACCGTGATTGCGAGTTGTTGTGACGGCCCCTTCAATTTATTTAGTTTATTTTTTTTATAGTTGAGTGTAGGTTGAGCAGCAAAAGACAACAACAGCAGTCTTTAGAAATCTTCTGAAGAAGCTGACAGGATAGTCAGCGAAACGTCAAGTTAAAAATCAACTACACGACATCACCCGAAAGACATTTCTACAATATTTTTTTTATAATATTTACCCATACCATCTTACTACAGAATAAGTATGGGCAGACCCTTTGATCTTTGTGCTAGCCGTGTTCATGTCCTTGACTTTAGTAACCATCTTGCCGCGCATTTGATTTTGTTGTCACGGCCCCTTCAATTTATTTAGTTTACTTTTTTTTATAATATTTACCCATGCCATCTTACCACAGAATAAGTATGGGCAGACCCTTTGATCTTTCTTTCTAGCCGTGTTCATGTCCTTGACCTTAGTAACCATCTTGCCGCGCATTTGATTTTGGATATAATTTTATCTGTTGTTATAGTAAGCTAAAAGGTTTAGAATACACGTTTTCCTGATTTGCATAAATGCGGTAATATGCAATGATATCGATTATACTTCGCAATAATGAAAGCTTACAAATTGCTGAATATATCTGCTTAAATTTGTATCCATGCGCGCTTAGCCTTATACTTGGCCAATTGGAATCGGATCGGAAATTTGTGCCTGGATATAAAAATCTGTCCGATTTTTTATCGTTCATACGCGTTTTCTAATTAATATGTGTAGTTACTGTTGTCATTTTAAGCTTAAATAATGCATCCATAAAATTTCAAATTGACAAACATTTCAATTATCGCTTGTTTATTAGTAATAGAAAAATATACACCAACAGCGAAACAAGATATCATCAAACCGAAATGGAACAATAGCGAGTACGATAGTATGCAGAAAGACAACAGCAACAACATTGTATCATTTTTCTGGATTTCGATAGAAACTTGGTCGAGAATGGATTGTTTGCCGAGCCACAGAATATTTATGTTAACAGGAATTTGTGTGAAAATCAACGGGATATTTTACTAATGGCAAGCTAAATGTGTGTTTTTGCAAATATGTGTATGTAAATCTTGCATTGTTCAGATAAATAATAACCCATCAACATCTACACGCGTAGTGTCGGCAGAATTAAATTTGCTCCAGACTAGAATGTGGAAAACTATATCGAAATAAGCTTAAACCATACAACCATCCATATTAGCCACAACTTGTTAATAATTCAAGACGACTGATGTACTGCAACTAGTTAGTGAGGAGATTGTAAGACGGCGAATACTTTTTAAACAAAATCATTGGCCAGATGAATCAAGATTTACCAATTCTGGCATCTTTGACAGAAGGCGGAGCATTATTGGGCAATACAGAATCCCAAATAAAATAGGGCAAGGAAACCACGTTCCATCGTTTTGGGTTATACGATTGGATGACCAATTTGGGAAATCGTCTCATAGGATCAGTTATGCATGAAGAAACATTGTATAGGAAAAGATAGTTAAACCTTCTTCGCACATACGGATCTAACATAGATAACAATATTCCATTAAATCATCTCCAGCATTTATGAGTGAATAATTGTGAAATCAAAGATACCAAACCGTTTTAACGTTTTTGCATAGCCGATAAAATGTTTAGATTATTTTTTTATATCTATTATATTATAGGGAGTTGTTAAAAATAGTATTTACAAAGTTGTTGTCTCACAAAATAAAAACAACTTTGGGGTAGACTTCAGAATGCTAATATAATTCTTAGAAGAAGCGTACAAAGGGTTCAAAGTGCCGGCAAGTATGCGCAATTATACATTAATGACGTTGGCTTATTGTTTTGTTTTCTATTATTACTGTTATTCTTATTTTCGTTCATTGTTACAAATAAGGTGCAAAATTTACGTAAACTTTGCAAAAACACATAATTTATAGAATATCTCGTTGGTTTCTATTCAAATTCTTGTTAACATAAACATTACGAGGCTCGGTAAACCATCCATTCTCGACCAAGTTTCTCCCAATATCTTGAAAAATGGTACGATGTGACTATTGTCGTTCTGGACACAATTGTAACTATTTTCTACTCGCTATTGTTGTATTTCAGTTCGATGAATAAAAAATAATATCTCGTTTTTCTTCGTTTGTGTACGATATTTTACTAATAATAATGATCGACAATTGAAATATTAAAGTGATACACTTGTGTTACACATGGGTGAAATCAGAAGAAAAACTCTTTGCGGGGTTAAAATCCTGTATGGCGCCGATAAAAAATAACCAAACTATTACCATTCGATAAGAGAGACTGGTTTTAGTTTTTCTCTACAAGGCCAAATAAATTCTTATTTGGCCTTGCTAGATGCAAAAGAAGAAAATGAGGTATTTTCGTTGTACAAAAAGATTTCGAACGTCATTTGTCGCAGGTCGATTTTCTCTTCGGGATAACAAACACAAATATTAGCAACTGTGCCAAATTTAAACCTACCTTCTCTCTCCAATAATAAGCGAGATCCTCATGGTGAGAGTTGAAGATGAATCAGCCTGTAATTATCTTACCTTATATCCTTAACAGTTTTATTTTAGGTTTACCACAAAACTGGTCAAATTCTGATTTCGTTGTGCCAGAAGAGGCTCCCTGTATAATTTCATCATTTTACAAAGATGATGTGAAAGATGCAATATACGTTAAAAAGTACAAATTTCATGATATAATTGGTAGTTTATTTGAAAGACGAGTTCTACAGGGAAATAGCGATAAATTTACTGGTTTGTTGAATCCATCGCTGTTTGATTCTAATTTTAATGGTTTAAAGAAGACATATGAAGCTCACCTTCTTACCAAAGGAGATTTCGACGAACGAATACTTTTAGGTCAGGTTTGTTTACTATTCTTCTTACTTTGATCCATAGATACGAATTCAATTTTAAAATAGTGAAATCATGACCTTCCCATCAGAGTTATCGTTTGTTTCCTTCTTGTTCTTGATATTTTTCTTTTTTAATTTACAGCTGAATTTAGGCGACAAAGGAAATTAAAGGAGCAAGCATCATTGGGTAATTATTTCTTTAACAATCCACATAAAAGATAACACTAAAACCATTTTCTTTACAGCAGAGAATCCAGAATCAGCTAATCCTGTTGAAGTATGATGATAACATTTTATAATACTGTATATACAATAATATACCATTCTTTCAGGGTTCTCGTCAAGCGCCTATTACCCCTTTAACTGGAAGGAGATTTCTTGGGCCTAAACGTACATCAGATTTAAATTCCTCCATAGCTCATAATATAATGTGTCTGCAAAATCTTGTTGCAAACAGAGCTCCAAACTCAAGTGAAGAATTGCGCGCAATACTAAAGTACGGATTCATATAAGTTGTATAGAATATAAAATATTGATTAATTTAATTTTTTTAGGTCGTGTGAACCAAATCCTACTGAATCAATACATAACGTATTCTCACAATTGCAGGCGAAGTATTGCGAGAAAAGTTCCCATTTAAGTGATATTAACGCAAACGATGTTAACCTAAGAGCAACTTTGGCATTAAAACTTGTGTACAAATTTTTAGAACATATTCTTAAGAGTGAAAAGAAAAGGATTCCTGATATATCGGTAACAAGAAAATGAGCGTCGTTAAGAATGAAAGTTATTTTCATTTAATTTTTAGTTTCTTATGCAAAAGGATAGCTTCTTTAATAGTTTATACGCATGTAGTTTGGAAATTGTCGAGTATTCCCATAACACGCATAATTCACCAAGAGAATTTCCCTGGCTCCTGAACGCGTTGGATTTGACTGTTTATGATTTCGTAAAAGTGATTGAGATAACAATTAGATCCGACGATCAATTGCCTAGATATATTGTCAAACATTTAAGCTGGGTATGTTTTTTATCGTGCAAGTTTTAATATTTCGTTTTTTTTTGTACAGGAGGATAATTGCATTGTTATAAAATGCTGGATTCTATGAACAGTAGTTCTGCTTATACAGTAAAACTAAAACTAATCAGAGGGGTCAGAGAATATTAACTGTGGATTTCTTTCTGCAATTGAAATTATGGTTGACTTTCCAAACCGACCGTACCATTTATTTTAATTTTTATTCAACCCGGTACTCTAAATCAGTAAACTAATTGTTCTATCATGTACTGACGCTAATTACGCAAAATCTTGGGAAGCTTTATATTTGATTACATTATATTTATTTTAAGGTAGAAGAACGAATATTGGAAAGCTTAATGTGGGAAGAAGATAGTGTTTTGTGGAGAGCGATTGGGCAATCGGGCGAAGACATTCCTAAATTTGAGGATATAGCCTTGCCTGGTTCTATGAAGTATGGTAGTACTCAAAATGACTCCCAGCCTATTGTATCTAATACAGGTATACCGTTGATTTATCTGTTTGCTTTATTTTACATAAAATTTTAGACACAGATTCCCCGGGACCATCCGCCACGGAAACATTTGAATCGCCTAATATCAACAATGTCAATGCTTCGCAAATTGTTCCTTCACAAGTAAAAAAGAATTTATTTCCAACTATTAAGCCTGGACAGTCTGTGTTGCAGACTAATAAACTTTCACACATGGGTAAGTAGAGAATCATTATTTAAAATTTCCCCTTAAAAGAGGTGAATTCCATGCAATATACAAATCGTTTAAATTTAACCAGCGCAATTATAGAAGTTACATTTGATATGGAATGTAACTTCTATAATGGAATCCTCTGAATAAACGACATACATTGTGTTGCTACATTCCCTTTCAAAGTTCCAAGCTCTACTTATAAGCAGCTTTACTATCCGTGCCATTAGCACATGTACAATATTATATATAAATACAATTAAATCATACTCTAACTGCAAGCAAGTCATTTTTAATACAATTTCACACATCTTAAGTAAATTAAGTTTCTGGATACCACCAAAAATTAATATGAATTTAAACGTGTTGAAGGTAAACATGCTAATAATGTCAGCTCGCATTTCTTTATTGGTCAAATAATGTGATTTTATTCAGTTTTTTTTTTCTCATCAATTCACCTGATGTAAAAATATCTCACATTTTAGAAAAAAGATAAGCTAGAATCATTTGAAAACATGTTAATGTAAGCAAAACACCTTGTTGAAGATATTTCTGCCCTGCTTTTATAGTAACAATGTAAAATGTTTAAAACAGTTACGGTAAAATGCAAAAGCATTTTAATAACGATCTACTAAATTATGTAAGTAATATAGGAAGTCATCAATTGCTTTTTTTTTAGTGTTAATTGATGATGGAAAATATGTAAAACTAGTGGATTCTGCAAATTCAGAACAAATTGTATCCAATACACCCCAAGGATTAGATGTAAAGCCTAAGAAAGGCGGATCTCTTTGTATAATATTCAGAAAGGTATTTCAAAAAAACTATTTAAAATCCAGCGACTTTTTGTACACCAATTTCTTTTTTAGTTTTATAATTTAGCTGGCGTGAGGATGGACCATCTTTGTTCGAAACTTGGTATAACCGCCATGGATTTACAATGTAAAATATGGACTGTATTTGAATACTCTGTTAGGCACACTGATCTCATGAGAAACAGGCATCTAGATCAAATACTTATGTGCGCTGTATATGTAATATGTAAGGTTACCAGGAGGACTTACCCATTTACCGATATAATGAGACAATATCGAGATCAACCGCAAGCAACTAGTGATATATATAGGAAAGTACTAATTAATAATGGTATGTATCTTCTTTTGTTGACATTAAAAGAAATTAACTGTATGCAATATGTATGTATGTAGTAGGTGTAGGTTGTCCTAAAGTTGTGGGTCACTATGTATTGTTTTGAATTATTATACATCTTGCAAATACAAATATGAAAAGAGTGCGTAGAAACAACCATGATAATGCTAATATAGCTCGAGGTATTGCTGGAATCACTCCCGGCAAATACAAAATGAGAAAGGAAAAGCATTAGCCAACATCAGCGTTGCTCCGAACATTTTTTCCTCCTACTTACGTTACTATTCGCTTCTCAGTTTATTCCACTAATCTTCAAAGATATATGTAATGCCATTTAGAAAGTAACGACAGAAATCACAGATGCCAGAAATATGTCCATGGGCTAGTGCTATTACGAACTATATTAGCATTACTTTGGTTACCTCTTACAAATTTGAAACAACTAGTAACTATCGCGTACATTATTAACCCATAGCAGCGCGTCTATCGCTTTGGAGATCTTTTTCTGTAACACTTGGTTTTACTGCTTTGTTATATGAAGAATATCTGAAAAGTTTCAAGCCTTAACATCAAGAAGTCGTTACTCGTGAAAAATATGTTGGTAATATTGCGTATATGTTGAAAGATACTTTTGAAAGTTTCAGCCATGGTGGACGTTCAGTTGTTTGTATCAGTCGATGTTGGTGTTCTTGTAAAAATAGAAAAAAAAAACGAATATTGAGTTGTTATTAAATTCTTGCATTTGAGAGGCAGTAGGCCTACGCAAATTAAAGCCGCTTACAAGGACTGCCATCATTTACCACATTGAAATTTTGGACTGTTGAATTTAAACTGCAATCACTATCGGTAACATGGGAAAAATTCACCGAACGGTGCTAGACGACCGTCGAATTGAGGTTAGACAGACAGCAACTCACGCTGGACCAAAAACGTTTTGATTGAATATTTCCAAACCCTTGGTGAAGCAATTTAAACGAAATAAGTAAGAATTTCGGAGACTGCAAAAAGCAAATCGGATCCAAAAAAGGCGAAAGCTGTTCCGATTGCTTGAAATGTGATGGCGACTTTTAGGATGGTCATGGAGTTGTGTTAATCCACTATCTTGAAAAAGGAAAAACAATAACGGGAATATGACGTTTCCTAGGCTTAAAGTTTCACTCGAAAGACAGAAATTTTCATCGAATGAGGGCCATCATTTGTAATTTGTAAACGCCTATTTTGCAGAACACGACGCCAACTACTATTTAGACGATTTGAGGAATTGGCAGCATCGCTGGGAAAAGGAGATTATGTTGAGAAATAAAACCGTATTTGACAAAAAAATGTTTCTGTGTTAAGCTCGAAATTTTTCAGACTACTCTCGTAATCTTTTTAATTGAAAACAAACTTTCATGATGTACCAGCACATACCGATGTGGTTACGAGTGGTTACTTTGCATTATCTTGCCATTTTCAAAGAGCAGATTATTTTACACAGCATGCCATTGCAGTTAGTTGTAATTACTTACAATTACCTTACATTATCTTTTTGATTCACATTAACAACTTAATGATTACATCGTAACATTTCCCCTTTAGTTGTATCATTCGCTAACATATTAGGGTTGCTTGAGTTGCTGTAACACAAGAATACCGGGTATGTTGCGAAAATTTGCAATGTATAAAGAACTAAAAAGATGAATTAAATCCAAAATAAACGTTGATCTTATAGCTGAATGCGTTTGAAATATAGGACCTTAGTTTTTGACCGGTCAGATTTGACCTGCACACATAATTTTTATTAAAACAATTTTTGAAAATAGTACTTCTGCATAATAATAGTACATTAAGAAGTCTGTTCCCTATAATATAATTTAATAAAATGTGTGAACATACTCCGTGATAGAAAAGAAAAATGTAGGCAATGCAAAGAATAAAGAAATTATATTTGCATTAAACTGGTGCACCGACGTTGTAGATTAACAACCTACAAGATATTTTATTTTCTACTGACGTTATGTTCGATTCATAAGTGAACATTTTAATTTACTTTGGCAAGATCGTTTTACTGATATCATTATAAAGTTTATTTTAATATTACCTATCTCTTTTAGATGATGTAACTTCTGACAGGTCGGATTTGATACAATTTTACAATAAAATATATGTAACAAAAATTGAAAAATTTGCACTGAAATTTTCTAATCAGGTACGTTAGTTATTATTCGTTTCTTGCTATATGATAATGTAACTCTGTTTCCAGACTACAAATCTTCCATTGAGTCCTTTGCCTGTCGTGAAACCTTTAATAGCTTCCCCAAAGACGGAGATTCAGAAAAATATATTTATAAAACCTTATGATAGTCCAACGAAGGTTTTCAATTCAGGGCGGATTATGCAGTACTGTTTCAATCGTAGCACATCTGAGGTAATTTAATTAATTAATCTAGTTCTAAAATAGCGCATAACGGTATGCATTAGTGTGACTAGGGTATTCCATGTTTCTTGTGTTAATTTTATTTGTATAGAAATAATTTGGTACATGAGAATAATTTTGGTACAAAAGAGATGTAATTGTTTGGACTACACTGGCAGATAAGTTTCTGGTTATAGGTATGCACTGGTAAGGATGCATTTGTCCAGTACAGTGGTTACTGAACCGTAACGCAACAAAAAGCGGACCAAAAATGTACGTCTACATGCAGTGTTTATAAGATGATTTTATATTTGCTAACGGCATTACTTTGATATTTGCGTTAAACATAGCGCGCTATCTCTTTCTTGGGTGTCCGAGTACTTTTTATTGGAAATGTACATACTTAAACATATTTGCAGGGTGTTATGTTATGCATCTCACCTTTTTGTACCACTACGAAAAAACGTTTTAAGTAAAACTTGTTTACATATTAATTGTTTAAAGCCATATAGGATTTTCCAGTAGAGTGCTCCTCAAGTAAATATTATCACATTCTTAGTTACATGAGGATGCTGTGATAAATACACCGCAATTGTTTTGCATTTAGTAATTTATTTCTCGACATTATCCCCTTGCAGCTCTGTAGACTTAGTCTAGTGATGTTCCAATTTTTTTAAGCCATTCACATAATAGAATTTGTCGAACTCTCAAAATAGGCCATTGTTTCTGTAATGACCTTTTCATTTGACGTGAATGGCTTTCTGCCAAGTTTGAAAGAAGAAGTCATAGGGAGTTAAATCTGGCGAATACGGTGAATGTAGCATCAATTCGTACTGTAACTGGACTAGTCTTGTTGTCGCAATTTCCGACGAGTGGACCCGGGCGTTATCATAATGGTAGAGAATTTGTTTCTTCGCTGGGTGGAATCGTGTTCGCCTTTTTTGGTGCGCATTCTCTGGGAAAAGCCCATTTTGCCGATTGACGATATGTAGTACAATATCCATATATCTATGTCCCATCTGCAATCACATAACGCCGCAAAAACTCAGTCGTATTGCGCTTAAACATGTCCAAACTTTGCTTTGAAGTTATCAACCGATTCCGTTTTTGATCAATCGTCAGCAGACGCGGCACCACGCGCTGATAACTCTCTCACACTCAATTTTTCGTGAAGGCTGTTTTGCACACGTTCAATTGAGATGTTTACCATATTAGTAGTCTTTCTAATGTTCACCCGGTGGTCTCCTAATACAATGTCATGATTTATTTATTGATCATATCGTTCGTAGTCGCTTTAATGAGATGACCGGTCGGCTCTTTATCAGACGGATGTTCGGCCATGTTTAAATTCATTAAACTAGTATCTGGTGGTAATCATCAGATGTGCATGATCCTTATAAACTGCATCCAACTTCTCTTTTATTTCCGCATGTTTTCCCATCCAAAGAAAGAAATCACTGACTTGTAATCATGATTCCATAAATACATTAACTTTCTAACTTTCCACAGCTCTTGAAACAACACTACTCAATGAATTCTCAGAAATGTTGATAGACATCGATTAAAGAACAGTATTCACGGTCGGTAATGCAGATTTAACAAAGCGCCATCTATCTTGAAACATGGGTACTTCCCATACCATCCTTGTATCTAACATGAATAAGTTGTATTACTCAAGTTTGTATATGTAATAATCTCTCTTCTTCAATAAAACTATGGTTCGGAGCATGAGATTTTTTGTGGGTTTCTACTTTACGATCCTTGCGTACTTGAGACTATTCTGAGAACCTTATTACCAAACATGCGGCATCAATACCCGCACATAATTAACGCGGAGAATCATTATCTGCATGGAAAGGGACGGACGACATACAGAAATAGAGTCGCTGATTTAACGTAACTTAATCTATTTTTGCGTTACAGTTCAATATTGTTATGAGTTTTTTATTTTTTCCTACCACTATTCCTTCATATGTTTGAATACTATCAAATTACTGAATCCTTTAACGAAAAAAAAAAAAAATATATATAATTCGAAATATTACTTATCCTAAAGTATAATTTCTAGAATAGTTTCCATTCATATTGTAATTCGCCAAGCAGACATGGGAACAGATTAATTCTTGACAACAAGTCAAAGTACCTAAGGAGTGCCACAATTCCCATTTTTTTTATTAGTTATATCAACTACGAATACTTTAAGCAAAATATGGAGTGCATAAAGGTGATGGAAAAAACGGCAAATCTTTTATTTTTGAGATAGGATGTGATTTTACATTTGGGTATAACTGTTAATTTTTAAAACTTTTCTTAATAATACATTCCTCTATTTTGAAAAGTAAGAGTACTTGAGCCTCTTTCAATTTTAAATGCCCATTCGGTATACTTTAGAAGATAAATTGCGTTTAATGGGTATCAAATTGGTTTTAAAAGATACGCCCAAGAATAACGTTACTTATGTTGTGGTTGTAAATTAGTGACAAAATGTCTGTAAAACTATGTAATTTTTGCAACATTTTTACATGAGTTCTTTAAATTGATATTCAGCAAATATGGAAGTTGGATTACTTCACATCTTGTGAGCTCTTTGATGATCGGATTCGTTCGCATGAAGTAAGTTGGCATATAATGAAGTACCCCAGCTTTTTTAGTAAATAGAAGTTTTCAAATGTGAAACAAATTAAAGAAATGGTGTATTCCGCGAAAGGCGTGTTAAGTAGTTAAATCAAATTAAATTATGCAGTCGTTTAACGCTTTTAAAATTTAATTTAAAAGTCACCCAATTTTTTTGTGTGTTTCTTGTAGCTCCAGTTGTCGTCACGTCGCTTTAAGGAAATTAGTATTGTTCTTATACAAAATCAGCGCATGAATCTTTTTGGTCGTAGAACTGCACACAGACCTTCCATCTTCGCGCGTTTGTTTCGTCGTACCATAAACGTACAGCAATGTCCATTTCAGATGTTAGAACACTTGTACACCTCTTACTCGTAGCAAATGTAAGTGTGAGAGGTCTGCGGAAGTTCTGGACATTGTTGTACGCACATTAAACTCATTCACTCTGATTTACGCTCATTCAATACACTTGCCAGGGTACAGGCGGCAAAATAATGTCTTTCCCTTCAGGCAGACGTATATGAATCACTTTCCATCTCCGTTCAGGTGTTTCCGGGGTTGTGTGGCTTGGAATTTCCGTCATTTCAAGGTCTTTGTATAAAGCGTAATGCTGTGGAATTATTTTTTTCTTATGGGTGAAACCGGAAAAACAAATATCAGCAGAATATAGCACAAGTAATACGAATGACAGAACTCGCATTGCGTTTAGCAACTATTTGATATATAATTTGTGTTTAAAACTAAGCGTTTTAGGTAAATAATCTTAACCTTCAATAATTTCAAATCAGGAACATAAGAATAGGACAAGTGGTCTTGCTTTTTATATGTTTAATTTAATGTTAGAAAAATATAAATGTAAAAACACAAAAAAATCTTCCATACCTACCGTAATCGATATTCCAACTACATTTAAAGTGGAAAAACTGGATAAAGTATGAAATCTAGTTGAAACGTTTAATTAAAAAGAAAAATTATTATTTATAAAATAGAGGCTATATCCGGATTCCATTTAATTCATATGTAGTTTTTCGTTTAGAAGATATAGTGCATTGTATGAATTAGCGAAAAAATTGTAAAACTAATAATTCTATGCCTCCATTTTATAGTATTAAGAGATAGAAGAAATACGCATAAACAGTAACCAAAACGTATTTATTAAAAAAAAAATTCAAAATAAATAAAGTAATCCTATATACAAAAATAAATAAAAAACAAGATAAACCGAAGAAATAAAGAACAAATGCAAAATAAATAAATTAATGTTATACAGTGTGTCCACGGATTTGGTGCAAACTTATACAACAGTGAACGTTGTTACATTTTTTAAACCATTTTATGTTTTAATTTTCTTTATACATGTTTTTAGATGTAAAACAATTTAATAAAATTCTGGTTAATTAAAATAAATTCTTCATTATAAATACAAGATTTTATGAAATATATTCTACTGTATATAAATTCGAATGTGATAAAAAACAAATAACAAATAATTTATTCAACGTAACCTCCACCTACTTCCACACACTTTTCGACCCTCTCTTCTCTGTAAACGTTCCTAAATGTTCTTATATCAATCTCACTAATTACTGTTCGTATTTTATCTTTTAATGCTCCCAAATTTGCATCATAATTATTTTCGTACACTCTTTGTTTAACGTGTCCCCACAAATAAAAATCCATCAGCGTTAAATCGGGCGAGCGACCTGGCCAATGAATAGGTCCAAAACGACCGATCCATCTTTCAGGAAAGTGGTCGTCAAGCCAGTTTCTAATTAAATTAGTTAAATGCGCAGGGCATCCATCCTGCTGAAAGTAGACTGCATCTCTGTTAATATCCTCCAACGATGGTAAAACAAAATTTTGTAACATATCCAAATAATTATGTTGATTTAAATTGTTTGCGAAAAAAACATGCCAATAATTTTATTGAATAAAATTCCACACCACACATTTATTTTCCTATAACGCTGGTTTTTCCGATTAATACGAAAATTTGGATTCTCTTGTGCCTAATAGCTGCAATTTTTGGATGATACATTAGTGGTAAAAGTAGCTTCATCCGAAAACAAAATTTTATGATGAAAAAACATGATCCACCATAACATTTTCTCCAACCCAAGTACTACATTCTAATCTAAACGCATCGTTTCTTTGTAACAACAGAGCGAGTTTCATCAAATTTCTTAACAACCTTTTTCAAAGAATTAATAGCGATATTAATGCCGGGGAATTTAGCGTTAAATTTGTTGATCGCTGTACGATATGAAATATCATCAATTCCATAACACTTAATCAAATAAATTCGTTGTTGCAATGTTAGCATAATTGTGATTTTCGTGATTGCAAATACCGTGTCATTTAAATTTGAAACACAAATAATTAAAGGTCAATAGGATTGCAAGGCATTACGATTATCAACAATAATTTGAACTTAGTTAAATTTTTGAAAGTAAGCAAACACGTTTTCAACATTTATATGCATACAGAAGGTAATCAGTGCATGTCAATATGTTTTCTAATGGTTTTAAGGCAAGCAAAAACTTTTATAAAGAATAACTTTTTTTCATAAAATGTCGAATAAAAAAGTTTTTCCCCTTGTGCACCAAATCCATGGACACAATGTATATAAAAAAATAATTTAAAACAGAATAATTCTGTATAAATAAACAACAAATTCAAAATAAATAAAGTAATCCTACATAAAAAAATGTAAATTAAAAACAACATAATTCGACAGAAATAAGCAACAAATTCAGAATAAAATAAATTAAAAAGCTGTTAATATTTCGTATAATATCCACTATTGCCGGTGCATGCTCTTAATCTATTAGGCATTGAATTATTTAATCGTTTGCAATATTCCTCACCTCGCAAATCTCCCCACATATCGGTTACATTTCGCATTAAATCGTCCATTGTCCGAATATTCTGCCCATCGATAAAATTGCGCACCATTAAAGCCCACAAATTCTTAATAGGATTTAAATCCGGTAATTTGCTCGGTCACGGAATGCTAACAATTTATGAATGTACGAAGAAAATTGGAACTTCTGGAAAAAAATGCGTACTGAGGGAAGAAATACATTTATGACGGTAGTCTTCGCTAGATAATGTTCCCGTGATACGAACAAGCACTGATTCGACCACTTCCCTTTGTCTCCTGGACATTTTGGAGTTCATATAGGACGTTGCTTGCGGTGTATTAAATATTTTTTATTCTATAATAGGACTATATAATAATCGTGAAAATTATTATCGTCTGTTTGTTTTTCATATTCTTCATCAACCAAGGTTTCCACATCTTGAACAATTTTTAAAACACAGAATAGAACACTTTCGCAAGCAAAACTTCAAACATAAACTAATACTTTCTATTAGAGTCCTTTTATTTAATACTGGATCCTTATCGTTGTATAAACATACTTCAAAAAGAGTCAACACAGCCTCTCTTATACCGAGAAAAGGGCTATATATTAATCGTATACTAATATACAGCTGGCCGTGGAAGCTTACTTTAATACTTGTATCCAATTTAACAGGGTATATAAAACAATGATCACCAATGCCGTTAAGGCCTGATTATCGTCTCTGCCCGTAACATATTTACAGCAAACTACATCCAGGCTAGCAGTAGGGTTAAAAGTAATCCAGCAAAACACTGAAAATCTCCTCAACTAATAGCAAGTAATTATATCATAAGTAAGTAAGATTATTTGCCCTTTTATTATACTGCCAAGCATACGCTGTATTTTACATTTAATATCTAGAATAAACGACACATAAGTATCGGCAACCTGGGCATCATATTAATTATATAATAATTAATCCGGGACGGCCGTTTCCAGGACACGAATGGTCCTGGATTAATTATTATATAATTAATTAAACTTGTGTGGTGCGGAGGTTGCCCATACTTGTGTGTTGTTTACCATACTACGCCAGAGTCCTTGCTATTATTAATTGTTTAGTGAATTTCAATATTTTTAGTAAGACTTTTCGCATGTAAATATTTAATTAAATGTTTGTTACTACTGAACGTAATCGTCACCGTCCACATAATAAAACAGATACGAAGTCAAGGTAAAGAAGTTGCTACGTATATTTTTCTTTTAGGGTACACAACCGCTCTTGATCTTTTAATCAAAACTTTTACGTTTCGAATTATTAATAACTGTTTGAATTTAAACAGTGTTCATTTGTCGCATTATTGTTTACTAAATGTTCAATTACCGCTTTTACATTTAAGATATGCGTACGGTACTACAAAAGATATAATTCGGTCAACATTTTCTAGAGAAACCACTATCATTGCTTACATAAAAAATTAAAATAAACGCAAGCACATTCAGGTAATAATATATTTCTTTGCACCTTTACTACCTCTAATCCCCTCATGGTCTCTGCTCAACTAACGCGAACCCAAGCTGTATATGGGAGAGCGCCCGAACGCGATATTGATATACGCCTGCCTGAAAGAGAAGACATTACTTATTTTAGCGGCTGTACCTTGTATTCATTTATCAAAGATGTGTACTTTCTAACTTCACCATGTATCTTCATCATACCATATCGTGTTATCAGAAAATCCACTCGTACTTTTTATTGCTGAAGCTGTTCAATATGATCCGCAAACATAGATAACATAAATTTTCTAGTTGAAACATATATTTTTATCGATACGTACAAGATGAAAGCTGAAAATAACTCTTAGTTTTCATTTAAGTGTTAAGCAAAAATGGGATATATTTTTAAAATTATGAAAATTTTAGTTATACGTAGAACAATTTATTTAATTTTACTGATCTTATTTGAGTAGGAGAGATACGGGAACAGTGACACATATTTTTTGTTGTAACATTAATACACACAAAGCAATAAAACCCATTGCCAACGACCCGAACTCCGGTTAGTCTAATCGTACAGCGATCTGCGATAATTATTTACAATATGCGAGCTCATTGACCAATTGACGTGACGGAGAAGCGGCCTCTGAATGAGCTAATTAAATTGCTCAAAATTGTTACCGTCTTGCATGCAAAGATAATAATACCGCCGAGCAAATTTGTTTTTCATTGTTGTTTTAATGTCTCTAATATTATTATTACTGACGAAACTTATCTTTAAATATTCCCATAGTAAGCTATCTATAGGCGTCAAATCAGAACTGTTTGGTAGTCACCAAATAATGAAAGCGTTGTTCGTGCAAACACAAAACTAGTTATTTAGATGTTGCCGAATTGTTGTCGTCTGGAAATAGTTTTTCTAATAGATCATTTATGTTTGAGACGATTTCACTGTCCTCACATCCATTTTTTTCTTTCATAGTATGATCCGTTTGAAATGGAAGCAGCACTGTAGAACCTACATTTTACACTAAAATGAAACAATTTGTTTTAATACGTAGTGAATCTGAAGTTTTCTCCCACACAAAATTTCATAAGCTCATCTACATTTTCAAGGCATGTTTTGTGTCCGAAAATAGAAAAATGTTACTGGCGATTTTTTTATTAAAAATTTGACTACTGCATTATTTTTGACACTGTACCGCCCATTATTTCATAAATCCGCTTCTTATAACATCTACTGGTCAAAACTACAAAAAGGTAATATTATTTATTGAACTATCGTAAAAGCTAATAAATGTAACTTAAATGAAACGTAGTTAAAATTAAGGCATACCAGGTGTGTCGGTAATTCCTTTCCGGTTTTTCCGGCAGATGTCACTGGCCATAAGTATGAAATGTTATGATTTGATACATATGTAATTTTATTCTACTGACATTAACCTTAAAACTACACAAGTTACGTTCCGCCAAAATAACAGCGTTATAGATTTATAATTTTTTGAAAATGTCGAGTTTTGTGCCTGAAAACGTGCATTTGCGGCACGCATTACTTTTCTTGTTTCATCAAAAGAAAAAAGCCGCTGAAAGTCATCGTTTGCTAGTAGAGACTTACGGTGAGCATGCTCCAACCATAAGAACATGTGAAACGTGGTTTCGACAATTCAAATGTGGTGATTTCAACGTTCAAGATAAAGAACGTCCTGGTAGGCCGAAAACGTTTGAAGACGCGGAATTGCAGGAGCTATTGGATGAAGACTCAACACAAACTCAAAAACAATTAGCAGAAAAGTTGAATGTGGGCCGAGTAGCAATTTGTGAACGATTACAAGCTATGGGAAAGATCCAAAAGATGGGGAGATGGGTGCCACATGAATTGAATGACAGACAAATGGAAAATCGAAAAATCGTTAGTGAAATTCTGCTTCAAAGGTATGAAAGGAAGTCATTTCTGCATCGAATAGTAACGGGTGATGAAAAATGGATTTATTTCGAAAATCCCAAGCGAAAAAAATCATGGTTATCACCTGGCGAAGCTGGCCCATCGACTGCAAGGCCAAATCGCTTTGGTCGCAAGACCATGCTCTGTGTCTGGTGGGACCAGATTGGTGTCGTATATTATGAACTGTTGAAACCGGGAGAAACAGTTAATAGTGATCGCTACCGACAACAAATGATCAATTTGAACTGTGCATTGATCGAAAAACGTCCACAATACGCTGAAAGACATGATAAAGTGATTTTGCAACATGACAACGCGCCGTCTCATACAGCAAAACCAGTCAAAGAAATGTTGAAATCACTTGGATGGGAAGTTTTATCGCACCCGCCGTACTCTCCAGACCTGGCTCCATCCGACTACCACCTTTTCGCATCGATGGGGCACGCGCTTGCAGAGCAGCACTTCGCCGATTTCGAAGAAGTTAAAAAATGGCTCGATGAATGGTTTAGCTCAAAGGAGGAACTGTTCTTTTGGAATGGCATTCATAAATTGCCTGAGAGATGGACAAAATGTATAGAATCAAATGGCCAATACTTTGAATAAATAAATTTTAACTATCCATTCTAAGTAACGTGTTTTCTTTAGCGAAAAAACCGGAAAAGAATTACCGACACACCTGGTAGTTCTCTGAAATAATTATGTCGACATTTAAATAAATGTTGAGATTTCTTTCTTTCCGAATGTGCACTAAAACATTTTTCAATTGTTGAGGTGTAACTTTTGCACAAGTTTGTTGTATTCTTGCACAAAGTTCTGCTCGATTCCATAAACTTTGTCAAGTAGAAGACCCGATACAAAAAACTAGTATCTGCTACTTCGACCTATCAGACGGTTTGAAAAATGTTTATTTAGCTATCGTTTCGTTATGAATGGAACAACCGTTTAATTGAAAATGCAATAAGAAGTTCATCTATTGCGTCCGATAAATCATTACTTACTTCTCTTTTCCGGTCGTTGCCTCCAGATAAACAGCCATCATTTTTTTTTTAATTTACAATAATCAAATGTAATTCCTTATTTAATTAATGAACATTTCTGTAGTAACTGTCGAATATCGAAATCATACGTTATTTTAACAATTACTGTTAATAATTATTTTTTTAAATGATACTCCAATACAACAATACACCAAGTGAAGGTGAAATGAAATTATTTAAAAAAACAATGTTGCTAGTAGGTGCTACTTATTTCTTCAATATTTGCAATTTAGTCGATGTGTTTTTATAATCACTTTGTTAATTGTAGTTTATTTAATAAAAAATTTGGTTTAGATGATTTTTTTTTCATTTTTATGAAATAATAATAATCTTTATTGTCCAACAAATGACTAAATTCCACTTACAGTAGAAGTAAATATAGATATATAAAAAATAATAATAACATAAACATTGAGACAGTAGAAGCAAAATGAAATACAAAGATAGAGACGACACATACTAGGTTAAGCAATGAAGTTGCATGTGAAGTAATAGTAAAATGTTATGAGAGAAATGGATGCGGATAAAGTTTATTACAATTACTAGCCATATGGTACAACGGAACCTTCAATAACGTGTTGGGTCTGGCCTTGGGTGTTAGGAACGTATCAAAAGAACGCGTTAAATGTGTCGGCACTACAAAATTTATCTGAGGTGGCAAAGACGGAGAATGGACTTTTGGCGCTTTGTTTTTCTCTCCTGCCAAGTGAATCCAACGAATGGCGATCCAACAGACTGCCGTAATCTATAGTTCTTTCCGGGTATGCACCATCCAACAAATGACAGATACTTTAAAAACCGTTTCTGCACATGTTCCACGGAAAGCTAAAGGTACATTGTATGGATACCATACAACGCTAGCGTATTCCAATTTACTTCTAACAAAAGCATAATATAAAGACTTCAAAGCTGTGGAATTAGTAAATTGTCTGCAGGAACTCGTAATAAAGCCCAAGGCTTTATTGGTTGATGCACAAATATCACGGATGTGGTCACTGAAACGTAATGAAGAGTCAAACAAAATACCCAAGTCCCTAAATATTTTCACTCCTGGTATAAGGGTTTCATTTATTTAAGAGAAAGTAATGGGTGTTGTGGTTCTCGAGTAACCCATTATCGCAGTATTACGTTCACACCAACTCTGTATGATCTGAAGGTTGTCTAGCAGTTTCCTGCAATCATGTGCGTAAATTGAGAAAAATGATTATCTTACAACTTTTTTTATTAATGAAGATATTTGAATTAAATTTTGGCTAAAATCGCCAATAAAACTTCTATGTTCGGACACGAAAAATAATTATAATATGCCTTGAAAATGTAGATTAACTTCAGAAATTTTGTGTGGGAGAAGACTTTTGATCCAGCACGTATTAAAAAAAATTCATTATTTTAGTGCAAAACATAGGATCTACAGGGATGCTTTCATTCGAAATCAGTCACACTGTGTACCGCAAATTACTTAGGAAATATCAGAAATAATGATGTAGTTTATAGGAATCTTAGAAACTATCAGTTAAATTAAATTAAATAATTGCAAGAATTCAAATTTTTAGACTTGATGATTACGGTAATAATCGGTAAGTACCAGAATTTTGTAGTTAATATGTTAATATAGATTACAATGTTTCACTGTACTCTGTGCGGCACCGTACCCACATCTGTTCGTTCAATCTTTACGAAGTTATTAATTTTACGCAATATGATTCAATTGATATTTGTTAGGTAAATGAGAGTAAAGTCCAACATAAGTTGTCTAAAGCAGTGCTTATTGATGAACAAGCATTATATCGTGTTTGTATATTTGATCATCATGATGGATGTATTATTTTTATTTCTGTTTGAAGTTTAGTAAAGATCAAACGATCAAAATGTACATTTCTAATTGTTATAATTCAAGTTATGTACATTGTTTTTGTTTAATTTATCGTTGTTATAATTAAATTAATAAGATTGATATTTGAAATAAATAGAATTGTTAGTCTGTTTGTGGTTTAATAACATCGGAAAACATTTGTTGTGACCGCGCATTGTAAACAATTTCCTAGACTAGACGGAATTTATTAATTAAGTAGTAAGTAAGGGGTATTGCAGAATATATAGAGTGTTCCACTTAAACGCAACATTTATATGATGAACATGTTTGTAATAACATGGAAAAAAGTTTTACGCAAAAGTTGTTTACTCTTTAAACCTACTTAAAAAGGGGGGATATACATTTCCAGCTATACATAGTGTACGCACGTTTATACAAATTGCCATTGGTAAAAATTTTCGCAGCAAGGGCAAATTTGTTGTAAAGTTTAATACCAATATACACGGGATTGTTTTCATATAAGCTTAACTTATGGACCGGAGTACTATAACTATCACCACCTCTTATAGAGCAGTTGTGAAAATCTTTATTGCGTGATATATTGGCGTCGGTAATTTTAATTTCAAATAATAAACATGTGCAATCACGGTAAAGATGTACACTACCGTTCATATATTTGGGGACGACTAAGAAAAACTCCGAAAAATAAGCAAAATTGAAATATTGACAATTGATTGTGTTTTATATGAAAGAGTATACATTTTTACATGTATGAACATAATTTACAACAGTATTCTTTTCTATCCCATCAAATTTATATTCTACCGCAGCCTCAGGCAAAATTCCTCTTAATCCCTTTTATGGGGTTATAAACGTAAACTTGAAAATATTGTCGAATATTTCCACAAAGGAATAATGTGAGGTTCATAGAATACTTAGTACAACAAACAAAGCCAATATCGTCTTGTATTTAAAATAAAATGGATCTTGATAGTAGTTTAGTTTAAATTTAACTAACGTAATAAACGGGTGGTGCTGAAATGGCAAAACGAAAAGAAATTTCCATCGAAACGCGTTCTGCTATTATTACTTTACGTAATGAAGGATACTCAATGGCAGTTATTGCGAAAAAATTAAAATGATCGAAAAATGGTGTATTTACAACATTCAACCGGGTGGCGTAAACTGGTTCTTTGGTTGATAAGAAACGTTCTGGACGCGAAAAGAAGACAACAGCTGCTGAGGATCAGTTCATGGTTCTTGTTTCAAAAAGAAACAGATTCCTAACGGCTCCGGAAATAACGCAAGTCAATGTTTCACGAAGAAATCCTATTTCGCATTCGACCGTGAAACGAAGATTAATTGCGGCACGCTTAAAGGGACGAGTAGCTGCCAGAAAACCGCTTTTTAAAGTTTAACATAAAAGAAAAAGATTGCAGGGAGCACAATAACACAGACACTGGACATTCGAACAGTGGTGCAACGTGCTGTGGACAGATGAGTCCAAATTTGAAACATTTGGCTCCAAACGGATGGCGACAGATTGGCGAAAGAGTTAGTGAACAGTGTATTTTACCTACAGTGAAGCACGGCGAAGGGAACGTAATGGTTTGGAGCTGTTTTCGGAGAACAGCTGTAGATGATTTAGTAAGAATACAGGGAATACTTCGTAAAGAGGGCTATCTCAAAATATTACAAGAGAATGCTGTACCAAGTGGGGAACGATTACGAGGTCGAAACTTGACGTTTCAAGAGGATAACGACCCTAAGCATTCTTCTCGTATATGCAGAAACTATCTAGCACCTCTAGAAGAAGAAGATCGTTTAAAAAGAATGATTTGGCCACCTCAGTCTCCTGACCTGTCGCCTATCGAATTAATATGGGATGAATTAGACAGAAGGATTCACCAAAAAGGAGTGACTAGTTGACAAGATTTAGGGAGAAAGCTCCAGCAGGCCTGGACCGAGATCCCAGCAACATTTTTGAAATCTTTAATTCTAAGAATGCCACGAATATATACCGCAGTAATTAAGTCAAAGGGTGGACATATGGACGAAAAATCCGTATAGACCTAATTATAATTAGTAAAACATTTCTTTTCGGAATATTTTTAGTTTTGTATAGTATACTCAATGTACAGAAGTAAATTAAATTACAAATAACTTTTTGTTTTTATTCGAATTAAAAAAAAAACTGTATTTTTTAATCGTCCCCAAATATATGAAAGGTAGTGTATATGTAATTGCTTAAACAGCCTTTTACTAGAGTGACTCTTAGCTACTCCCAACATAGCACGTAATGCTCTATTAAGTCGAAAGGTGCTAGTCCTCAACGAAATTGCACCCCAAAATATAATGCCACAAGTATGCCAGGAAGATAAAATTTGAAATACGACGATATAGCCTCTCTCGTAAAGTAATTTAACACTTTATTAAAATAAAGATCGGTATAGCGATAAAAAAAATCGTTACAAATTTTAATCAGAACTTTCTCTCGTAAAACTAATCATAAAGCATTGAGGATGTTCCTTTGTACTGACGTTGTATTCAGGCTTGGGATAAAGTATTGAACAAAGCAAATATCTTTTAAAACGAAAACGATATCGATGAAACTTTGCAGATATATGTAATGCATCATCGTCCATATTGGTTTTAGTGCCGCTATCTCCAAAAAATGGCAAGATAAAAAAAAGCATTTCATGTTTACTGAACAATTCATTTTATTTATTGCTACTTAATGACAAAATGAAAATCATCCAGTGTTTAGTTTATATATTTAGAAAACGAGTAAATATGTTGTAGATTTCCGCGGTTGTTGCTTTCTTTTAAAGAATCCAGGTTTCTGGGTTGAATCGCCGTCGACACTAGTCTGCCGATGTTTCACTCTCAACTGCACGACGCTTCTTCTGGGCTGCTGCATATTGTACCGTTACTGTGAGAAGAGTGGTACAACATGCAGCAGCAAAGAAGATACTCCATGCAACTGATAGCGAAACGTTGGGAGATCCATGCAATTTCGGCAATATTCTTTAAAACTGGAATCCGTTTGACAATAACATAATAATAATTTAATGATCACATGGAAATAATGATTTTCTTACATATCCGCCGAAGCTTCAACTACAAAATGCTCCAAATAAATAAAAAGAAATTGTATACGTATGTAATGAAAAGAAACAGTTTTCGAAAGAAGATGTTTACGGCGTTTTGCTGCTACATTGCTATAAGTCTGCATTAATCTACATTTTTTTTTGCACAATGTGATGAAACATATTGCGTGCTCGATGAAAGTCTGATTGTTTGGTATATAAGAAAACTGCTACGTAGAAGTTAGCAGTTTCCTTTAATTAGGTACTACAAACTGTTAACGGTAGTTAACAATCACAAAATAGGTTGCTTTGTAGCGCTCCCATCTCTGATGCGATTGTAGGAAAAAGTTTAACCACAAAATAGAATGACTTTGAAGTGATGGTATTTATGTATATTATAAAAACATTTATCTTCGTCTTGTTGATTGACTTTTAAAATGATTGTAATCTACAATCCCATCATTTATTACATATATCCTGTAATTAATAATTATTTTTTAGGACCTAAGAGATATAAATAATACAATAAATACCAACGGCAAAAGATTACTGGATAATTATGAAGCTGATCTGTTATCAAGACCGACAAATAGAAAAGTAGCCGCATTAATAAAGGATAGGGAAAGGTTACAAGATATGGACGCAGAGTAGCTGTCTTTGGGGTTGTACATTATTTTAACTTTCTGTATATGTTACTGTTTTATTGGCAATATTTTAGTGATTGTACTAACTGAAACCATTGTCGAGATGATGCTTGTGAGTTTTATTGTGTGGATTCCATGTTATAGATAAAATCGTTTTAATTTTGCTAATTGTACAACTATGTAATATTTATACTTTTGAAGTAACCATTCAATTGTCATGTAAAATTAATTCTATCCAAATAATAGAAAATTAAAATATTTTTAATACACGCTCATTTTTGTACTTATTTTCAAAACCTATGTTGTATCTATAAAAGCACGTTAAGGAGCTATGCAGCAGTTCTTTGTGTCTGATTTTTCATCATAATCGCGTTTTCATTTTTTTTCGCGAATTAGTGGTTTTAAATACACGTCACTAATCGTGTTTAGGAGTTCACAATCGCGATATTATAAATAAATTGACAAATCGCAGGTATCAATAACGTTGCAAGATGAATTCGGTAACATCTAGAATAAAGCGGTGATGAATAGCGATGGCTATTCATAGCATGCTATGAAGTAAGGATTTAGTTAAAAAAAATCCAAACTTTACAAGAACCTATATGATTACATTATTAATTTTTAATAAAAACCTTGCTATGGTAACAAAAGCATAGTGTTAATATTGGTTGAATGTAAGGTAGGGACATATTAAAAGACCGCTATTAACAATTAGTGTAGGACTTTTTTGTACGTTCTAAATTCTGTATGCTATTTAATGTTTATGGGATGTAATATATGTATCTTTAGAAAATATATTACGTGGTACTGGGTGGTTTAAAAAAGTGATGGCACGATAAAATAATAAAAATTCTTTAAATGGAACACCTGTATATTTCTACATTATTAAAGATTCCTAACTATGAAAACATCCTGTTTTATAGTTGACTTTTATAGTATCGCAAAAAAATATTTCCATGTCCAAACGCTTTCAAATTTAGCGATAAAATTTGTGTGGATTGGCTGAGATTGGGTGACGATGTTAACAAATTGTTTTTATCACCGAATGTGCAGGGGTGGTCATTAGGAAAGTATTTTTACTAACTTTAAAATGATTTTTCTCGATATCATTAAGTGGAACGTGTATATTACGACGAGAAGTGATGAAGAATTACAGTTTGCATTCTGCATCTTCCTACAATAAATCTAGAATGACCAAAATTCCGATATTCAACTTCAGTAAATTTTAAGCGAATTAATTTAATCGGATGAAGGTTTTTTTTCCTCGTAAGAGAAAAGTACCTATTAATAACAAAATTTATTATTATTATAAAACCGTTGATAATTCTCTGATTAATGTGCTCTGTGGTTGTTGGGAGTCTCAGCAGATATAATTTCTGTCCCCATAAATAAAAATCAAAATGTGTTACAGACAACATCTTATAGGACCATTCCTCCCCAATCATCGCTAGGGATACGTGTCATTCAAATATTCACATAGAGTAGTGTGGAGGTGCTTCGTTATGCTGCAGCCACATTCTCTCCGGATTTTGAGAGAGACATTAATCAATAATCGTGGCTGTTCGTTTTGTAAGAACTCCGGGTACATAGATCCAAAAAGGACATATTCGCCGATTACGTCTTCCCAAATGTCTCCAATGCTAAATCGATGTTGGTGGTCCACTTGTTACAAAATTCTAGAATTCTCGTCAGCATTATGAAAGTTATGCTTATTTACCTAACCATTTCTGTAAAAAGTTGCTTCGGAACGCAAAAAAAAACAAGAATTCTCTTATATTTTGTCATTAGCCCAGTTAAAAAACTAAAAACGTTTTAAAAAAAACTACTTTGAAAATCATATGCTGGGCGCAATTAAAAATGCATCACCCCTAAATTGTTTGGGCATTTCGTTAAAATGTTATAAACGTATTTCTGAAGATCAACTTAAGCGATTGTTTATCATACTGCGTTGGTCTAGTTTGTTTTTCATCATTAACAAGAACCATGCTTTTACAGGAACACCTGCTACACTCCGATACAAAAATAAGTAAAATCCGTGCAATATGTTTCAAGTAATCGTGAGTGATGACTCGCAGACGAGAACGTGCATTTTATAAACAATTGACCCCCTTCGAACGTGACTGCATTATTGGGTTACGTGAGGGCAGTGTTAGTTTCCGGGAAATTGCGCGAAGACTTCGTAATCATTCGACTGTATTACAGCGTTGGAACTTATGGACTGCAAGACTTTCTTTTGAAGGGCTTGATTGTGCAACACCGATTTCAGTGGATAACATTTTTAGCGCAGCAGTGGTGGGTCGTTATCGGTCATAAAACATTAATACGGACAGCTTACGGACGAACAGTGTAGGAGTGGAGTCCCTTTATTGCGCTTACCTCTAATATAGACGCACTAGACGAACCTTATTTACTTTTCTTGTGTAGAACTGAATGTTGATAAGCAGTATGAACATTTTTGATACTAATAAACATTATTTTGTAGAAATATGGTGATAAAAACAATTTACTGAGATCATCTCCTAATTTAGACCAAAGATACGTGATTTTCAATACTGAAATATAGAAAGATATTGATATCCGATCACCCAGTTTTGGACGCTGAACACAATGTCATATATATTCTGACTCGACTTATTGTCGTTGTTGTCCCTTCATAGGAAAACGTCACATCTCTTCTTACTCACTTTATTCAATAATACATACCAACCTACAGACTTCTACTTGTTCGAATTGCCAACCATCAACAAAAGATAATGCGAAAAGACGATATGTTATGATAAAACTCCCTGTTCATTTCGAATACTATAAGTCTCTACGCAATCTCACAAATAGGTCGATTAAAGACGAAAAAAGGGCGTATTTCTTCTTCTGTATCGATGAACTCAGGAGTAATGCTACTGAATTCGATTTTCTAATTAATTAATTGAATTTTGTTGTCCCCATATCATGCCTCATATTACATCCCTGTACATTGTCTAATACACTACCCGACAAAAACATAGACGCGGTATCGTTTTTATTTACGAAACAAAGTTTATAGACATTATATAAAATGTAAATGAGGGTTATTAATACTTGTTATGTAAATAGTCCATTTATAGATATTTCTGGGTATTTATTGCTTTATGAGGGGTAATTGAGATTTTCCCAGATCAAAATAGGAATTTTAAATGCGACAAAAATTTAGACCCTGTGCATTTATTACATTAATATAAACAAAAATAATGTTTTAATTTGATACTTCTCTTTATATGCAGTGGTTGTGCTGGTAAAGTGTACACATTTCACCACGAGAAATTATATTTTATAAAGTGTTTGTGTGCAATATGGGTAGAAAAAAGCAATTATCCTTGATAGAAAGGGGTAAAGTTCTAGGCTGGCACCAGGATGGTAAGAAGGAAATTGCCCGTCGGTTACGAAGAAGCGATCATTGCGTTAGAAATTTCCTGAAAGATCCGGAAAATTACGGCAAACCAAAAGGCCAGGGGCGACCGAAAGCCGTAAGTGAGCGGGATAAATGCATGATATTGCAGTGTGCATCCAATTCTTCTGCGTCGGCGAGAGTTATTGCAGAACAGGCGGGGGTACAAACGCACGAGCGTAATATTCAAAGGATTTTAAAGGCGTCACCGGTAATATCACGGAAGAAAATGTCGTGAAAACCGCCACTTTCGGCGAAACACAAAGAAGCGAGGTTGAGATTTGCTGAAGAACACATATCCTGGAAGAAACAATGGGAAAAAGTTATATTTTCCGATGAGTAACGTTATCATATTAACATTATCACGATCTGAGAAAGGAACCAAAAGTGAAAATGACCAGACAATTAGGGGATGGATCTGTGATGATATGGGCAGCAATTGGATTTCGCGATAAAAGTGGGATAGTGTTTTGCACAAATAAAATGACATCTGTGACGTGTAAAGACTTATTGCGTGACAATCTTCTACGTTTTGGAAACCAGTGGGCCGGGCGCAATTTTGTTTTTCAGCAAGATAACGCGCCAATTCATAAAGCAAAAACCATTACTGAATGGTTTAAAGAGAAGAAGATTAAAACTTTACAGTGGCCGGCACGGTCACCAGACTTAAACATTATTTAAAACATGTGAGGTGAATTGGCACGTCGCGTTTATGGCGGAGGCCGTCAATATTTCACGGTACAGGAACTGAAAACTTCAATAGTGACTGAATGGCAGAATATCCCTCAAAATTATGTGTTAAATTTATATAAATCTATTAATAACAGACTATTGGAAGTGATTAAGAACAATGGAGGATCTACGCATTACTGATCACTCATTTGTTTATTTTTGTTTTACATTTGCAACAGAGCGTCTAAATTTTTGTCGCAGAAATTGTTTAAACATTGGAGTAATAATTTATTATTAAGTTCATATACTACTGGAGGAGATATTTTTAAGTTTATTTTACTTTTATGAATAAAAACTTAATTAGATATCTTGCTAGTTTCGCAAAGAAATGTTGTAACCCTTAAAACATCTTACCGCGTCTAAGCTTTTGTCGGGGAGTGTACATTCCCTGCTTTCTGGAAGCACGCTATCATTATTCCTATTCCTAAAAAGACTCTAGTACAAAATCATTCGGATTTGCGTGCTATTAGTTTGTTGCCTACTATGTTGAAGGTATTGGAGAAAGCCATTAACTTCCAGCTGCGTTCTCATTTGGGTACAAGTCTGGATGTAGCTGCACAACTACCGTGTTGAATCATACCGATGATTTAATATCTGCTCATGATAGAGGTAAAGCTTCCAACCTTGTTTTGCTTGCAGTTAATTTGTCCAATGACGTAACTATAACTTTCTTACCCGAAAATAGTAAATTTCCATAGATTAATTTCTGTTTTTGCAATCAAGTTAACTTAGTTATGAATTGTGATCGATCTTTGAACGTCCCGTTCGGTTTAATAGATACGTCAAGATAATGTAATTACCTTATTAGCATCACTGTACCTATTTCCGTCATACGCATTTATATTATAAAGTAATAGTAAAGGATGAAGATAAGTCACTGTAGAAGGATTTTTCAATACTTATTTCAAGTATGAAGGATGGAGACAGAACATTTTTACTTTAACTAAATTTTATCAAGAGAGTTGGTAATTTGATATACATCTTAAATAAAATTTCTCGGAAATGCACTAGTGTGTGTATAAACGTTTATATGTAGATAATATATAGATATCAATTACGCTAGGAATGCATATTGGATTCCGGCATCTGCTGATCGTCAAACAATATCGTACTGCTTCATTTACATAACCTTATATATTACGCAATTTCTTAGGTAAAAAAATAACTTTCCTTTTATAGTAGCTGAAAACGAATCTATTAGTGGAGTAAATAAAAAACCAAACGAGAAAAATGAAGAACTTTTATATGACGTTCTACACTGTCCTCTCTATAAGATTTTTTTGAATGTTGAAGTTGTTGAAGCTTCTATAATGCTTAACATAATAGTTGCCAAAGTCAGTTAAAACTAAACGTGTTCCAGGTTCGAACACGGTTAATCGAAAACTCGATGTTTTGCTCAATCATATGGGGCTTCTTCAGGTGGTAGACAACAGCACGGTAACTCAACGTGTAAACCACGCTAGAAGCAAAACTAACTCAGCGGTAAGCAGTTAATCATGGTATCTCAGTATGTGAACCATGCCAAAGGCAAGAATGGATATGAAGAGAGCAGCACCCTCTTATATAGACAGTGGGGGGAGCCTGCCGTTGATTAGTTGGATCTCGCGGTCGCAGTTAGTCGAGGATTGGCCGTTATGGATGACGAGAGGGTAACCTGTACCCCTATTGGCATTCTTAGAACGTTTAACGATGTTTAAGGATCTTTATGGACTCTCTAATTTTTCGATTGTAATAATGGCAACAATTACAAGGTATGGTGGTAATGGTGGCGTTCATCAGACGCAGTGGCTTGCTAGTGGTTGGCAACAATTCTGAGGAGCGATCGTTCAGATTGCCAGCGTGATGCGAGCATGTTTAGCTAGCTGTCGCCATATTTTCAAACGTAGAAAATTTATGCTTATCGTTGTCAATAAGCTAACATGGCAGCTATTTATGTAAGAAAACATTAGCTAACAGGTCACTAAAGTAAAATGGCGACATCAAATTCAATAAGGGGTTGCATCAATCACCAATTATTCGCAATCGTAATCATGCTCCAAACGATGAATTTTCGATGAATGAAAAGTTCGTAATAATTTACGAACTTCTGAAACTGTGCGTACAGTTACTTACTTTCATAATAAAATAAAGTGTTCATTACTATCTCATATATTATGCATTGATGCATTTCAACATAGACTTACGTATTGAAACGTTGCCAAATATATGTTTTTTTCAAATGGTTCATCTAAAGAAATTTTGCGCGGTACAATGTTTCAATATTAAAGTGTTTGTTGAGCACAATACAAAGAACATCAGTATGCATCATTTCTTCGCCACTCCTATATATATATCCACATATCTGCAGACATCTGGGTGTTAAAAAGTGATTTCTGGCATAGACCTCGTGCTGTAGTGATTAGCACGTACGACCGGCAAACGGGAGATGTCAGGTTAAATTCTTTACCGGGGTTGATATTTTTCAAAAATTTAGTTACGTCAGGAATACCAAGAAAATCAAAGATTTTCGCATATGTAAATTTGTATATAATAATCTTTTTTTGGAGCCAGGGGCATTGCTAAGTCGTTCGGCGTGCTTTGTTGTTAGGCTAACACTCCATGTGTCCTAATAGAAAGTAATTTCTATTGTAGGACGCACAATTTGACATTAATGTAACAGCGACTGCTTTATTAGAGTGTGTGTTGTACAGATAAATGTGAACAGCTACTTAGCGATAACAAGTCGGTAAAAATAAAAGTGTAGGAAATGTTATCCTGTAATAAGAGCACTAATGGAATTAAAACTTTTGTTCTATTAGCGAACATCGTTTACCACGGCGTCATATCACTAATACGAGTTAAACAATCCAAACAGATAAACCTTATCATTATTTATTTAATTTACAAAGTATTTTGATGAACGCATTTTAATTTTAGAATTATAGGAAAATAAGTAAAAATAAAATGTTTACGTTTGTTCTTTTTTGTTATTGTCTTTACATAATATATGTTTCTAATTCTACGCTATGCAGTACCAATTGGAACTGAATTACAGCAAGCCAATAGCGCAGACGGAGTAACGCGAAACGACTCATATTAGATTATTGAAAAATAAAGTTAATATACATAGTAATATAATATAATGGAGTTTTTATTAAATTCTAAAAGGCACTGTTAATTTTTGTCTGTAGAATTATTTATTTCGGCTGAAGAAAGATTCTTATTTATCGAATTTGAGAATTACAATTACTACTAAGGTTGTCTTTTGGCCTTTCGGATGCGACTGAGTAACTACTAACAACAAAATAAATACTAAAATCTATGTCCTCATGGTATAACGACTCGGCGATAAGCAGAACTGAACAACTCTATCAGAATATTTATTTTACCAAGCGAAGCAAATACAGGCCACGAGATTCTTCATATATCTCTATTTTAGTGGTTAAATGATGTACACTGCCGTTCAGAGAAGTTCGGTCGGTTAGTAAAAAACATGAAAAGGTTACAGAAACAAACGAAACTAAAAACAAAATGCAATTTTATTGTATGTACAGGTAAAAAAGACAAAAATAAATAAATAAAAAGTTATTCTGGCCTAATATAACATACTGAACATTATTTTTTTTTTTCATCGAAAAAACCTCCTTTGCTGTTAATCACCACTCGAACTATTCTAGGCATTCTTTCGATAAGTTTTGTTAAAACGGATTGTGGAATATTAATCCATTCATGTTGCAGAATATTCCGTAAACGTTCATGTGAAGTTGGGCATATTTTTCGGATCCTCCTGTCCAGTTCATCCCACAACAACTCTATAGGGTTCAAATCTTACACACTAACGCAGTGTGTTTTGGGTCGTTGTCATGCATGAATGTAAAGTTGCGGCCTATTATACGCAATCCTGATGGCACTGCATGATTCTGGAGTATTGCAAAATAATTTTCCTTCCTCGTTACACCCTGCATTCTGCATAAATCTCCCGTCCCAGCAAAGGAGAAACATCCTCACACTAACACAGAACTACGCCCTTGCTTCACTGTAGGCACAAAGCAGTCCGGAATCATTTTTTCGGTTTTAGATCTTCGGACATAAACTCGTCGATTCTGCCCAAAAACCTCAAACTTTGACTCGTCATTCCAAAGTACGTGTTTCCAATCATCTAACGACCAATCTAGCTGAGAACTGGCCCATTGTAGCCGTTTTGCTCTGTTGCCCCGACGTAATAAGGGTTTTCGAATGGCAATGCTTGTTGAAGTCGACGTTTTACCGTACTCCCCGAAACTTGTTCTTCACGGCCGCGATTGACTTCGGCTGCTATTTGTGGCGCTGTTAATTTTCTATTGCGTTTGCTTAATAATACAATTCTCAAATCTTCAGCTTTTGTTGTTTTCCTAGATGCTCCAGGACGAACACGATTTTCTATAGGTCCAGTTGTCCGATATCGTTTTATGATGTCATTTACTGTTGAACTTCTCATATTTATTTTTTCAGCAATTTGTCGCCCCGAATATCCTTCTTCAAACAGCGTAATAATGCGTGAACGTTTTTCTACACTGGTAGGCTTGCCACGTGCCATTTTGAAATTTTCTTGAAACTTTCGCGAAAAAACGACAGATGCACACCAACACACGTTCAACAGTAAAATGAAGCAGATTTATATCTTTACGTCTGTGATAAATAAACAAGAATGATACTGCGGTATATTTCCTAAATGTATTGTTCGTTAATAATCCCCCAAACGACCCGTTTCAAAAGATCGGTACTTCCGAGAAAATTCTTGGAATGATAATAAAAGAGACTTTATTGTGGTTGTCGCAATATTTCTACTTTACATAATAATTTATGGCTTTAATCCCATAGAAAAGGGAGTATGCTTAATATTTTTCTAATTTTATGTATTAATAATTGTATACAGTTTGATATAAAGATTTTTATTGTATGACCGAACTTCATTGAACGGCAGTGTAGATCTTTCACCAGCTCTAGCTTAACTGAAATCTGATGATCCAAACACAGTATTATAGAACACATACGGAAAACATAAATAAATATGAAACCTCTAACATTACACTAATACTGTTCATTTTAAAGGTTATTATGAACACAATTATTTGGTACTATATAAAAACGCGGTCTAAATAACAACACTCTTCCTCGAAACTAAAATAAAACTTCTACAGCAATTAAGGCCGCGACTTTATTGCGTCCAAAAAACCTTTTGCATGTTGTTAGTATAAGAAGCCGCGGGATATACTGTAGTTTCACAATAATTACGTACTGTAAATTTGAACAATTTTGTTTATAAAATCCACGGATCCACCGCTCCTGATTCCCACCATTACCAATAGAGGTCAAGCTCTAACAAATATTATGATTTTTTTTTAATTATTGTAGCATCAAAAACATTAATTTCTTAATGACTTCTGTGTGATTACACAAAACACCTACATGGAAAGATTATTATGAACAGAAAGTGTAAAAACGGCTTGACATATTGTTTCTAAATCCTCTTGTTGTGGGAATAACGTCATAAATAGTTCAGAAGATATATTGTTTGAGATAATTTTTTGGATGTTAGGATTTAGTCTTAGAAAAATGTCACCGAAAAAAGACGATTTCATCTATCATCATTCTGAGAACCTCTACATACATATGTAAGTTCAGGAACGTAAAAACTAATATTTAATAAATGATTGGGAGTAGGTACAATTACTGTACTTATTAGAGGCCTAAATACTAAGAAAGATGAAAGGTACGTGTAAACATTACATGTACATTACCGCTCCTTAATTAAGTGATAACAAAATTATAAAATTGATTATTTCCTTGCATTTAACCTTCATTAATTGTATAATACGTGCAATGTATATGTATGAAAGTTTTATAGACTATTAATTGTTTTGAAGTAAATAATAAGAAAATTATGATACAGTTGTGGTACAGGTTATTATATTTTTGGATGCTCTCTTTCAATTTATGTTTCATCAATATTCCTTATATCCACGTATCTTAGTTTTTGAGATAATTAATATAATTTGAGAGTTTTGCAAGATTCCTATGTGTTTTTTAACGGCTGATATCTTAGACGCTACAGCAGAAGTCCAAATCGGATTGAGGACTTTCTGGAGCTTTTGGTGAATCGGCAACTATAATCCATTGGAAAATCCATCCATCTATCCAACTATGGCCATCGAAATCGTGGCAATTCTTAGATTGATGCTACTCCAATTTCATCAATGGGTCACCCTATATATTTTTCCGCAATCTAATATAGAAACTGTTCTAGATTTTAAAATGTATACATTAAATATCAAGGTCTCATTGTGAAAAATTGAACAATTTCGGTGGCCACTCTGTATCCGTCGGTTGCTATAAAAATCATAACATATTATTTTTATTTTATGATGAATTATTCACACAGAGTAAAGAGTACATTTATTAAGATGTCCTAAAATCTGTTGTTGCGAATTAGTGCGAAAGCGGTGCACTTACACCAATGATTTACTTTGTCATAACATATCCTATTAACGGCTTTTGCAACGTACAAATTTAAAAACCAATTTAGAAAATATCAATGCAGCTCCGTGGTAGTGTCAAAGTTTGACGCGTGCGTTTCGTAGAGAGTTACAACTTATATTAAATACCTATTAAGCTATTAACGCTTATTATTCACATTAGAGCAATAAAATGGGACCTTTATTCAAAAACGAACCGGTTTTGATTTTTTTATGAAAATGTTATTCAAATGTTTTTCTAGATCAGTAGTAGAAACGCGCTAGATTGCTAATTTAACCGATTTCCTATGACAAATACTCAATAATGCCCTGTATAGAGCAAAGTAGGGTAAATCCTACCTAAATGTCTGGTTTTTGAAAGCTTGAACAGCTTCTTGAGGTGATAAAAATCGCCGTCTACTTGACATTCGGGAACAACAATAAGTCGTTAGACAATAAATTAAGTGAATACGGAAAATGAGACAGTAATTAGATATTTTTCTCTTTCCTTTCCCGATTTGCACGATGAATCATGATTGTTATATACCATTCAGCATTAACTGTTCTTCGATCCCCCAAAGCAATACCTGCGAGATGTCCAGTATCACGAAAGAAACAAGCAATCACTTTCTTAGAAATGCTTCGTGAACGAACAACTTTTGTTGGAATGGGTTCATCTGGGAACGCCCATACAAGCGATTGTTATTTAGTTTCCGGCTCGTAGGTGCTCGTGCTACAAAAATAGCTATAAGAATAATAAGACTATCTTCATGTTAGTTCCTGAAAAATAGTTATAAGCATGACTATTAACTATATGACCGCCAACAACTAAGGGTACCACAGCGCCGAAGCTGTATAACAGGATACCAGCCGAAATTAAAAGTCTTCCCCTTAACTTATTCAAAGGACGAGTAAAGAAGTTGCTGATTTGCTGATCGACCTGAAATGCTATTCAATTGAAGAATTGTAACATCCGTGGGTTCTGCGATCTGATGGCGATCGTTCTTCCACCAATCAGCACGACCTTTTTTTGTGCTTGGGTCAAATTTTGCGGAATCCATCGGCAACAGATCTATTTTAAACCTAAATGTTCATGCAAAATCCAATGTACTGTAGTCCTCAATATGCTTAAGGATGTTTGTATCTCACGGTCACATGTTGCGCACAGCATCGGTGTGTTTTGGAATAACAATCGATTTTGGTCGACGTTTTCGAAATTCGTCACTGACGGACGCACGACCACGACGAATTTTTTTTTTATAGTATTTCATTACCAAAAATTGAACGGAGCAATTCGAAGCATTGTTGTGTTCGGCTTTTACTAAAATCGTAAAGTTATCCAACGAAATCCTTCACATAAAATCTTCATTTTTTCGCGAAATTGTTTTTTTTTTAATCGCTCACTGTATACAAATTTCTCGGACGATTTCTACGGTGTCACTGCTTGAACTATGAAAATGTCAAATTCGACGAAAAAATATGAAACCTCAATCGCGTTACTAGTTGTCGTTTGTAAAAATTTATTTTTTTTTGAGAGGTTACTATTTCGGATCCTCCAATTAGAAAGAAGCACTCAAACTTGGAAGACAAGAGAAAAAAATAGATGAATAGAATTCTTCAAGAGTACGAAGATTTCCAGAAATGTTTGCGATCTTTCGTCTACATGTAAAAACCTGAATAAATTCAACTTTTATTGTGAAATGTATAAATGTCTTACAACTCTTGTAAATAATTTACTAAATCCAAAAAAAACAAGAAAAAATATTATATCGAAAATTATATCATATTATATAGAAGATACATAACGACAATATCTAGTTGGATAAATAATGTCTAAATACGGTGACATTTAAATATGTATACCTAGCTAGACAGAATTCTCAAAATGTTATGATAAAGGTCGGGCAAATTTGTTGAACTGTTATATCGAAAGCAAGTTCATATGTATAAGTCCTTTTTCTAGAAATAACGTAATTCCCCAAAAATGAGCCGCTACATACATGTTCGTTAACCACCTATCATTAGTAGTGAATGTGTATTTTGTGTATTTTCTGGTATGGATTATAGGGTCTCAAATTTAGAAGGAAGACATCTGTTCCGATACGAATACTGGAAGCCATAAAGATTATAATATACGAAAAAAAACCTAAAATTTCTTCGGACGTGACAGGATTTATCGGAATGGAGCTGCTCGGATTATTTGTATCATAAAATTAAATGATAACAATACGTAAACTTGTTATCCATTACGAGAACCATGCATGTAAACTTAGTCAACCCACTTCATTTAATTTTACCAGAGTCAAGATTTTCCTATCATTGTTTTCCATCGGTGTCTGTATTAATCTAGTTTTTCGAGAACGATCCCCATACCTTTAATATAATAGGAAGTGGATATTGTAAATAAATTTGTTACTGTAAAAAACATGCTTTTTCTTAATTTAAATTGGCATTAAATATTCACAAGGCCTTACGATATTAACCATAAATTGTATTTGATTACACTGAAATTATGATATTTGTAATTATTCTAGAGGCATGCTCATGTGCGGATCCAAAGAAGGTCTTGGGGGTTAAAACGCCTCCAAAATAATGGCAAATTATTTTCAACGTTATGATTGCGCAATAAAATAATATTCCCAGATAATTATATTTAAATGTGTGCCTGTTGCCGACCTTAACAGATTAGTTATGTTATATCTAACTAATATACAATAATCTCTTCCTTCTCGGAAATTTTTTCGAAGCTACACGCAGTACTTAAAAATCGTAAATGATTGATGACAATAAGTACAGTACATTCAATTACATTGAAGACCAATTGAAATTAATCTTTTCTTTTTTCTATTTGCTGTGCGTGGTACCCACAGATACACCTACTAATATTGAATAGTAAAAACATTCAATAATACATCTTGTAACCCTGACACATGTGGAAAGAAGCTTATTTCTTAGGAATAGAATAATACCTGTCATCTTTCAATGATTTATTACCGATTATCAGTTACAAGCAAATAGATGTCATATAAACCTTGGGTTTCGGTCCCAGTTGCGATCCAGGTGATTAATTTATTAGTAGTATTGTTTCCATTAGATGGATTGGATAGATAATAATGATTTAGTATTTTTGTAAGCGGATGCAGTAAAGAATTATCTTGGTGATTATAAGCACGTTATATTTTATTTAACAGGAAATAATTTCTTTTTATGTTCTAAAAATATGTACTTACATAACGAGAATGATAATCTGAAGCAATGATCTCCTTTCTTTCTAATTAAACACGTGAACATCACGTTGAATTCGCGAAATATTGTTCTTGTGGAGATAGCAGTAAACGTTGCCAGATTCAGATAGAGGGTTAATGCTATGTTATTGACAGTAAAAATTATTACAAAATCTGCAGTATAGGTTATGGTATACGCTTCTAGGGGTTTGGTGTAACGATTACAATGTAAATTACAAGCTTAAATGTACGAAAACCAAATATATAGAAAGAAAATGACGTTTCTTATTTCTACTCATTCAAATGCTGTTATATTCGGTTGATTATGTACATGTACAGGGGCCGGTTTATGTTTTGTCCTTCAATTTTAAGGCTCGTTTCATATTACAATTATGTTACTATTTCTTTATTTTTCAATTTGGCTTTTTTGAAAACTTTCGACAGATGAAAAAATTAAGTCATCTTGTATCATATGTGAGTTCATGGTTAAGGACTATTAAGTAAAACAAGTTGGTCCACTATCTCACAATTCTCTATTAAACATATTAAAAGTGACCGGTTTCGTGTAAAAAACACAAATACAAAATGGTCGAAAAATCTAGAACTAATAGAGGAAGATGTCCATTCTTTATTTTTAAAACGAATAGATTCTTTAAAAAACTTCTTCCTTCCCTTGATATGGTCAAAATAATTAAAATTATAAAGCAATTAAAATGGGAAAGACGACGGACTTACGTTCACACGGGCACAAGCTAAATTTTAACTTGTGCTCGTGTTTTTTTATACGAAACCGGTCGCCTTTAATACGTTTAATAGAGAATTGTGAGATAGTGGACCAACATGTCTTACTTATCCTTAAAAATTAAGTTTTGACACTTTTTCCATTTGAAAGTTTAAGCGTAATTATCGGACAGGCTGTATTATATTTTCGAAAAATTTATTCAGATTCTAATACTACCGTGTACGGTCAACAAGATTTCAATTTTCCGAGTTAAACACTTTCACAGTTACAAAAAATCACATGCACTCGTCCATCATCGTCAAAAACTAAAAGAAAAAGAAATAGCGACATAATTGTTATATCAACTAAAACTTAAAATTGACTTAGGAATTCAAAATGTAATTGTATATAGAGTGTTCTATTTAGAATAACAAAGTTGTTTCCGCTATAACCGACAGTAAGAATATTTGTAGTTCGATAGCACATGTCGGCTTTAGTGTACTGCCAAATTTTCAGAATTTTCCAATTTAGGTGTTCATATATCGATCACCGGGAACTGCCGGTGAGACCCTGTACATCGTTTACAGGCATTAAAAAAGTGTAACAAATTATCTTTACATTTCGTTTAATTAAAGGAATTACATTGTACCTAATGTCTAAAAGCTAAAAAAGAGGCTGTACAATTGTATTTTGTTTATTATTTGAAAATAGTAAATACATTTTTTACGGATTATATATCATTTACAAATATAAAAATAAGCATCAATAATGACAGCAAGGACTGTGGCGTAGTATGGTAAACAACACATAAGTATCGGCACCCTCCGCACCACACAAGTTTAATTTATTACATAGTAATATAATAATTGATCCGGGACGGCCGTTTCGAGGACACGAATGGTCCTTCCTCATCATCAACCGGTAACCGAATGATTCTAATTCGGTTACCGGTATTCTTTCGTTTTATTTTAGTAGTTCTTGGTTTATCATTTTCCAACAATGCCGAGAATGTCAAGCGTTATTTCAGAATATGGCACCATTTTCACTGTCATTAACAAAAAAAAGTGCTTTGCACCATTTATTCTGCGAAATTAGGATTTAGGGGCAAATATACTCTTAAGTGGCATCTGAAAAATACGAGGCATATTGAATACCAAAGAGGTATTTCACAGGACAAATTTGTAATTGATTTATGCGCAGCTTTTCTTGGTGTCAATATCCCATTAAATAAATTACAGGATCCACTTTTCCGTGGGTTTCTTAAAAAATATACCAACCAAAATATTCCCCATCCATCGACAATTAGAAAATATTATGTACCTAAGCAATTCGACAAAACAATAAATCAAATCAGGTCAAAACTAGGTGAAAATCATCTCTGGATAAGCGCAGATGAAACGACAGATATTAAAGGAAGGTGCGTTGTTAATGTAATGGTTGGTACATTGGATACGGAAAAATCCTCAAATGTCATTTTTAGTAGCTACAAAAATCAGATTGCGTGTCACTACAAGCGATATTACCGACATTATCATTAACAGCGCAAAAAATGTAGCCGGTGACGACTGCTTAAAAGTTCTACTCTTTCTGTCAGATTCTGCAAGCGTAATGTTAAAAACAGGTAACGAGCTTAAAAAACGTTTCCCAAACATGTGTTGTGCACGGAATACATCGCTTTGCTGAACTTATTCGTGAAGAATTTCCCGGTGTTAATTCATTAATTAACCCATTTAAAAAGATGTTATTGAAAGCACCAACTAGGATAGGGTTTTATAAAGAAATATGCCAGAATACAACTTTGCCAGAACCTATATTAACACGATTGGGTACATGGCCGCAGAAGCCGTATTTTTTTATACCCAACACTTTCGTATTTTAAAACCTTTTGTATTAAAATTAAAACGAGGTGCTTCCAGTGTTACAGCAGTCCAAGCATTAATTGTAAAAGAAGGTTTAGTCGAGCAATTAGAATTTATTAATAAACATTTCTCAAGCGTAACAAAACGATCAAGTTTCTAGAAAACAAAAATTTTAAATTAACTGAGTACCTTCAACACTTAAAATCATTGTTTAGTAATGTAAAAAGTATAGAGGGATCGATTGGCGAAAAGATACGGAACAAAATTAATGGGGTTTTACGAAGAAATTCAGATTATGTGGTATTAAAAGAAATTTCCAATAACACTTTTACTAGCCAGAATGAAAGTTTATGTTTAAAATATAATTTTTAATTTAATTTAATTGCATACTTCCATTTCGCACCAGATACTTCATGTGACGTAGAACGATCTTTCTCTAGATTTAAAAATATGTTATCTTACCAACGAAACCAATTTACAAAAATATCTCATAGTTAATTCCTGAAAACGTACTTGACGATTAACAAAATATAACATTCAATTTATCTACGCTACTGCATATACCCGATCGACGCTTGGGTGACTAACACTCGCACCAAACGTCCTCACTCTACTTATTACATAGATGTAAACTACGTTGCATATTACTATCAACCACGATCCTAAATTGTTACTGGTTGACGGTTGACAATACATCTACTCCAATTCTGCTTGATGTTTTCCTATGCATGTTGATCTATCCATGTGACTGCGGGCTTATATTTCAAAATTCTTCAGGTTCCTACTAAAACAGAATTAGAATAACAAGAAATTATGTTGAAATTGGTGAGTCGGTGTGATAAATTTTGATCACTGTGTCTGGCTTTTGATATGTTGTATTAAAGGCACTGTACAGATCACAAATATACCGGTAGACAGGAAGGTAGACGTCCAGATTGCTGCATTTTTTATAATAATAAGTACAAACATGAAAAAACAATAACTCTGTTAAATCATTTTGGCTTCTTTGGTTCTTTGGTTTTTTTTCTTGACATTTTATCTTTTGTAGAGCCTCTACAAAAATATAGAGGAAGTAGACGTGGGGGTTTCGTTCGAATGTCTCATAAATTTTTAATTTAGAAAGATGAAATTTGTCTGGTTGGAAAGAAATACCGGAGTCGAATTTCAGAACCTGCTCATGCATGCTCATGACCATCAGTGTTATTGACGTTAAATATTTTAGAATTCCGATACAAAATTTTACCATCAGTTTTATCCCCTAAATATATTAGAATAATTAGAATTCTCTAAAAATATTAGAATAGTCTATTTTTTTTATTTCTAACCCGAAAACTAAACAACAATTTCCATGTTTCTGGCTTTAAAAATTGACGGAACTCTTGCTCTCATCACCAATTATAGTCCTTTAGAGAGTGAACTTCCAAAAAACGGCTGAGATACGAAGACAATCTACGCTTTTAAAAAGTTTATTGCATGACTTTCAATTAAAAGTCCATCCTGAGCCTCTTGTGAAATTTTGTTGAAGATAACACCTTTTAATCCGTACATTTGCTGCATCAAGAAATTCTTTGTATAGTGAATTACAAAACGTTTTCCAAAATTCGGCGGTAAAATTGTGTCTTTTTATTCTTATCCTTTTTAAAGCCAAAAGCAGACACGATGAAATGATTTCATATTTATTTTTTTAACAAATATACGATATTGCAGCTTTTTAATACACACAATCTAGATGTCCGAAGTAAAATTGCCTTTTATAATGTAATTTTAATAATTAGCGCATCTGCATGACAATGAAATAATTTTTTTACATCTCATAATAACTGGAAAAAAGCGAACTATTCTTAAACGCAGTAGGAACACCGTCTGCCACTTGCATTAACTCATTTATAAGGTTAGGCTAATTTCATACAATAAGTCAGGCCCGATTATATTATTTACGGTACTATTTTTTTTAACATCATGAACTTTCATTTGATGTTGCGAAGGCAGAACTGCTTATATCGTTTATTTTACTCAGTTCTTTAGTTTCATTAACTTCTGCCAAACGATAAAATCAGTTATAAATTGCTGCCAGATATATTCAACCACCAATATTCTATTAGTGCTCGAAACGCCTGGTTCGGATTAATTAAATAATAACTTGTATGAAGCGGAGTATGCCGATACTTTAGTGCTATTTGCCCGTACTACCTCACAGTCCTTCCTATTATTATTAAAGTTTGTATTACTTACAAAAGCGATTTGTTCGACCACTTCTGAAGCGGTTGGAAGAAAAAGATGACCTATATTAAGGTCATTATTCTGTCAGTCCATGGTTAGTACGAATTTTATAGGCGGGATTTTTCAATTTCACAGAACTTATTTTCGTGAGACCACATCACACAACTTTATTCGATATGAGCTGGTGATTATCGATGCTATCTATCCTGTGAGACTGCTGCTCAAGTGTTACTTCGTACTAAATTCGCGTTAACAGTAAGCTATACTGTTTCGGTGCAAATAGGTATTAATATGTTAAGTATTATTGTAGAAATGATTAAAATCATCCGCTACAATATAATTAAAATTATTTCTATACAGTAGTTTTCTGCTGAGTTACAAGATATTTAGAATTCTGTGGCATATATGTATGTACATATGTATGTAATATAATTAAGAATAGGATTTCTTTTTTTGTAAAATACAGGGGTTTAAAGTGTCGGCACACTCCGCACCACACAAGTTTAATTAATTAATCCAGGGCAGCTGTTTAAAGGATACGTCGATCCTCATTTTCATTCAACCGTAGATCGAATGATGCGAGAAAAGAGTTATTCTAGAGAAAAATATTATTTAGAAGTAACTTCTTTTGTCACAATCACTAGATGTAATTTTGTAAATTCCCGGCCTTTCCTTCCTGTTTGGTTTATCTTTTTACACTGTACATATATTAAAACAATAGTCGTACCCAATTTTCGTACGCACTAACATTAAATTTGCATCATAATTCATTTTGGACTATAATATTTGTACAATTATTATTTCCTATAAATCTGCTACCAACATAATTCCACATAAGTTCAATTCCCGTTTTTGTTGTATTTAAATTTATTTGTGAAAAAATTCGTTCTACCGTAGCAAATGGCGCAATTTTTGACGCTCGAGACTATTTATGTTTTAATTAACGGGGGAATACCGATTTTCTTATTCATTAATTGGAATGCCTACTCAAGAAGCAAAACTGCAATTCTTGGTTGTCTCTGTTTTGCAATCAAGATTACTTGACGCTACTATCGCGTAGATAACTGCGACGATTTTCAAGGAAAATATCATACATACCAAAAATTGTTGGAAATCCAATTTTATTATTGTTTGCGGCTTGACGTACAAAAAGTTTTTTACTACATTTATGCTAAAAAGTTTAGAAGTTCTCCTTTTCCCTAAGCTGTTTAAAATATCCTTGGATTTAGGGAAATTTAGCTAGACCTGGTGCCACAGATAGCAGACGGCAACCATAGACTGCATACCGCAGATAATATTGACTAGTTCCTATAACTACGGTGTTACTATCGTTTATTACATAATCTGTTGACTGCACATCACCACTCTCGAACCAGTAACGTTGCCGATTACATCGTGGCAGTATCTATCTTTTCTAAAATGAGTTTTACGAAGTTGAGGAGGAAAAGTTAGTCAATACTGTGTCAAGAAATCGTCGCTTGTCAAATGATTCTTACCGAATAACTTCCATCATCTGGTCTACTTTGAATTAAGGGCATTGTAATCTTTCTCTTTTTTTCTAGTAAATAACAATAACAATCTTCGTAATCTTCATATAACTCAAGATTGTTTTTGAAATTCCAAAGTTATCCGATATCTTGTCCAACACAACATAAGCCCGGTCTGTTCGCTGCATTCAGCGTCCAGCCAGTCGCAGCCAGCTGCAGTTTGTGTTGTCGAAGAGCCTGCGTTGCTACTGCTGTCTTCGGAATTATACTTTCAATCAGCCCTGAAGTTATTAACTGCGCGGGGCAGTCTTGGGAAGAAGCCGAATATTTATCTGAATCTAAGGTTATTCTGCAGTGTACTCCTTAAAATTCCTCCTAAGAAAAAGTTAAAGCGCGTTAAGCCAGAGCTTCGTGGAGACATCTTCTGTACTATCCTAATATTTTCAAAGAAAATACACTCGTTCCATTTTTGTCCTCTCCGACAATAAAATTTGTAAGAATTAGGCAGTTCCTATTGCCGATACTTCTTTCTCAGCAGTTACGTTCACACAGCAAACGAATTAAATTTGAACTGATACACAAATAAATGAGTGCTAGAAAAATTAAAGGTCGAGTACGTTTTCGAAATATGGTTTTGAGAAATAATAATAAAAAATACTTTTGCGAATACAATGCGTATGTTCGCAAATGTGAGCAAAGTAATGAAATTTATTATTAGACGACAATGTTCACTTGAAGAGGAGAGAATGTTTTTACAAGTTACTACCTGTACTTTACAGAAGCGGTGGCTTTAGCTTTTATGTTAGGCTTTGAAAGAAATAATCTATTTTAAACTATTAATTAAGAGCTATTGTCTTTCTATGTAGTGATTGTCTTATCTCCTGTTTACTTTGTGTTGGATTGTAAAAGGAAGACAACACTTGTGATTCGAAGAATTGATCCATTCAAATTGAATTGTTTTTTTCAATAAAATAAATTATGTTTGACGTTTTGGCTATATTTATCTATCTCGTGACTCCCATATACTTCATCTTGATATCTTGTGTAACAAGTGCATAAGATATCAAAAACTTTTTGGGCGAACGAGCGGATTAAAATGTAAGAACAATATATAACCGTTAAAGTAATAAAGCCTGTCCAACTAGTGCGTGGACAATTCTTTCCCTGAGCAACTTAGAGAAAAAGTTTTTAATTATAAAATATTCGGAGATAAGCTCCACACAATATAAACTTATAATGAAGCATGTAAAGTGTTCAATTTCAGCTGCGTACGATATAAGTATCTGTACTATTCTTATATACTTATCTAGTTCAGTTTTTAACATAATTTGAGACTTTTGCGAAATGCCCTTGTTTCTTTGACGGTCGTAAGATTTACGCGTTAGAGGGATTTTATTCAGTTATATTACTTTAAGTCTACAAGATTGCAATCGAAATCGTTGCCATAATTTGAACGAGAAAGGGAAAAATAGGTAGTTGTATTTTAAAAAATTAAGTTTTCGAAAAACTAATTTGGTTTCTAATCCTACGTTCAACAGTTCTGCAAAATTTCAATTTTCCAAGTTTGTCTTTAGTTATTAAAGTTCAGATGCACTCGTCTATTTGTTAAAACCTTTCAAGAAATGCAAATATTTCAAATATAGTTAGAAATAGCAACCTAGTTGTTTTGTCAAATATACCCTAAAATTCAATTAGGAACTCAAAAATGTAACTATATATAGGTGTTCTACTGAATAACAAAGTTGACGGCTATTTTCGGTATAACCCGAAATGAAAATATTTTAGTTCAGTAGTACATGTCGAGTTCAGTAATTTTGTATACTTTTACATAAACAAATCGATGCACTTGCTTAAACACTGGAGATGAGTTTTTTGCTAAAATATGTTGAGATATGATAATGTTTTATGCCCATAATTTCAACATTTATTCCAAGTACGCACCATCTTCCTTCATATCAGCTGCAACGTGATTCTGTGTATTGTGTTGAACATTTGCTAACATTCGAAAGTAATATTTTTTGTAATGCTTATATTACGCATTGTGTTAGGAAATTTATCCAGAAAGCTTTTTTGTAAACATTTCTGTTCAACAAAGTTACTAAACTTTTGAAACGGCTTTCACTATGTTCTTATTATTTTTTTTTATAGCTGAAAAAGCTTGATGCTTTAAATTAATCTATATTTGTTTTATATTAAACTTTAATCAACGTTTGTCTTATTATTTGTTAAGTTACTTGATAATATATGTAGGAAAATGATGGTTATTTCGAATAGAGGTTGAAATTGTGCGAGAACCGATAACGTTCATATTAGTTTTACTGAATATCTTTATGGTATTTCGATGCAACTTCTACAAGTGCTTTTCTATCGGATTAATGTATATATATATATACATTAATGTATCTATATAACCTAATAGGAATAGGTTATCCTATTAAAACCCATCAAAAAAATTAACCAATGTTAAGAGGACGTGGCATGAATTGAAAAGGGGCATCCGAAAATGCAAAAATGTACAAGATTGTGTGACGGAAGCTGGACATCCCGTATACTTGAACAAAAGTATATGTTACGCAGAACTTGCCTTCCAATATCTTTTATTTGAAAATTTTTTCTGTGAATTACTCAGGAAAGGAATTATCTTCTATCCATACATTTGACAGGCACACTGTATATAGTACGTATTAGCATTTGTATAAACAAATAAGGTAAAAGCAGCGGAGTTGTCTATTTTCTTTCATTAGTTCAAGTTCATTACTTTCCGTGCGCTTCATGAAATTAGCAGAGACTAGAGAGACTCGAGGTTTGTCGACTCTCGGGGAAAGCAGTAGGCAACATGAACCCATTCTCGAACACGATTCTGTATAATCGCTGTTAATTTTGTGAAGCACATGGAAAGTGGCGAACTTTAATAATCCGCAACTAACAACAAGTTCTATTTGAATCAATCCTTTTCCCGATTTCTTAATATCAAAAAACTTGAAAATTATAAATCTATTCCTATTTTACTTTCGCTTTCGGAAATATTTGAAAGTGTGGCTTACAAATTGTTTAATAAGAAATAATCATATGTAGCTCTGTCAATTTCATTTCATGTTTCTGGCAGAATACATGGACTTTGCTAAACCGTTGACTCACCCTATACATATCGCGGGCATATGAGCATATGAGCACTATAATAGTCCCAAGTTCCTGACTAACTCGGCAAAAATAATTCATTCGCGAAATGCTGAACAAATTAGAAATCAAATTAATCGCATATTTCTCATATTATGTGTAATCGAATGAAAGTATGTTATGCAATGGTTTACTTGAAAAATTGAACCTTACCCGCCGCTAGTCCTAGTTGCATCTTAGGAGCTCCCACACATTGGAATGCGGGGTTGATTGTTAACTGATAAAAAAAAAACCACTGGTAATGTCTAATACTACTACAAAATTACTTAAAAGAATCATCTTAACTTTTACTTCTCTAAAATGTTGCTTTCCACAAGTGCAACATATTTTGCATTGTTGGTATTTCTTGGAAAGTCTGCAAACAAGATCGTTCGGTATTCTGCCAGTGGGTTGGGGGAAAGCTGATAGATAATGACAAGTTTTCCATCTACGCTTTGCGTAATCGCCAAGTAAATTGTAATACAAGTGTTATCGAAATTTCTCATTTTACAACTCGAGTGGTTTTTAAAAGTGGTATTGATTAAAGAAAATGCCGCTACGTGCAATCGGATATGTAGTGAGCTGTCCATCACGCGAACTCTATTGGAATTCTTCATCTATTAACAGTTTGGTCTAGTAATGTCAAGTGTATCCCGATTTGAAAAGCCTACAGCTTCAATAGCAGAGTTAAATCCATCTCTTGTAAACACTACACACTATTTGCCAATATTTATAGTATCAATAATCTCCGCATGTACTGGCCAGTGCTTGCGAGTATGCTCGAGCTTGTTACAATCCTTTTTTAAGTTTAAATTTTACATTAATCTCAGTGAAAACAGATAAAAATATTATTTTGAAAATATGACGTGATACCTTACATTATAATACGTTTTTTATGTTTAAAACAATGTAAAATACTAAGATTGCAGATTATTAGGTCAATTATAAAAATCGTGTCGACTAGTGTAATTTTTGTTTGCAGATGTTTGAAAGAATAGAATGAAGAGAAACAACATAAACAGTACCTGCTTTAATACAATTTTATTCTTGT
>LR737384.1:10103469-10118973 GCA_902655005.2 Marronus borbonicus | reverse complement strand
GATGTATAATAATCAATATCTGAGACTTGGTGCATTTAGGGCTTATGAGTTATATAATTGAAGAGACACTACAGTAGTTCCTGCAAGGCAGGCATTTATAGAAAAGGTCACAACGAAACTGAGGAATTCTACAGGATTTAATTGTGTTGCATACTGGTAGCGAAACTGGTTTTATTGAAGATGATCCACTCTTCGAATCAAAGAGAACAGGAGATTGTCATTTGTTAATCTTAATTCAAGTATTAAAGTGAGAAAACTATACATTTGTAATATGTATTTGTGGTGTGTATATGTACAAGCAATTACTTATTGACTCTTAACTATTAAAATGTAGACTTTTATTTATCGAATCGAAATTGATTTTATTGAAGATTTAGAGATCTCTCTGTATTTTACTTGGTCGGGTGTTAACATTTATTCGAAACTGTTCGAAGTACTTGGATACAGCATTGTTGAGACCATTATATACTATTTATGTGATCAGCAATGTTAAATGTTTATTTTTAAATTTCCCTTCTTTTAAAATTGATAAAGCTTACCAACGGACGGATTTATCTCATGAATTATTTGGCATGCCCATGATACCATCACGTCTTGAAGGTAGGCTTTCTGTGATAAATATTTGATGTAAGTTTATCGATTGCAACATTTACTTTTAACATTGTTATTTTACAAGTTATCGTATGTCTTTCGAATTTTCAAATTTTCGTGATTTTCGACTAAAGGTAAATTACTTACTGTTTAGTATACACGATTTAGTACTCTTAAAGTGCATGTAAATGGTTATAGTTTCGTCATATTTCAAGTGTAAAAATGCGTATTTAACGTAGCCTCGGGTCGGAACGGGATGGTATTCCGTAATATAATAATAGCAGGAACTGCGGCGTAGTGGCGCAAGATTAATTAAGTAATACGGGACGGCCGTTTCAAGGATGCGAGAGATCCCCATTCACCGGTTGGGAATGTTTGAGACATGATAGGTATAATTGTTTTCCTCAGCTGCCCTAACAAAATTCTTGGAGCCAAACTGGCTGCATGAAAAAATAGGTGATTTACTTATATAAGCTCGATGATTCCTCTTCTTTGCACCAGGTATTGATTAATGTTATTCGTTTTACAGTTGCTATCATATAGTAAAATGGCTGAAAAGAAAAGAGTACTTACGTTAAAAGAAACAATGGATATAGTGAATTTATTACGAAAGAAGAGTGTCAATATGTGATATTGTAAAATTTAATATTGGAAAAACATAAGCGGCCGAAATAGTAAAAAATAAAGAAGAAGGAAATGGAATCTAAAATTAATATAAACACAAGAAAGTGCTTTTTGACTGGTGAAACTTTAAAACTGATAAAACCAGTTTTGAATCGTTTATAAAAGTGGGAGGTCAATATATTCCCATATCAAGACTGAAAAGCCAAAGCTAAAAAAACAAACATTGGGTATTAATATTTCGCGTTTCTAATGGATGATTGTAAAAATGGCGTGTGAGATATAATACCAGCTTGAAGTGCATTTCCAATGAGTCATTGACTAATTTATAAAAGAAACTTCCAACCATATTGCTTGATTATCGGCCAGACGACATCTTTAACACAGATAAAAATGGACCTTTTTTAGCGCAGAAATCAGAAAAATGGATGTGGTAAACTATGTAAGGAGAGATTAAACATTTCGTTTTGTATAAATACGGCGGATCAAAAAGAAAATTTATTAGTGATTAGGAAACCTTTAAAAGTATTGCACCCAAATATTTAGCATTCACGAGGACATTGTGACCGCGTAGTGGAGCTGAACACAAATATGATAACGGAAAGAGAAAAATTATGTTATTCTTTGATAACGCTGAATCACATCCTCGTGAGTTAACCCTGAATACAAACATTATTCTTTTAAACGTTCCACGGTGGCTCTGTGTTAGTTCACAAAATTCTAAGTTTTATTTACAGAATGCTACCGATTTCATCCGATCCAACACGCACATCCTCAGGCAAGACTTTAGTATAACAGTAACAATTTGTTCGGAATATGAAATTAAATTTTGGTTGAAAATTTCACCACTAGTCACGAAATAAGTTAAGTGATACAATCACTTAAAACTTCTGTTAAAATTGTTGTAAAAAGGGGACTACAGACAATTCGTTAAAAATGTGACTAGTATTGCTGTCTTTCATCGCAATTATTTTTTTGCTTTCAAATGCTTCAGTATGCGAACGAACGAATGTTGGTTCATTAATATTAAATTTAATTGTTGTGATCACATTTTATCAAAATGAACTCCCAAATTCTATTGATTTGACAGACGATTGGCAGGATTGTTGAAATGTCAAGTCAGCTCATTTGAATACAATCCTGAAGATGAGCTTCTTAGTCGACTTATTTAAATATGCCAAAGAGTAGCAGAATGTATAAAACGGGTGGAAGAGGTATAAACAAAAACGTTCAGAAGATAGAAGATGAGAATGGCAATATCGAAGCTTTTAAATTTCCCACGGAATCAGAAGGTTCACGGAATGAATCGGGAGAAGAGCTTCAAGTATTAGAAAAGGATTCTAATTTCATAACTTTTTATAGTGAAGCGTTCCAAACTGAAAGAATTTACCGAGAACAATTTTATTTTCAACATGTTGAAGCATATTTTGAAAGTCGTACCATCTTGCAGAAAAAAAAAACTAGATCACATCAATCAGGCATTTTAGGTCTTGTTCAAAGAGGCATTACCGGATAGGGTTTACATGTACTGGTATTTGCACATATATGTTGTACATATGACGTTTATTTGTGTACACTGCTCAACTTACTTGTTTATAGTAACGTAAATTTCTTGGAAAAATTAGTATTTTTTATGTTTTTGATACATTTTGCATTTTGAAAATATTATAATTAAAACAAATGCTGAGATTTATTGAAATGAGTAGATTTAAAAATAGACAAAAATAGTTTAATAGAATAAAATGCTTTTAATTTTAATAGTGTACCTTCTTTAAAATCGATATTTGTAATAACTAAGCAGAAATTGGGGATCCGTCGATATCCCAATGCGGGAGCTCTCAATGCGTATTCAAAGTTCATAGAAATTTACCAATATAGAGTCGGTTACTGGATAACTATGGATACTAGTAGTTGTAGTTCCTCTGCAGTACTTAAGTAGAGGAAGTAGAAAAAAAGGAAACTTGATTTCAGTCGATCTTCAACGTTATACTGTACTTATCATACACTAATCTCTTACGATCTCACATAATCTTTAAAAACGTTTTCAAAGATCATAGAACATGTGGAGATTATTATGTAATAATGGATCCGTATAATACAGACTATACTAAGTAATCTTGCAACAGATAAAGGTTATAATTTAGGTATCTCGGAATATTATATCCTATTCTTTTATCACGAAATCATAACTGCTTGAAAATAATCTGCTATTGTGCTTTGTGATGGGTTTTAACCCTCAAAACCACGTGCGTCAATGACGTCGTGTAAAATCACTAAAAATGAATTAAAAGATGAAGATGCAGAATAAAAGGAGGTATCTCGAAAATTAATACTCGATTACAATACAACCTTACTATGCAATTATTTTCATATTAGCATTGTAGTACTTCCAACTTATCGTATAAAAAAATTATCTTGGTGTTGCTGATAAATCTGTTTACACAAATACATATTTCTGATTAGAGTAAGTATCATTGCAGAAATTTAAAGTAATAGTAGCGATTGAAAACAAGACTCTGTTCTCACGGAGAGGGTCCACGCAAATTTTTCGATATTGTCATCTTCAGAATATTTTGCAAACCAGTCAATGAGCTTTGAGAGGTGATCTGCACTACTTGTACAATTCAGGAAAACAATGTTGACCACCATCCTCATTGATTTCTATTATCCGTAACTACAGTTTCTTCTAAACTCCGTAAACTTCTTCAAAAGTATCAAAATGTGGCTGAGGTTTATTTAGTAAATACACTTTTTTGCTTGTTAGAATGATTGGTCACGAAATGTCGCTTTAGCTTACTTGGAAGGATACACGTGGACGATAAAATTTTTGAACAGAACGTATACTGCTGTCTATCTTTATTTTTTACCAAAATAATGCTAAAATTCAAATAGAAATCAACGTATTTACGTTATTTCCGTTATATTGCATATGTATATGGCAATAGTTGATCTAGATACGAACATCCATGAAGCAATTTTAACAAAAGGCATGGTCTTCATTGCCTGGCCACGATGTAGACCTCTTGATTATGTCAACGTGGTGCGTTATTATTTACACTGCCGTTCAGAGAAGTTCGGGCGGTTGGTAAAAAATATGAAAAGGTTACAGAAACAAACGAAACTAAAAACAAAATGCAATTTTATTGTATGTACAGGTAAAAAAGACAAAAATAAATAAACAAAAAGTTATTCTGGCCTAATATAACATACTGAACATTATATTTTTTTTTCATCGAAAAAACCTCCTTTGCTGTTAATCACCGCTCGAACTATTCTAGGCATTCTTTCGATAAGTTTTGTTAAAATGGATTGTGGAATATTAATCCATTCATGTTGCAGAATATTCCGTAAACGTTCTTATGAAGTTGGGCATATTCTTCGGATCCTCCTGTCCAGTTCATCCCACAACAACTCTATAGGGTTCAAATGTGGGCTTTGTGGGGGCCATGTCATTACTTGCAGGGTGTGCTGTTCTTCTTGCTCCTTTAGATAGTTCTTACACACTAACGCAGTGTGTTTTGGGTCGTTGTCATGCATGAATGTAAAGTTACGACCTATTATACGCAATCCTGATGGCACTGCATAATTCTGGAGTATTGCAAAATAATTTTCCTTCCTCATTACACCCTGCACTCTGCATAAATCTCCCGTCCCAGCAAAGGAGAAACATCCCCACACTAACACAGAACTACGCCCTTGCTTCACTGTAGGCACAATGCAGTTCGGGACCACTTTTCGGTTTTAGATCTTTGGACATAAACTCGTCGATTTTGCCCAAAAACCTCAAACTTTCGCTCGTCACTCCAAAGCACGTGTTTCCAATCATCTAACGAACAATCTAGATGAGAACGGGCCCACTGTAGCCGTTTTGCTCTGTTGCCCCGACGTAATAAGGGTTTTCGAATGGCAATGCGTACTCGCCGAAACTTGTTCTTCACGGCCGCGATTGACTTCGGCTGCTATTTGTGGCGCTGTTAATTTTCTATTGCGTTTGCTTAATAATACAATTCTCAAATCTTCAGCTTTTGTTGTTTTCCTAGATGCTACAGGACGAACACGATTTTCTATAGTACCAGCTGTCCGATATCGCTTTACGATGTCATTTACTGTTGAACTTCTTATATTTATTTTTTCAGCAATTTGTCGCTCAACTTGGAGAAGAGAAAGATCAAGATTTCAGCTCCTGAAAAGGAAAGAAGTTTTTGAAATATCGAATCCAATTCACATTTCACAATGTTAGTGTTATGTTATTGAATATTTGTAGATCGCCAATTAGCAATAATTTTAATCAATTCTTTGATAATTTTTCCAGAGTTTTATCATGTATGGCGATTTAAACATCAATATATTAGAGGATTCTACAGATAAGGTCTATTTGTTAAGTTATAAGGTAAGGTTTCCGATAAACCGTAGATCTGCTGTGACAAACTCACTGTAAAAAGCATATAAAGTGTACATCATCGAAATAAGAAAAATAACGTGCCACCAAAAACGCAATTTATATTTGATTTACTGTTCATGATAATCGCCTGTAATATGAGATTTCATCTATTCGATAACCAACCGTTTCATGACTTCTGGAATAAATACAATCCTAACTGGAAGTTACCATCCCAGAGGGCATTACAGAACATGATTGAAGCTGTAGTAAAAGATAAACAGTTCTGATTATGTGTCGACGAAAAGACAGATCGAAGAAAATATTCTATTTTCAGTATCATAATACGTGTTCTAGATCCTATTAAATCAACATTTCCCACTTTATTAGCTAGCAAAAGATTAGAAAAGTGCGCTGGCGAAGCAATTATGAAGGTAGTGTTGGATACGCTAAAACAATTTCAACTTTCAACTGACCAAGTATTGATGTTTGTGAGCGATGGTGCATCGACAATGTGTAGTGTAGGCCGTTCCCTTGAGACAAGTGTGAGGGACTTGTACATGTGACATATAATGTTCCTGCTTTATACCTTGTAGCACAAAGTATTCATTTCAAATACCAAAAATGTGCTTTTGAAGTCTCCCAACCGAATTCGGGAATTCCATAGACGGCAGTCCGGTATTCCTGAGCCATCAGAGCATAAGTGACATAAAAAATATGCGTGTTGTAGAAAAACACCGTGTACATACGTTGCTCTCCGAGACAAATGTGGAAACCTACATAATGTTGCATAAATCGTCCTTTATATACTTTACACCCGGTATTAGCAAAATAATTGTAAATTATCTAATTTATACTGGTAGTAACCCTATCCCTGACAAAGTCAATCTATTAAATTTTTGGGCGTTTATATGGAGAATAACTGGGATTTCTGTACACTACGACACTTGTGTACTAAATTTTCTTCCATCTTCATCTCTTTATATAGATTGCGCGAATTAGTTTTGGATTACGTATTACTGTATTACTATCATGCTACTTTTCAATCTAGCTTTGCACAGTGTTCATACAGTAAAAAATGGAATGAAATTTAGAAAGATGTGCGGTGCTACAATCTTCGGGGTCATAATGTACGTAAAAACACAACGAACGTAGATTTACAACTAATAACTCGTTTCATGATTATAAAAGGGTTGCTGACCCAAAATTTTTCTCTGTGTTTACGTCGCTCATATATTTAATTGTTGTTTGATAGATGATGCTTTGTCAAATGTATGGAGAAAGCCGATTGTTTTGCAGTTCGCCATATAAGTATCTTATCTACCTTTAGCAAAGTAATAGAAAGTATTACGATATCCCAAATTAATTAACATCTCTAATTTAAACCATAGTCTTTTATTATCTTGGATCATACTGGCGTTGATGAAGACGCGAAGACCCTAGCTAGCATATTCATCACTATTAGTAATACAAATATCGCCTTTCTTTCTAGGGGAGAAGTGTAGATGTGACCATTGATAACGACTTTAGGTTCAAGCGATGTGTCGTCAAACTTAATAAATACGCTTATTCCCAACTTAGGGTTCAATAATCGTTTACAAATGTTTTCAGCTTTAATTTGAAAACTGCGGCATACATATTACAGATTAGTATCACTATCTCAATTCACCGTTGAACATATCACTGTAGTGGCTCTCACTGCTCCTGTACAGTTGTGTCAGAAGCTTCAACATCATATTTGGACGGTAAAACTTGGGACACATCGAGATACCACTCGTGGAATGTGTAAATCGATGCTGGCCAATAATTCCGAGTAGTTAACTTTACCTGTTATTAACTTATAAAAAAAAACTATCCACTCCACGACGTTCGGTTAAAGATAACAATCTAAAGTTATTTAGTAATTGACAATATTCAACAGTATGGTTCGGATAAACACTAGTTTCTCTAAATGACACTTCAGAAAATTCAGAAACCTTCAGAAATCGTCGCTGTATATGTTTTTTTTTTTGTGTGGTGACGGCCTAACGGGATGTATAAGCTTTTAAACCATAACCTAGGAAATGTAAATTGTGTGTCGCCGTAGAGAGTGAAGCGTAGTTAATAGTATCTTCACTGCGAATGGTGACTCGGGAATGTTAAAAAAATTTGTAGATTCTAGCACTGGACTACTGAGCCGTTCAATATTATATTTCCAGATTGAATAATATAGATTAGACCATGGAAGCTTTTTCCACTTTGTTCACAGCATAAACGTCTACGTGTATATTTGACAAAAAAAAACATTTGTTTATATTTACAGATAGACCGTTTGATTCGGCCAGTTCCAAATTTTCCCGTGATTACCGAACATCATCTATATTACTGACCGGAGCATATATCCTAATGTCATCAGTAGAGATGAGCAAGGTAGGGGGAAATTATTGCTTTTTTGCAGCGACTAGATAGACTCGTGTTTTGTCGGCTCTTGGAAAGAAGGTAGGCAGCACCAACCCTTTCTCCTAAAACTAGTAAACATGAGTACGTCTAGTCTCTACTAATTTCCTCTGCGTTACTCATCTGTAGCTATCAGCATAAGCAAATATTTTACATGACAGACTAGAGCTCTTTGGAACTCCTGATACAGAGACATATTCACTAGATATATGTCCATTGCAGAAAACAATTTTTTCTATCGGACAAGTATTCGGGGATTATCTAACTGAATATTATTGAAAAATAATTTGCCCGGTATCCTCGTAGTTCCTTGCTTGGCATGAGTAACTCTCGAGGATTGGTTTTAATAGAGTGTTGGATATTGTATAAGTACTCAAGTGACATAAGTGCTTTGCTGATGGTACAAAGTCTTTCATTGGTTTGTTCATATCACAAAATAATTGCTTTGATATCGCCACCGTATCATTACAAGGGAATTATTTTTAGAATTAATATATAAGATATTAGTAATAATAATTACACCTTTCGCTCATCGTATTGCTTTCTAGGAAAGATCATCTCATTTTTATATCTACAAATTGATCTCATTTTGTTTTTATTATTACTATTGTGCATTTGTATGTGTCTATTTGCACATGTGTTTTTAAGCTATTGCAGATTGTAGGTTAATCTTGGAAAGCTTATATTGGAAAATAAGTAGTTTTATAGCAAAAAAATCTTTATAATCACTGCACGCTTTGCCTAACGATTGCATTGTTTTCTTTTACTATTGTATTGAACGAATGTGAAAAAACCGTCATAAATCAAGGCGATATTTGCAAAACATACTGCAAAATTAATATTGTCAATTTTGAAATAGAACGGCATAAAAATTTATGACAAGTAGGTATCTTGAAGCACCGTATATTTCATGGGCGTCTCAGCAATGTGACTACAATTATCTGATTCTTTTCTAAAGAAAAAAATCAATTTTAAATATGTTTACATATCATTTTCACCTGTTCTTATGATAAAAACTATTTAAATAATTTGCTTTTTCCAAACAAAAACTTTTCACCTAAATTTCTTGATCATTAGTCCCAATTTGTTACACGTTTACCAAACATCTTTTAATTCTTTACTTTTCAAATTTTATTCCATTGACGATAACACTCGTCAACGACTTGAATACCGGTTACCCGATTAGAAGTTGACTGTTCGTCCAAATCGATAGCTAGGTTTTAAAATTGAACTTTTTCTGGTATTGAAAATACAATTTGTATTTTTCAATCCTTCTATGGATAGTAATTTAACTAAAATCACTAATTTTTTTCAATAACTTTTACAAATACATATAACAGTGAATTAAACCTTAAAAATGCGTCGTACAAAAAAAACAACTTCGGAATAATTTTATTATAACTAAAATTATTCCTGCAGAAATTGAAAGTTTTGGCTTCTTCTTCCGAAATTAAATTAATACTGACGAAAGGATATGGCTGATTTTGAAGCTTGAGATAATAAGATAAATAAGAAGTTGTAAGAAACTAGCTTAATTAATTTTTATTGAAAAAGGTTTAAAAAGGAATTTATGTTAATGGAATACAAAGAAAAAGGACCGAAGTCATCGTTATATTAAGGAAAAAACAAGAAAAGAACTTAAACTATCAAATAGAAAGCTTCTTTTTGAGGAGTGAAATCCTTCTTCATCTTTTGGTTTTTATGTATGTCATGTATGTTTTATTTATTTATTTTTGTCTTTTTTACCTGTACATACAATAAAATTGCATTTTGTTTTTAGTTTCGTTTGTTTCTGTAACCTTTTCATGTTTTTTACCAAGCGACCGAACTTCTCTGAACGGCAGTGTACATTGATTGGAAGTCTAAATTGTATCGAGTCTATTGATACTTTCTCATGGAAAATTGAAATATAAAATTAAGTAGTTAGGTTCTTATCACAAATTTGAAATTACTACTTAAAATAAGATTAAACAATAGAAAATGTTAGTGCCAAAAAATATACTATATTATTATATATACTTTTATTATAATTGCTTAGAAAGCCAATAAACACTTATACATAATAAATAGTGATAATAAGCAGGTAATTGTCGATTAAGGTTCAACATTCAACGAATAGTACTGAAATTTGTTTAAATAAATACGCAATTTAGCTAAAGCAGAAATGTTTACAAGAAAATTTGTGGAAAAATTCTTAGCGCAACGCGTAACTTAGACATTGCTCATTACTCGCGTGGTATTAGTAAATGTTCAACTAAATACAAGGAATGCCATTACCATTCCTTGTATTTTAGCAAAGAAGCTATCTCTATACTTTCATGTTTAATTGCATTAAAGACCGACTCATTTTGTCTCATCTTCTTAATCAGACTCTGTAAAAATATAAATATCCAAGTAAATGAAAAAAACGTAACGCCGGTTTCGGTTTCGCAATATACAAATACGTTTAAAATGCCATGGCAATTTCAACCGATGTTACACATTGCCATTGGGATATTGCCAATTTTATTTGTGTCAATAATAATCTATTACGTTTAAAAAAAGTTTTCCCCAAATATTACCCCTCAAAAACCAATAACTTGGTGAAAAAATTTCGCATATTCCGAAAACATTTTAAAGCGCGGCGAACCGGCTGACGTCATAGCATATAAATTTGCCTCGCTAACGTGCCGACGTACCTGACTATCGATATTCTCATTGTTTGCATTTGGATTACCATGTTGTTTTTGAACACTTGTTGTTGTTGTTTTGCGACGTCTTGTCAATTTTAGGCTTTTATTATGGACAAAAGTAGGGAAAAATAGTAGAAATGTCTTTCGGGTGATGTCGTGTAGTTCATATTTAACTTAGTAACTTTAAGTTAAGTTAAATATTAACTACACGACATCAGCCGAAAGACATTTCTACTATGGACTACGGTCGTGAAAGCCTACACTCAACTAGGGAAAATACTTCAAATACTGTCTGGTGCCACTTTGCAAAAGTACAACGGTAAAGGCGCCTGATAAAATATTTATTAGATTGCTATTTGATCGAATATAATGGCTTAAAATTGTACCACAAAATCTAGTAATGTTGGAGTGCTAGAAATCAAAAGAATCAGAAGAAAGAAAGCTTAAGAATTCATGATGCATAAATTACGAGAAGTTGCACTTTCAGCAGATCGTGGCTGTATTGATAATAAATTGATTGTGATACAAATCACAAAATGAAAATAGCGTGTAGTATAATTAATTTGTAATCAGGAATAATTTCAAAATGTATGATTTTCTATAAATATTCTATTAGGCTTTAATTTGGAATTCATACTGGCGAATTTTAGAGTTTAGTATTTTATATCTTTAAAATTATGCAAAAAAAACATTGCAAAGAAACTTCTGCTTTAAAAAGAAAGACTTTTTTGCTACGTGGTGCCTTTTTATTTATTTCTCTCCTGTGTTCATATTTTTGTTACAAAAAAAAACAATTAATATATTTTTATTTACAAACATATATAAGCATTAAATTGTAAACATTTTTGTTATTATTAAATTATACACATTATATATAATCAATATCTTAATGTTGCAACACTAATTTATTTTTTCTGCTAGTGGTTCTATAATAATTATAAACATTTAAATAATTGTGGAAAAATATTATGACTGCAAAAATCTTGTGAACTAAAGGTTTAAGTACTATCAATAAATCAACAATTATATACCAGAGTCATGGCGCTATACGTCTGTTATTTCTTTTGATTCTTCATCAGTATCACAAACGACTGCATATTGTTTTTTCGTAAGGCGTTACCTCAGCTTTCATAGGGCATACGTAATCATTCCTTTTAACTTATATTCATCCCACAGCCACAAATCCATGATTCCCTTCCAGATCTAAAATTTTTTAAAAATTAAAAAAGGGTATCAACTAACCCTATAGAAAGCTAGGTAGAGAATAGAATTTTACGACTTTTGTACTTATTTATTTATTTTAACGCCACGAACGTCTCCAAGAGAAAAATTGTCATTATTTTTAATAAAATTTGCGAAAACATATCAAGAAAGAGATCAAGATTGTCGAATCGACCTTTGAAATGTCCTTCTTAAGTCATATAGGTACCTATCTTATGGAGAGCAACTACAAATTAACTAATTATCAAAAATAATTTGATACGAGCTGCTAATCCTAGAATCAGATAAATATCGACGAAAACATCAATAAACAAAGCTTTAAGTGGGTCGCCACTTGCACATCGTACTACTTTACGTCATGACCAATAGCAACGCTTGGAATAATTTAAATTTTGCGGCATTTTCAGTACTTTATAGTAATGACAAAAAAGTAATTTCTTTGCCGATACATGCTTAAATAAATTAAATAAATAATTAAATTTCTGGAAATTTATGGAAAATTTCCTGAAATACGTAAGAAGTATTATCGAGGAGGACAACTTTTTATGCAAAAATTGACTCACCCACTTTAACCCCCTGCCTCCGGAAGCTATCCCCATAAAAATCTTAAACGAAAAGAGCTATCGAGTAATACCTTATTTTAATGGTCTTTTGATATAGTACATTTTGGCGTTTAGTTTTTTGAAATTGATCGATTCTTTTCGCAGCTTTTTTTTTATTTAATTTTTTTTTTTGTTTTAGGCTTAAATATCTATTACTCAAACTCACTTTAACTACTTAAAATGTTTTATTTTTGTTTTCCAAGTTATTTAAGAATTCAAATATTTTTTGCAGAAAAAATCAATCCAATAATTATGTAAAATCTTGTCCGTTGTTCGCTAGAAAATGGTATAGCCGTTGTTCAAAACTGCGGCGTACATTTTCAAAAACATCTCTTTGAATTCCACGACAGGTTGCAGTAATCCTCTGGCGAAGATTCAGAAGATTCTTTAGAAATCTTCTGAAGAAGCTGACAGCATGAACACCCGAAAGACATTTCTACTATGGATTACGGCCGTGAAAGCCTACACTCAACTTTTTTCCATCTTATCGCACGTAGCTGAAGTAATCCTCCGGATCCGGTTTTTGTTGATAAGTTATTGACATCGACATCAATATGATTTGTAATTGATAAATAAAGGTTTATCGGTGCCGAAATTAAAATATAAATCGTAAACCTGCTTTCAAGCGATTACAAAAGCTACACAAATGCGCCTACAATGAAAATAAACTTTGTCTTGCCTACACAACAATGTTGCAAAATTATGTTCATCGATTTAATTTTCGGTACTCACCAGTCTTGTAGATCATTATCGTTCTCATTGTAGAATATAAAAAACAATTATAAATATGAAATTATACGGCAATAAAGCTTTCAAGACATGACTATTTTTTATGATTTTATCTCTTTAATATGACGTAAACGATTTTGTCCACTTAATTAAAATTAACTCTTTTGGTTATTCTCAAGAAAACAGCAATGGATAAAATGCATGTCTCTTATGTTCATTGAATATTTGGATCTGGATATGCGAGAATTTATGCTAATTGTAAACATAATTACCTATAAATTACTGCTGTAAGCACTTCACTAGAAATGCGCAAGATAAAATCGTTCGCGAAGATCACAATCTCTAATTTTTACACATGTTAAGCGTTCATCGGAAAAGTGGACACACATTGAAGTAATAGTCTGTCCAATCTGCTTAATTGATACCTGTTATTGTTATTGTTACGGTTTATTGTTATCGTATAGTACTGCATTAATAAAACGCAATCAGCTAAAAATATACTATACTTTGAAAAAGTAAGAAAATATGCGTACTAATAACCAAACTGATCTAATAACTACGTATTTAAAGGGGAAAATATTACGGCGGAGGCATTAGTCGGTACCGTCTAAACAGGCAAATGTCTATGATATTAATTTGTTCCTATAACTAGATACGCAGGATTTATTTCAAATGTAGTGTGATGTTATAAAACGAGAAGAAAATTGATTTTCTAAACTCTAATCAATTAATTTTTTCCGGTCATGAGGAGTCTAAGAGTGTCCGCTAGACTCTTTCGATTTAAATTGAAGATAAATATCAAACAATGAAATTTTACGAGTATTAATTTGAAACTAGAAAAACTAACCTCAAGCTGTGATCTTTAGCATAAACTCTATGGTTACCCATTACGAACTTACAACACCCCGTATTTTTAAATTATCAAACTTGACTCTCACTTCGTATTTCAAACTGGATTTAAGTACTAGTGGCTTACAAGACACTTAACCAAATACCTGGTTACACCACGAAATGTTGAACCAAACTGAAAATTTGTCTAGTGTTTCTTCGTCTTCCTGTACGCGGTAATGAGCCCAATTTCAATTAAATTTCTCTTATTCTAAAAATTTGCAATCATGCGAGCACGTCATTGAAGCACGAACTCTATGATTATAGACCTGTGACATTACAGGCAACTGAATTTATTTTGTTAAGATGATTCTACATTACAAATGAATATTTAGGATGTGAAGAAAATGGAGAGAAGAAGAATTACTTAGCCATTTCATCAAGATCGTCGAGGAGGGTATAATGCGAAGAGCACTTAAGAATTCACTGCGCCAACTTAACACAGATCTTCAACGCCGTCCTCTGATTGGCGCACTACCCGACCTAATGGAAGTCTGCTAGGATTACCTGTCCAGAGAACAATATCCCCCTTATAGTTTTTTTAATTTTGGAAAGTGAAAGCTCTTTATACTCGACTAGCAGAGAATTATAGTAAACTGCCACATTATAGGACATGTGAATTGTCCGGAGTTTCAGTAAGTCTATAGAAAATGTGACGCAAATATATAATTGTATGTCATCCGCATATATGTGGAACTTATTTTGTTTCTCACGACTTAGTAGTCGTGAGAAACAAAATAATGACGATGTGTAACTTGAAAGTAATAGAGGATCCAAGATTCATCCTTACACCTGACTTCCAAAATATAATATCAGAAACAGCACCATTCAAAACCACTCACTGAGATCCATGACATAAATTAGCTTAAAATGGAGCGAATTACCACGAAAGTGTATTTCCCATGTTATTGCTGAAAGCCATAAGTTGAGATTTGCAATATTTAACTGTAGGCTATGATTATCAATCCATTTGTTGAGTTTATTTATACCGTTTTCCACTTCAACGATGTTTTCACCAATCAAGGTGGTTCTTACTACACAGACATTGGACGACTTTTAAGATACAATTCACATACAACAAGAACAAAACAGGCCCAAAAAAGGAGCCTTACGGCACCCCAGAAGGATTTTCATTCCATTCCGATCTACTCTGTCTGCTTTGGGGGTAATCAACTTGGATACATTGTCTTCTGTTCCATAAATATATCTTAAACCAATCATAAACAATACCTCTAAAACCCATAATTTCCGATTTAGTCAAGAGTATTTTATGACTAACTCGATCAAAAGCTTTGGACAAAGGGACATTCAGCACTCATAGGCCAGTCACAAACATCCAATTTAGTGTTCCAATGAAGCCCTTGTG
>LR737384.1:10047334-10063469 GCA_902655005.2 Marronus borbonicus | reverse complement strand
TTTATTGAATGCAACTTTGGTACATATAGGGTCTTCAAATGTTTTAATAACTTAGATTGGAATGCTAAATCAAATCATTGTGATTTTCCAGAAAATGTTAATTGTCAGAACTAGCAAACTCATACAAAAAAAAACATTTATCAGCATATATACGTATACATACTAAGCTAAGAGGAGGTTTCTTAAGCTTCAACTTCGTTGTATAGAAGATTTTTTATTTATTAAATATAAATATATACTTTGAAATTAAGTATTTATTCCTATTGTGACTTTATTTTTATATCGCTGAAAAACCATAATTTCAGGATACCATTTACTAATTTATCTTGAATTTTGAAGTCCTCATAATGAAGTTGTAGCTTAAAAATAACTGCATCCTATATATTTAAATTTAATATGTATCATACTTATAGGTAGAAGGTATTAACATCTTATTCACAGAATAAATTTAAAACTATACATCCTCATATACCGAAGTTAATGAAAAACTAAATACGATTTAAAATCATTTTCGCTACTCAATAACGATCAGTAACAAATTTGTATTTCGCCTCTAAACCTAAATCAAATTTTCATAAAAACTAATTTGTTCTATTTCCTTCTATCGGAATAAATTGAGTGAATACTTGTTGATATATTGAGAAAGCTAACTATAAGTAAATTAGATATTTGTACGTGTTATTTTCTTATCATTTTCTATGCTAATACCAAATAAACTTTATAAGGAAAAATTGAGACTCATTTTCCCGATGACTTTCTATATTTCCAAAATACTTTGCATGGATAAATGTTGAAAGTATTTCTAGAAGTAAAGTTGCGAGGGAGAGAATCGCATAGGGCCGGTGTTTTGTGTCTTGGTTAGCCGTTTGATTAACAAATCGATGTAAGCAAATAATTACGGATACTTTAATCATGATTAACATTTTTGGTACTTTATGAACTTTTGTTATAGCGGTTAGTCAATCGTACATTTTTTCAAGTTACCTACATTGCGTAGCAAACTTTGTAGTATAATGTTTATGTAAATATAATCCACACCTCATCCCCTCAGTTTGTCCGCCTATCGAAAGTAACGGTCTCTCCAGTGGTAGAAACCCCGGTTCCTAACAGAAAATTCCTTCTTCTGGCCTATTATCTTTGGAGCGTGGCTGGTAGAACGATAATGTAAGTCCAGCGATCACCAGTAGTGGTACAGACAGTAACAGCTTTCGTAATCTATTTTCCTATTTTTCAAAACGTCCAAATTAATGGCAAAGCATTTCTACAACAACACTTGGTGTAAGTTTAGTCATATAAAAATGTAATTCCATCAATGAATAATCGTTCGGTCAGTCTTTGCCAAAATTGTCAGTAAAATTTGTCAATGTCACTGAAGAACAGAATCTCGATTACAGTTGAGTCCCTGGCATCATGCTACATCAACGTTCATGTAATTTCGACATCAATGTATTAAATTGTAAAGATCATTAAAGGCAGACGTGGAAATAAAACAATCGCCCTCGCAATTAAACAATGGCATTAAATGAGGCTAATTTTATAATTGACTTTAAGTCTATCTCCAATTAAAAGGTGTTGAACTGAAGAATTTGATTGGAATTGTGAGTCGTAGTAACTTAATCAGAAATAGAAAGAAGTAAAGGCAGTCTTCGTTTAAATTTCTATAACTCCTCTAAAACATCATTTATCAAATTAATTCTAAAATCGCCGAGTGTTTCAAAGACAATTCTTCCCCTTGTAAAACATTCCAATAGGTGGTGAAATGTTATTGTGTCACATCAGACGTTTATATGCTATACTTTATTTGAAAAATATGGAAGAATATCAAGAATAATTTTAATTTTATTTGCTCATCTTAATGTAATTCACATACGTCTATCATAATGGGATTTTTACGTATTTTATCGACAATTTCTTCTAATTTCTTCATACATCCACAGATGTCAGGTGTCTCATTTTAGTCTGAATAGAGAGAGATATCTCGAGAAATATGAATCTTACAAAAAAGTTCGTCACACCATTGTCCGTTCGTCTCATCGGGGATCACAATATGACGATTTTAGTTTCAACGTAAACGGCGCTGTAATCGGTGAAAATATGCTATTTTTATTTTTTGTGGAAACCTCTATTTTTTTATTACTTATCGCCATTCTACGCTAAACAAGTCATTTTTGTCTGACACATTTTTTTGTTAATTTCGTACATTGCTCTGTAATTAATAAAAAAGATTACCCTTATTTATTTTATTAGACAACCCCATTTTGCATTTTATCAAATTTCCGTGATATGTTGCTGTTGTTGTTTTTCTTGGTCAATTGGAAAATATGAAATTCCTTTATGAAATTTGACAAAATGCAAAATTGGGGTTTCCATCTCATAGATAAAGGTAATCTTTTTTACCAATTACAACGTCATTTACGAAATTAACAAAAGAATCTTTGAGGCAAAAGTTATTTACCTTGTAGTGTAAAATTGCAATATATCACAAAAAAGTAGGTATATACCTATTTTCGCCGATTACAGCGCCATAATTGTTGGTCATTTTGTGGCCGTACCGAACCGAGTAAACAATTGTATGACGAACTTTTTCATGGGATTCATATTTCTCCAGATATTCCTCTGTTAAGATTAAAATGGGACACCCGATTATATGTACGCATAACATAATTTTTTGCAAGCAAACAATAATCAAATAGTCGCCCTTCCGTGTCCTTTAGCAAAAGGGAACCAATTTGTGTGTTTACTAAACCGAAGTCTATAAAATTCAACATCATTCCACTTGTTATCATGGATGATTCGATCTTTGACTGTATATGTTTGTATATTGTATATAAAGTTTTTCATCATTGTCTTCAAATAAATCTTGAAAATCTACATCCTTCTCAAAATATGACGGAGTCTGATTAAGCTTGATAATGAGAACGCCCACAGTTGACCGGTGCTTATTGCTAAGTAGTATATAAAGTACGCGACAAAGCAAGTATCCATCTATCAAAAGATAACCATCTATCAAATTGAGATAATCCAGACATAATATACCGAATACATTGTTGTGAATCAATTTAAGAACGTTTTGCGGAAGAGAATGTATCAATGCGCCCTGCAGGTGTTGGAAGCATTTAGAATCAGTTGACATTGTTCCTGACTTACGCCAGCGCTCGGTATATGTATAAAAAAGGAACAGTAAGTTATTTTCAATGAATAAAAGCCTGCATGATTTTCTGTAATAATTGGCAAAAATCGACTTCAGATTCTGCGGATGTTGTTGATTTGTTCATTGCAAGACAGGTTATAATCTATGTTTATACCGAGCAATTTAACACTGGAAAGTTAAAGACGAGAAGAAAATTAATTGAATTTTCCCTGATATTCACCGCGAACAATGTTTTGCCTGAATGAAGATAAATTGAGGAAAATTCCAATAACATAATTGTCGTCGATTTCTCTGTAAATAAATTGTAAACATTCAATCCAAGCTGTTTTGTGGGTCTTAATTTAAGAAAACCGTGTCAGGCACTCGAAAAAACTTGGAACTTGTTACGGAAGTCGAGTATTCTGTTATATACGATAGATCTCAGCACTTTCGAGAATGCACTTAATATTATTATTGGGCGGTAGTTTGTAATAATAGATGGATCGTGTTTTTTTGAAAATTGCTATAGTCTTACCCATTCTTCTTAGAGAGGGAAAAACTTTTGGTGCTATTGATTTATTACACACTATCGTTAGCGGCTTAATTAATACATCCCCAACGTAGATGATTGTATACCGGTGTTATGCTTATTTTTTAACGAATTCTTCGGTGAGTACAATATTATATATCCAACAGGTCACAATTTGCTAAGTTAAGTGGCCGGAGATCTAGGACGGTGGTTTTTACGTGGTGTATTCAGTAGGGTTCTCATCTGAGACAATTATCTTTCGATCTATCTATAAATGACATATGCAAACTTTCATTTTTTCTAATATGTTATAGATATTACCTATTAGGTCGATTATTTCAAGTTTCAATACATGTAATTATATACCGCACACCAGAAATACGACTAAATTTCAGTTTTCTTACAGTTTTAATAGGAAAGTCTTAAGAGAAGTTTTTAAGATCAGAGGTACTAAATTAGTAAACAGTGGCCACACCGAGTATATTGTTAAGTTGTAAGTGCACCAGATTGCTCGGCTTTATTTATTACAAGAGAATCTAGAAACTTGCTCTTATGTGTACCTTGGGTCTCTATACTTACTCCCAGTGTTCTAACTGCAAGTTCTAAGTTGAATCCGTTCAGCTAAGATTTGTTCAAAGTCTCATGTACACTTTTGAAAGCCGCGTTCAATTAGATTTATTACAAGAGAAAATAATTTTGGTGTCGCAAGTGTAGGAGAATTTTGTCTCGTGTTAACCGCAGTGACAAGTTATATGGAATCATAAGAAAAGTACTAAGGTGTTTCAAATCAGGCGGGTTGTTGGGTAAAATGAAACGCTCAGATAGTATTAAGAATATTTGATTTATGCTAATTTTAAAGGAGACTTGAAACATATCGGTGATTTTCAAAATACATTTTTTTTTAACAAAATTACTTGGTAAAAAATGTTAGCATAAGATCAGAATATTCTGTTATATATTTATGTAAACAGTGTCGTCAGTTGTCTTTCAGGAAGGAGACTGAATTCCCCTTTATCTAATAATTTTGGCATCTTTCAAACAGCCAACAAATTCTTTTTCCTCAATTTCATTTACGTCACTTATTTCTGAGTAAACAAAGCAACTGCTTCGTTTTTAGCTTGGTTTTAGAAATTTTAGTGTCACTGTAATTAATCTTAATACTTCTATATCATAGTGCTGACTTCTTCTCTAAATCGAAGATTTTGCAGCGATATATGACCTGATAAAGCTAACAATCTATGCTTATCATTGATAACGTGAAAATTATATCTATTGAAATTATATTGGCAGTTCAAATGACATTCTGCACTAGCTAAATATCTCCCAGCAGCAGAGATTTTCTTCTTACAGGTGATTAATGTTGATCTTTAACCTCCATTAATTTTGTTTTGAAATATGACGTACGAAATAGCAGAACGATATCACCTACGACTGAAGGAAAAGTAGAATCATTAAAAAGTATGTTAGCTATTTTCTTTGAGGAATTCTGTATTACATTTTCTACGTTTTACATCAACATTTAATTGATTGCTTTATAATATAATATTCCGTCTGCTAACTGTCACGGTCTAATAAGATATTAATTTTATTCAATGCTTACATCCAACAAGTAACATTTCCTAAACGACACATTAAGTGCGTATCTGTGATTGTTGATGTGGCAATTCTTAGTATTTGCGATTGCTATAGAAAACTACAACGCTATTTGAGCTATTACAAAAATGAAGTCTTCTATAAAATCTTATCGATTGTTTATCAGCTGGATTAATACTATGATTAGCAAACTTCTTTTTTACAATTTCACAGATAAGTATTGTGCAGTCCCTGTATATAAATAGTCAACAGAAGTAGTAAAACTAGTTCTATTTTAAACAAAATTAGTGCGAACATATGCGTAAGTGCAACAAGCTCGTGTTAATTATGAAAGGTTAGTTTTTAGTATTCACAAAAGCTGTAATCCAACTTGCAATTATGTTGTTTGTTACAGATACAACTTATATTACCTTTGTATTGGCAGCACTTTTCTGTTATACAGATGCATCAGGTAGAGTGCGTTTCGTATTATTATCCCTCTTGTAATAACTTTTTATCATGGCAAACGAAGCTTTGACATGTTTTTATTTTTTGTAAAATTAAAAATTACCACTGCACTATATCATCAAATTTAGCACAACACCATAACGAAGAAGTCAAGCACTAATATTAGTCTTATTGTGCGTGCTTGTATATTCTACAATAACATATTTGTATAAATTAAAATTTGCAGTAAATGTGAATCTTGTCACATCAGAATTTTGTATCTTAGAATGAACATGTGCAGTTGATGTTGATTGCAATCTAATAATAATTAGCAAGTGAAGAGACAGTAAATATTTGTTTACTCTACATAGGTAACTTTTGTTCCAACAGTCGCAGTTTCAAAAGAATAAAAAAAAGTAAATGATATTGACGACTTAATGGTACAATAATACTGTTTTGATTTTTATTCTTCTTCGTTCTTACAAGTATCCGTTAATTCTTGTCGCGTTAAATGTTAAACATAAAATACACACTATGTTAAAGTAACCTATTATACTGATTTAACGTAGGGAAGTGTAAAATGCCAAAAATACGATAAATTCACAACGCAATATTACGCCCGTCTCGTTAAGAATTCAGAAGCTCGTAAACGTGTGTACATAATAGGTCCTTTTACGCCCAGTCTATAAATAACAAAAATCACTTGTATACTTCTGGAGAAAAAAATTCCAAAGTTATTGGCCTATTTTTTTCAAAAAAAGGCCAATAACTTTGGTTTTAAGGCAATAATGCCTCATCACAGTTTGCCTTACAATTCAACGGGTATTTTAAAAATACAGTAATGTAGAGCATGTTTGATTTAAAAAATACAACTTTCGGTAGCTACAAACTTAGTTATAAACTGAAACATCCCACTATAAGATCCCATAACAAGCACAAGAAACAAAGCAAAAACTGTACTTTCATAACAAAAGCTCCAACTATAGACGATACATGTATGCTGAAGACAATTTACGAATTTTAATCTGGATGATAGCAGATGGCACAATGCGCGTAGCGTCCACTGATTGTAATTTATGTGCCCAATAATTATTTTGCTGACAATAATCATCATAAATATTATTTTCCCATTAGATGAACCATTTTTAAACCCATTTACTCACAATCCAACAAAACTGTATTTATGTGTTGTTTGTGAACAAGAAATAATATCATCTTTCTGACAAGAGGAGGACCTAAGTTACTTGTCGAAAGTACTATATTCGTATATTGTTCGTTAAATGTTCTCCTGGTGTGGATGCAGCCTTAGAAATATTAATCATTATAACAAGTGATGTACTAATGGTTACGAAGTAGTTTCTAATTCTTTTTATTTTAAAAACATCCTCAAAAGTATTTCAATAATTTGATTGTACTGATATGTGAAAGTGATAGTGATTCAATGTTCGAGTTTGTATGTTCTTGAAGAATATCGTTAATGGTTTCCGCATCCCAAAAATCCTAGTAAAAACGTATGTTTATCAGAGTTTTCAACAACCAGAGCGAAATGCTTCGCAGTGCTAACATAACACTTAAGGGAGCTACCCGACAAGGTTTTAGAAGAAGATAAAACGACCAGCTCACGAAGAATTGGTATTCAATTAGGTATTCCACAAAAAAAAAAACTAATAAACATACACTGCAACCAAGCATACCATATTTGGCGTATATAGCATCTACTATCAGCAGATTATGCTAAGCATTTGAAATTTTGTCGGTGGATAAATAATAATCATCGTGTTATATCACGCATAATTTTTACGGATGAAGCAACATGCACACGTGACAGCAATAATAAAACTCGGAACTCTCATGTGTAGTTAGATGAAAAATTCCCACGCAACAGTCGAATGTAAACGTATATTGTGGTATGGTCCACAGCTATTAGTGAGGATCGTCTCATACAAGAGCGCTATTTAATTTTTTTACAGAATGAATTACAAGCGCTGCTAGAGGATATTCCCCTGACTATTAGAATGCAAATGTATTATCAGCATAATAGAGCTCCTGCATACTTTGCTTGGCTGGTCAAGCGATAGGTTTCTATGCCTTCGGATGGGTCACGGTGGTCCTAGTAGTTGATTTCCAAGATCTCCTGAGCTCGCACTAGAGTACTGTTTATAAAAATGAAGCTTACAATGTAAAAATCGACACTCGGGATGCACTACTTCGATGTATTAGAAATACCGCAGCCGATATTAAAGAAACGCATGAAGCTATTAGAAAAGCAACAAACGCCGTATTTTTGAAAATTTATTAAGAGAACACTATGACAAAAAAAAATTTAATGTATTATTAATTACTCTACTTGAAAGCAAATGAAAATCAGATAAAAACATATGTTTTTTAACATTATTGTATACAGTCCAGGAGTTTGGTCCGTTCCTCCCGTTATGCACTGCGAGACTGCCACACTCACCGTTTTCCTTTACCTAAACGTGGGAGTCATAAAAAAAAGGATTATTCGAACTAATGAGAGAATTGGAGTTTTTATTAATTGCTAACACCATATCGAGTCGTCGATTTTCACATGGTATGTAGGTCTAAATTCAGGAAATAACATATGACAATCGCAAAATAACTACTGATTAGATATAGAAACTTCGTTGAATAGATTAACAACATTTATTTATACCAATTATCAATAAAATTATATACGCAAACTTCTCATTAAGATATGCAATGAGTAAGATGAGTTCACCTATGCTCAATCCTTATTCGCTCTACCGTTACAGCTAGAGTAACGACAATTTCAATGTCTGCCTATAAAACGGTAACTTAACATTTAATTTTCGTCGGTTGTTACCGGACCGCAAAATTTAACGGGTAATTTTTACTCAAATTGCTTGTTTTGTTTGTAGTAGTAAATACTTTCTATAGGAATGTTTATAGCAGTTATTAATTTAAAATTCATTAAAGGTGCGTTCGGGTTTGCCCAAGACGTATTCGACTTATTTACAGCTATCCAGATAAGATTAATAAGCGGATTAGGTTCGTTTGACTAGTAAACAAAAACACGTAATTTTGTTTGAAATATCTCAAAGTGATTTTTCTTCCCTTTAACAGTTTAATTTTTCTTGGCTTGATAACAAAAACAAACGGATTGTATGCAATTGCAAACTGCAAATCCACATATTCATTTATAATTTTAGCCCATCATTTCGTTGTTTGTTACAATTTTAGTTAAGGTTACTAATACTTTTACTCAATTTTTTTCTCCCAAAAGAAGTCTATTAAAGCAACGAAAATTACACTGTTCTTATTAATTTTAAAGTTTATGCACTTGCAGAAAATAATTGCATTTTATCTTCACCATAATTTCCTAAATAAAATGTCTCTTCCAATTATAAATGTCGCCAGGTTCGCTAGGGAGCATACACATTTTACGGCTACCGATAACTAGAGCGCAACACTCTCGCGTCTTCCAGTGGTGTTTAACCGCGAGAGCTTGGGGAGATACGGAGCTGCTCCGTTACATGTCGGCACTTCCCGGCCTTCTATCCTGTGTGTTATGTGTAATACATATGGCAGTGCGAAGTTGACAAGCGTGGGAATTGAACGAAAAACATGAAAAGCGTTGAAAATGCGTAGAAATGCATCAACTTGTCTGTTTGCTAACAGGGTAAAAACGTATTTGTGACAATCTCCAGACTAAATATATAATGGTAAAGAAATCGGGTGTTTAGTTTGCGATAAAAGTTTATTATGTTGGAAACCATATATGTGCAGGAACCATGTAAATACCGCAACACGCAAATTTAAAAAAGCCGGAAGGAAACCGTATAAAGAGTTTCAGGATTTTAAAGGCGCCACCGGTAATATCACGGAAGAAAATGTTGAGAAAACCGCCACTTTCAGCGAAACACAAAGAAGCGAGGTTGAGATTTGCTGAAGAACACGTTTCCTGGAAGAAACAATGGGAAAAAGTTATATTTTCCGATGAAAAATGTTTTAATTTGGACGGAACGAATGGATACTCGCATTATTATCATGATCTGAGAAAGGAACCAAAAGTGAAAATGACCAGACAATTAGGGGGTGGATCTGTGATGATATGGGCAGCGATTGGATTTCGCGATAATAGTGGAATAGTGTTTTGCACAAACAAAATGACATCTGTGACGTATAAAGACTTATTGCGTGACAATCTTCTACGTTTTGGAAACCAATGGGCCGGGCGCAATTTTGTTTTTCAGCAAGATAACGCGCCAATTCATAAAGCAAGAACCATTACTAAATGGTTTAAAGAGAAAAAGATTAAAACTTTACAGTGGTCGGCACGGTCACCAGACTTAAACATTATTGAAACGTCGCGCTTATGGAGCAATATTACACGGTACGGTGTTAAATTTATATAAATCTGTTAATAACAGACTATTGGAAGTGATTAAGAACAATGGAGGATCTCCGCTTTACTGATCACTCATTTGTTTGTTTTTGTATTACATTTGCAACAGAGCTTCTAAATTTTTGTCGCAGAAATTGTTTAAACACTGGAGTAATAATTTATTATTTAGTTCATATATTACCGGAGGAGATATTTTTAAGTTTATTTTACTTTTATGAATAAAAACTTAATTAGATATCTTGCTAGTTTCGCAAAGAAATGTTGTAACCCTTAAAACGCTTAAAACATCTTCCCGCGTCTCATCAGGTGGTGTTAGAAAAATTACCTTAATAGTGATGTGAACTGTGATGATTTATTTATTCTTTTACACGCAGTACATCTCCTCTACATTACCAAGGAAATTTTCCAACAAGCCTTATTTTAGTTTGATAATACATCCGCATACAGCAAAGTGCTAAAGTACCCTCATCATTTCTCATACGAAGTTTTGAATGGCAGAACCTAGCGCTTTTAGAAAAGAAATATCGATTTATATTTTTATGAAATAAAATTGGCGTTATGGACAGTTCAAGTACATTTCCGGTTCTTATTTTAAATAAAACATCAGGTACATTTTTACGTTTCTGTAGAGACAATTGGAAGGCTTAAGAAATAGTGCGATTTGTAGCAATGAAGTTTTGCTAATCTATTTTTGTTGTTTTGCAGAGTTAGGTAGAAAAGAGCGACCCAATGAGCTCGTTGCTGGGTAACGTAACCATAGCAATTGCAAAACTATTAAATATCAAATCTAAAAGTATAAATTATTTTCGTTATTATTATTATTATTACATCCTGCATTCCTAATAGCTTCGTTCTTTGTTCTCGTTACTATTTTCTCCGATTTCAACTTGTTCACCCTTCTCTAGTGTACCTATTCCAGAAACCATTGAATATTTGGTTGAGTTCCTAAAACTCAATAAAATCGATGACGCCAAATTGTAGAATACAAAAGACCAACTTCACTTTTGCATGAATCAAAATTGTTCTCAAGTAGAGGGCAAGTACTATGAGCAATTAGAGGGTGCAGCAGTGGACAACCCTCTATTCTGTTTCATAGCCAAGTTGTTAGCGAGTTAATTTGAAACGTGTATGAGAAAGGACACCGCATATTGTCCCAGAAACAAAGAGAGCGATAGGCACTAGATTCAATGAGCACTGTTCGGTATTTATCGAATGTAATAGTGGAGTACCAGCTGTTTTAACGTGCAAGGAGAGATCTTCTCTTCACAACTGTAAAGCAGAGCAGCCCGATGATAATGAAACTATGTTGAGCTTAGCAATTATTTTACGCAATGATAGCTTTGGTGTAATCTTAGCTGCTTTCAACTATGAAGTAATATTAATGCAAAAGTATGTTAGCGAAGGAAAAAAGTATAATACTTCCATGTACGAGGAAGGTATGAGAAGTAACTGTGTTTGGAGACAGATGGCAGTTTGCGTGTCAAACTCTATATTATCGCGGACAGTCATCCCATTGAAGGCTTTAGAGCATTTAGAAGGCTTCCACTTCGATCCGATTCGTGAATATTGCAACTTTCCCGAAGAAGGTAACTGTACTGCAGATGAAAACAATGACGAAAGTGTGTTTCTGAAATAATCGCCTTGGTAAAAGATTAATTCATTTAATAGGTTACAAGTTTTAACCGATCAAATTTAATTTTTTTGATAAAAAATGCTTTTCGATTTAACAAAAGATATCTTTCATAAGTATTTATAATGGAGGACAACTTAGTTCTTTACACTAACTCTATATTTGTAATCGTAGATTTATTAACGTGTCCTGAAACTGGTCAATCATTTTACCCCCACCCTCAGAATTGTTCGCTGTTCGTTGAATGTAACAGTGGCGTCTCAGAAGTTTTGGCCTGTATAGAAGGCCTCCACTTCGATCCGATTCGTGGATATTGCAACTTTCCCGAAGAAGTAAACTGTACAGCTGAGGAAAACAACGATGAAAGTATGTTTTCGAGATAATCGCCTTGATAAAAGATTAATTCATTTAGCTAGATTCCAAGTTTTAACTGATCAAATTTAATTTTACTATATTTTGATTAAAAATACTTTTCGATTTAACAAACGATATCTTCCATAGATATTTATAACGGAGGACTACTTACTTCTTTACACTAATTTTGTGTTTATAATCGCAGATTTATTAACATGTCCTGAAAATGGTCAATCATTTTATCCTCACCCTAAGAATTGTTCGCTGTTTATTGAATGTAATAATGGAAAGTCAGAAGTTTTGGCTTGTACAGAAGGTCTCCACTTTGATCCTAACCGTGGATATTGTGATTTTCCCGAAAAAGCCAACTGCACAGCGGAAGAATCTAATGAAGAAGATGACGAATGTAGGTTTAGTTTGGCCATTTAACATTTAATTTGTGTGGCAAATCATACGTAAGTCACAAAGTAACTATTTATAATTTCAATGTCCTATACTACAGAGAGTTTCTTGTATTAATCACACACTTATGGGCAAATAGATTTAATAACATGTCCCGAAAGCGGTCAGTCATTTCATCTTCACCCTAAGAACTGTTCATTATTTATCGAATGCAATCGTGGAGAGTCAGAAATTCTAGCTTGTATAGACGGTCTTCAGTTTGATCCAGTTCGCGAATACTGCAATTTTCCAGACGAAGCTAATTGCATACCACCACCATATCACGAAGGAAACAAAGACAAAAGTACGTTAAACACTTTTACATTTGCTTTTAATTAATTATCGTTGTCTTAGGTTCTATCGATCGTTTCAATAGCACCAAATCACGAGATAATTTCCCGAAAAGACATGAAAGAGACATTAACAGTGAACAAGGTAATATACCCAGAAACAGATAATGAGTAGTAATTAAGAGGTCTTATAAGATAAGAAACTGTTGTTATTGTATATGTGCAGAGTACTTTGTGGGCTCAAGTTGAATTATTGCCTTTTTGAAGAAATCTAACGTTTCGTCAATGAGCTTTGCTTAGTCTTCTGCTAATCGTAAATCCTCAAATTGATAATAAGTTCTCTGTTTTGTTTGTATTTGTTACTCTGCTGATTGAATATTGTCCTCGAGAAAACTGGCGTAAATTTGTAAAGTTAACTACTGTTTCGTTAATTTTCTATCAACAGAATGAGCTATGGAAAGTCGTAGTGGGAACTTAGACACGCCTGTGCAGCTGCTTCATTCCAGATTATATCTATGTAGTAATACAAATTCGCCTACGCATAAACTGTCAAGATTATAACAAACAATAGTACTTATTGTTTACTGTTGTCGTGGTAATCAAAAAGCATTAATACCAGAAACCACTTAGATCCAATACCCAAACACAAGACTCGCGCTTAAGTGTCGATATCTCTTTTACTTTTAATGTTAGACATATGCATCATTACTCATTATATAAAAATATTAGATATAAATTTTCTATAAGTTAGATATAGAAAAAATATATTATGCTATTTAAAAGGACTTTTCTAGCGTTTGAATTTGGTTAAGTTTGGTGTTCAATATTGTATACTTGTATAATCATCTTGTATATTTCGAAGGCTTTCTAGCATCAAGTCTAGATAGAGGCAAGTATATAATCTAATCGCAATCACCTAAAACCTTACGCCAAAGTGTAAGTGTAAAAATGCAAAATTTCGGATTTTTTGAAGGAAATATGAAGAATGCGCCGCCCCTAAATTGTGGGAGTATTTCGTTAAAATTTTATGAACTTAATGTACACTCCCCGACAAAAACTTAGACGCGGTAAGATGTTTTACGGGTTTTAAGGGTTACAACATTTCTTTGCGAAACTAGCAAGATATCTAATTAAGTTTTTATTCATAAAAGTAAAATAAACTTAAAAATATCTCCTCCAGTAATATATGAACTAAATAATAAATTATTACTCCAATGTTAAAACAATTTCTGCGACAAAAATTTAGACGGTCTGTTGCAAATGTAAAACAAAAATCAACAAATGAGTGATCAGTAATGCGTAGATCCTCCATTGTTCTTAATCACTTCCAATAGTCTGTTATTAATAGATTTATATAAATTTATCACATAATTTTGAGGGATATTCTGCCATTCAGTCACTATTGAAGTTTTCAGTTCCTGTACCGTGAAATATTGACGGCCTCCGCCATAAACGCGACGTGCTAATTCACCCCACATGTTTTCAATAATGTTTAAGTCTGGTGACCGTGCCGGCCACTGTAAAGTTTTAATCTTTTTCTCTTTAAACCATTCAGTAATGGTTTTTGCTTTATGAATTGGCGCGTTATCTTGCTGAAAAACAAAATTGCGCCCGGCCCATTTGTTTCCAAAACGTAGAAGACTGTCACGCAATAAGTCTTTATACGTCACAGATGTCATTTTGTTTGTTCAATACACTATCCCACTTTTATCGCGAAATCCAATCGCTGCCCATATCATCACAGATCCACTCCCTAATTGTTTGGTCATTTTCGATTCCTTTCTCAGATCATGATAATAATGCGAGTACCCATCCGGTCCGTCCAAATTAAAACGTTTCTCATATAAACTAACTAAAATATAACTTTTTCCCATTGTTTCTTCCAGGATACGTGTTCTTCAGCAAATCTCAACCTCGCTTCTTTGTGTTTCGCCGAAAGTGACGGTTTTCTCAACATCTTCTTCCGTGATATTACCGGTGACGCCTTTAAAATCCTTTTAACATTACGCACGTGCGTTTGTGCCCCCGCTTATTCTGCAATAACTCTCGTCGACGCAGAAGAATTGGATGCACACCGCAATATCATGCGTTTATCCCGCTCACTTACAGCTTTCGGTCGCCCCTGGCCTTTTGGTTTGCCGTAATTTTCCGGATCTTTTAAGAAATTTCTAACGGAATGATCGCTTTTTCGTAACCGGCGAGTTATTTCCTTCTTATTAACACCATCTTGGTGCCAGGCTAGAACTTTACCCCTTTCTATCAAGGATAATTGCTTTTTTCTACCCATATTGCAAACACTTTATAAAACATAATTTCTCGTGGCGAAATGTGTACACTTTACCAGCACAACCACTGCATATAAAGAGAAGTATCAAATTAAAACATTTTTGCTTATATTAATGTAATAAATGCACAGGGTCTAAATTTTTGTCGCATTTAAAATTCCTATTTTGATCTGGGAAAATCTCAATTACCCCTCATAAAGCAATAAATACCCAGAAATATCTATAAATGGACTATTTACGTAACAAGTATTAATAACCCTTATTTACATTTTATATACTGTCTATAAACTTTGTATCGTAAATAGAAACGATACCGCGTCTATGTTTTTGCCGGGTAGTGTATTTCTGAAGGTAAACTTAAACGATTATTTAACATTGGGGATGAGCAAGGTAGAGGTGTATTGTCGACTCTCGGGGAAACCAGTAGGCAACACACACACCCTCTCATGAGTCGAATAAACACGAGTCTGTCTAGTCGCTGCAAAAAAGTAATAATTTCCCCTGCCTTGGTCATTTCTATTTATCGTACTGCATTGGTTTAGTTTGTTTTCTAGCATTTGCAAGAGCCAAGTGTTCCACCCATTTGTTTACAGGAACACCTGTTATAATCCGATAGTTGCAATCCAAATGTACAGAAACGGGTAAAATACGTGCAGTATGTTTTAAACAATCGTGTTCGATTCGACTGTACTACGGTATTGGAACCTGTGGATTGCAAATCAAGGTAAAGCACGTGGAGCAGGTTCAAGCGCACCCAAAAGGAACACCCTTTGAAAAGATTTTCTTCTGAACCTCTGTCGATAACGTTTTTAGCGCAGCAGTGGTGGAACGCTATCGGTCATAGAACATTATTACGGATAGTTTACAGACGCATAGTGCGTATTGGTCTTTCTTGCGATTACCTTTAACACCAAAGTATGAACGCACTAGACGAACCTTATTTACTTTTCTTTTATTGAATATTTCTTATGCCTACCTAATGGTATGGGTTGTAAGATAGGGATGTGGCTTTAATCGCTCTGCTGTGGGCCTCTTTTCCAAATTTCTCTCAACTTTTTCATATTTCGTAT
>LR737384.1:10015200-10046934 GCA_902655005.2 Marronus borbonicus | reverse complement strand
TTTGTAGCTACATGAGTAGCTCAAATTAAGAATATTCATTTAGTGTGTAAAGTACCTATTATCAATTAGTTCCTAATCTAAAGAAAATATCAATAGGATCGCGTCACAGATAAAAAAGAGCTGGAAAGGTCAAAAACAATTTACAAAACAACTTAAAGCCTATGTTTGTTTGTTGCATCATATATTGATTCTTTTGATGTAAGCTCGCAAGGTTTTAACTACCTTTGTTCAAACCCGCTAAAGGTCTTAATTCGGAAAGCGATATAAGATTGACAAGTGACGCAAAATGAATCTGTTAGTAAATATCCAGCAAAGTCAAACGGATAACGCAATATTTGGAAATGTTTCCTATCAGATCTCTACTTGAAACGTTGCGCTAATCGTTCATAGTTTCATTTCTTGTGATTATGAGTTATGGTGTTGTGTTATACCATAATTAAAAGCGTTATATTAATTTATAAGTGTGAGATTGTTTATACAATGATAATTTGATATCATCTTTACTGGTCAATGAGATTCCTTGTCAATGTGTCGAAAATTTAATTTAATTAACGTAGTATACCTTATACTGGTATAGATTTTTTTGGCGTTTGTTATCTTAAAACATGTTTTAGTTACATCAATGTTAAACACTGTAGAGTTTTTGTTAATGGAATATATTTTGATAACTTACAATAACTTTATTTCAAGAAGCATTGAAAATTTGATGTGTCTTTATTCAATAGCACACTTCGAATATGAGGTTATTTTGTTGTTAAATTATATCGCACAATTCCAAACATAGTGCGTTATAAAAATGTTTGTACTGAATATGTGTTCATATATTTTAAAAATTTTTGTTATTAAGATAACAGGACTGAGATATGTTCCGTAGTAATGTAAACAGCTATTGTAAATGTTCATAATTTCCCATGCTTTTTGAATTAAATAACAGTAGGCTTTCACCCCCGGAGTCTGAATTCGTAGTGACAGTACATATTTCCGGGCTTGTTGTCAAGACCACAGCAAACAAGCCTGGAAATACGTACTGTCAGTACGAACTCAAGCTTTTTGAATTATTTGAAAATCGAAAGGCTTGGAACAAATATTTTTTATAATATTTTGCTATTTTTATAGTATTAATATTAACATGGAACTGTTGGCTAGAATATAATGAAAATAAGTTTATCATGCGTTGCAACATTAATAATCATCTTCATTGTGTACGGGCTACACCATCTGTGGTGGTATTGTCTTATTTAAAGTAATCCAAACGGAATGCATCATAAATGAATTCCTCGCAAAGCAAGCTTCTTACCTTGCATTCACCTTTGATGCACCTCCGGAAGCTTATAAGAGCGGTAACTAATACCTTTACTTGTAATGCATGTAGAATCCTATCTTGTCTATTCTACAACGGCGTATTTACATTCTGATTATTAAGGATTCAGATGAAAAGCACTACGATATCCTCCGGTGTCAGAATAGTTCTTACAACCACCAGTAGACTTCTTTGAGAACTTTCAAGAGAATCTCTACAACCAATGCATGAACAACAAATGATCAAATAATCACTATTACTTCGAAGTTTGTATTAAGCTCTTTCATTTCAATCTCCGCATTCATTTAATCATTATTAGTGTTTAAGCTTCATCAAACTTTATTATACTGTGTTATGTTAAAATTACTGCGTGTAAAATCGCTGTCATTAGCGCCACGAGGAAGAACGTTTAGTCAATTGCGCTCCGGCAACACTGTCAGAGTTAAGCCTTTCTGACAACTTTCATAAACGTTATTATTTAGCAATTTACACCGAAAGACACTCCTATATCTACAACGCGATGTAGAATTATCTTTTAATTAAACAACAATTTCAATTTTATAAGAATACAATGAGCTTAGCAAAAATTTAGCTCTGCGACTTTATTAATACATCTAAACATTAGGCAATACAGTTCAAGACATTTAAATAAACGATTAACTTCAATGTAGGACAGTAGGAAACATTCCCGTATTGATTTCATAGTCTGTGCTTATAATTTTTAGGTATTTGCACATTTCCTACAAATTACTCCTAACCCATTTCTTAAGATGTTTTGTGCTAGATGTTTTATAGATTTTTTTATATCTAATAAACAATTTTGTTGTAGCAAACAAAATTTGCCCACCAGAAGGCCAGCACTTCTTCCCATATCCATACTCCTGTTCGCAGTTCATCGAGTGTAATCATGGTTCCTACCAGCTCCTAAGCTGCATTGCTGGGTTACATTTCAATACCGAGCTAGGATGGTGCGATTTTCCCGAACACGCCGACTGCCTTGTTTCTACTCTGGCTCCAACAACGACAACGGAGGAACCGAAGGACGAGGATGGACCCGTTGGCGAATGTCCTCCGCTTAACGGGGAGTATGTTGACTTCCTGACGGATTCAAAGGACTGCACCATCTTTTACATGTGCAACTGGGGTACACCGATACAAATGAAATGCCCTAGTGGTCTTCATTTTAATCCTACTTTAAATGTTTGTGATTGGCCGTGGAATGCTGGTTGTAAAGTTGGACAATAATCTGTATAGAGCAAATTGATTTCTTGATAATAAAAAAATATTACATCACTACTCCTGTGCTTACTTATTTAATTTAAAACTTAGTTCGAAGAATTGTAAGAAATAATGACAATATCAGCAAAAATAGAGACGCAGAGAGGCAACCTAGTTTATTAGGAAGCTAAAATTTAGTTTTACGCGCTAAGTAACTCAATAATTATCATTTATTTTGTTTACCAAAGCTAGCAAGTGCACTTCCTAGAATGTTAATTTCATTACAGAGATGACATTTTTATATATCCTCTTTCAGTCTTTTCATATTTTAATACTATTCATTCAGCCCGCAATCGGTCAAAATATATTTAGTTTAACTTTGCACAAACCCCAAATCAACATGATAAGTTCTCTGGAGTGATGCCCGTCTCGTAGGGGAGTCACTCCAGACAGCTTCTCATTCACTTTTTATGAATATGTACGTAATTAGGGACGTAACTTGCAACCATTGAATGGTCATCAATCAGTATGAAACAAAGGAAAAAACAAGCAGCACCATCAGCTATGAATTGCTTCCTTAAGTATTTAAACGTAGTTTGCCAAAAATTCTTTATAGCGTTAAGCATAACAAAACAAACACTTTGTATATTGCCCCTGAAAAAGGCGATCTTTTGGTTATTTTAATTTAAATTCGAGATGATCCTTATTCAATACGAATAATGGATAACTAATTGCACAAACAGACTTCTGTTGTGAAAATGAGGTTGCAGATGTTATGCAATTAGAGGTCCCCCTTGGGACGCATCCATAATTTTTAGATACACTACACAGTGCAAGCCGAGGCCCAGTCGAAACAGTGGACTGCGAAGAGTGCGTCAGCTTCGAAAAAGACGAATATAATTATTATTTTCTTATCACTCCAATTTTTGTGTAAATAAATACTGACACGACGTGAGACACAAAGAATTACGTCCTTTTTAGTTTTCTGGGAAGCAAACGTTATTTAAATTTTTGCGAATGTTTATTACTCTAGAGGCATCTACTTAATCGTTATGACACTGATCAAATTCAAGCAATGCACTGATTGATCGCTTGACGTACCCATCTTACGTTAATCGTTCCAGGCAATATGTTCTCCATATCATAAAAAATTCGTGAGTGAAAAGAGGATTAAGCCGCATAGCTGCATGCGTGACTGACGATACAATTAATTCGTTTGAAGAAAATCAACCAAATGGATTGTTTAAACAGGTATCAAGTTTAGGAATGTCGATTTACGTACGGGTGAGTCATTTCCACGGTTTCGGAATATTGTGAACGGTGATGTCTCAACGAGGTTTCTTTTCTTATGGCTTAAAATAACATTGAAACCAGCGAGGTGCACAAGCTTGCTCCAAACAAGTCACCGATTATATTTACCCCATATAACTATAAGTAGTACTTGCAGTCGCCGGCAAAAGTATCTAGTTAATCTGTAAATCAATTGTAAGCTAGCAACTCTACTTGAATGGGAACAGGTGTGTTTAGATGATTTAGATCAACGATCAAGTTCTTCGCCGAATCAAAGTGCTTAATAAATAAATTGCAAGAAGCTAGCTTACTCTCAGAAACGGGTAATTCGTAGATCTAAACTAGGATATTTTATTTTGGAGTTTACCTTCGCATGTTCTTATTTGACAGAAACGTATTAGCTGGAATTGCACCCAGAGACTCTTGTAGATTACTTTTTAAAACGTGAAGCTGCAGGCTATACCAACTTTATATATGTGAAACGTCGAATGCTACTTTCAAAAGTCAAAATCTAAAAGCTGTTAATTTGAATATTGATGTTCTTGGCTTAAGAATGTCATATAATAGCAAATACTTTTGAAGATCGATGGATTGGTCCCATTGGATCTTGACTTTGCTTAGTTAGATCTCTCGACCCTAGTCCCGTTGATTTTTATCCATATAAAAGATCATTAGGATAGAGAACATCTGCTGATAAACGGAGTGCTGGAAGTTTGAGAAATTTAAACCGCGATGAAATTCGTAGAGTTACAAGAAAGGAAATACGAAAAGGAATTTAGCAATGCTCGAACATTCGTAACTTTTAATTCTAAGCCTTTCACATCCATTATGTTTTCTGTTTTATGTTGTTTACATATCTATATCATATAAAACTTATTTTAAATATTTCAGCTTAGCTCTTTTGAAGTTTGTTTGTAAAAAAGCATTTAAGTACATTATTTCTAGTTTCACAATCACAACTACTTTAAACGTATTTTGCCAAGTTTAACTATTGTAAAATTTTAATTGATGCAAATACTTGTTTATAGCTCCTAAACTATACAAGATAGGCGTGAGCATAGCTAATAAACATGGATAGTGAATACGTTTCAGGTCACGGTAGTGTGCTCATAGTCTTATATCGATTTCCTTAAACTTAATATTGATAAATTGGATCCTATATTTTGAACACCCCGTATGTCATAAACTAAATATTGCATTATTACTGGAAAGTATTGTTTACTGGAAAGTTTTCATTGTCTTCGGTATAAGTTGATTCAATTGTATATTTGAATAAGAAACAAATCCCAAAAAGACGCAAAATCAGTTATTTTCAGAGGAAGAGAAACTTAATCCAAATCATTCCATAGCAATCCATGAAATCTAAAAGAGCAATAAAAAGTATGTCATTCCATTAAACATATCAAAGCTTACATAACCGGAGATAATGCTAAAGCCAAAAAATATAATGTTTCTGTCGATTTCTTCTTCAACTAGTTTATGTTATGTTACAATTATGTGTTCCTTGTTATGTCATTTATTTTATTTTTTCTAAAGACATATGATTAGCAGTGCATTGGTTTGAATTCTTGTTATGTTTGTGGTTCTCTTCTCGTCAATACAACAAATAAAAATTATTATTATTATTATTACTGTTATTGTTATTACTGTTATTATTACTTACCATAATAGATTCGATCTATGATAATTTCTTCCATTATAACGTTATACTTTAATTAAATTTGTAGAAATGGAATATAGGAAAAATCGGTGTAGTCTCATATAAATCGATTAAAGTGTGGCAATAATTATTTTGTTTATGTGTGTCATTGAGTCAATCAACGCGAGGGCCACACTTCACCATTTCTCACATTATATTCAAATTGTGTTTATATTAGGATAAGAATCTTTACCATTTTCCTGTAAAACCTTATCACAGACTTATCTCCATATTTCATCCTTAGATTAAATTTCATTACAATATTCTAATGCTTTCCAGTACCTATATATACGACAGACAAGAAGGATTTAATCTTACTTTTAGTGTTTAAGCGTGATTTGGTACATTTATCTTGAGCACCGAATTAGGAAAGCAGCTAACTCAAAATGAAAGGTTTGTAATGTTTGTTACTGCATTACAATTATATTAACATCTGTAGGCACGTTTTTAGGGATAGTCTGCTGTAGCGTCGTTATACTAGCACTAACTGGTGTTGTTAAAGCAGGTAAGTGTAATCTTCTAATATATAAATCGTTTATTATGATCGATTATTATGATCTAATTTCTACAATAATCATTCGTAAATTCAGAGCTTTGCCCAGCCGAAGGACGGGCTTTCTTACCACACCCCACTAGTTGTTCTCAATTTATCTTCTGCAACAACGGAGCGGAGAATTTGGTACACTGTATATCCGGATTTTACTTTGATCCCAATCTTGGAATTTGTGACCATGCTCATAAAGTTCCATGTGGTCTAGAAGATGATTTAGAATATGATATAACTACACCAAATAGCGAGATAGAGGACGACAGTCAAACAGTAACTGAAACGGAATACGATGATGATTTCGAATCGAAAGAGAATAAAGATGAATCGGAAGAAAATGAAAGCCACGCTAGCGAATCAGAAGAAAGTGGCAGTGATTCTAGCGAATCGAAGGAAAGTGAAAGTAACTCTAGCGAATCGAAGGAAAGTGAAGACGTAGACGACCCTAAAGAATCGAAGGAATCTGATGAAGAAAATGATGTAGCAAGTGAACCAGAAGAAGAGGATGAAGTAAATGACGCTAAATCGGAAGAAGACACAGAGAACGTTATTGAATCACAGGAACAAGAAGAAGAACAGACCGAAATCCAATCAGAAGAAGATGAAAATGAAGACATAGAAGCAGCTGTTATTGATCTAAATGAAGAGGATGTAACACTCGCAGAGGAAAAAGAAACAGAAGAAGATGGTACCCAACAGCAAGAAGAAGGTAAAGATGACGAAACTACTATTGAACCTGAAAACAATGAAATTGTTGAAACAGAGGACGAAGATTTAGAAGCTATTGATCCTGAGAAAGATGATGAAGTAGTCACGGAAGCAGGAAAAGAAGATGAAGGTGAAGTAGATTTCGAGCCAGATAAAGAAGAGCCAGAAGATAGCGAACTAGAAAATGAATCCCAAGAAGAAGATGAGGAAGTCATTGAACCGGAAGTAATTGAGCCAGAAGAAGACGACGAAATAATCACAGGTACAGAAGTTGCTACATCTACTATTCAACCTGAAGAAGCTGAGCCGGAAGAAGAAGATGACGAAGCAACTGAAGCAGAAGAAAATGCAGAAATAGTAACAGAAACAGAAGCTACTACACCTACTGCTCCACCAGTAGAAGATAATGATTTGGAAAATGAACCAGAAGATAAGGAAATAACTGAACCCGAAGAAGACGACGAAATAGTCACAATGACGACAGAAGTGACTACAGCTTCTATTCAACCAGAAGAAGATATTGAAGTAGAAACTGAACCAGAGGGCGATAATGATCCAGAAGAAAATGAAATAGAAACTTCCCAACCTGAAGAAAGCACTGAAACCACCGCAGAAGAAGATGATCAAACAGTCACAGAGGCAGAGGAAGAAGATGAAGAAGAATCCACTCCTCTACCAGACGGAGAAGATGATACCACTGAGACCAAAGAAGAGGAAGAAATTGTCACAGAGGTGGAGGAGGAAAATGGGAATGAGGAAGTTACACAACCAGAAGAAGAGGACGATGAGCAAACTACTGTAACAGAAGAAGGCGACATCTTAGAACCAGAAGAGCCCGTAGAAAGCGGCCCCGTTGGAGAATGCTCACCATTTAACAACCAATTTGTCGAATACCTATTGGACTCAAGAGATTGCTCTATATTCTACATGTGTAACTGGGGAGTACCTGTCAAAATGCAGTGCCCAAGTAATCTTCATTTTAATCCTGTATTAAACGTTTGCGACTGGCCAGTGAATGCTGGGTGCGCAGTTGGCAAGTCTCGTTAAATATATACATTTTAATATTTGTTGCATTTACTAAATTAAGGTTTTTGTGTTACTATATCAAATATACAGTCTTATACTAAATAAACAATTCATTACAGTATTTATTTACCATAGTCTTTATTACCAAGTACACAGAGTAAAGAGACGCAGTGCTCGGCGCTTAAAACTTACTAAGAAATCCACACCTTCCTGCCATTATATATTTTGCTAATAACGTTTATTCTCATAATCTTGGAAAAGAATTGATTTTAAGATACACAAGCTAATTGTATATATAGTTAATAATATAATGAAGTATTTGCCAGACAAACGCAGGAGTAGAATTTAGTGAAGTACACTTATGAATTCTATAGCATGTATAAATATATTTCATTGACAATGCCAAGCTCAACATGGCTACTGATTTTAAATATTTCAGTGATAGTTCTTCTGCAATATTAAATAATAATAGTAGTAATAAACACATCAAAAAATGCCTAGAAACAATAACCAAATGCTGCTAGTGAAGCTACTCATGGTATTGATCACTCACGGCAAACGAAATCTGAGGAAAGAGAACGCTAACCAACGGACATGTTTCTATCGATCCGGCGTCATCAGCGTGGTTCCGAATGTATTTCTACCCATATCGCTGTTTACCTCTCGGCTCATATCACCCTTCTTCAAGAACGACGAGCCAGGTGTATCTCTTAGCTCCATTTAGTGCTAAGAGATACACGCGCCATCTAGACAACGGCGACAAAAAACAGGTACAGTTCCCTAATCTACTCTGCTTTCTAAACGGGGGGCGCACGTATCATTCATCCAATACGGATTAAATATACGGAAAAGCAAATATTACTTGATAACATATTATCCACTTTTTATAAATACGTTTATCAATTAGTAGAATTAATCCTTTTATTATGATACTATTATAAATTTGTTTCGATTTGACTTTTTAAGTTGAATTAGAAAGGTTGTTGGTGAAAATGATGGATCGATCTATGTATTTCTATATAAATCAACTTACGAACTAAATTAAAATTGAAACAATTAAATAACCAACCGTAAATACGAATCATTTGCGTCGTAAGTTGAAAAGGAGCACTAACTGAATACCGTTTTGGATGGAAAAAACTATTGGGAAATGCAGCCAAAATTGAACTGAGGGAATAAATAAAATTCTGCTTGAAAGTAAGCTTTGGAATTTAATTTTGATTCTTCACCAAAGAGGAACAATTATGAGAGTAAGGAAGGAATAAATCACCAAACATCATTCAAAGAGAGATAATATTGATAATAATACATTAAAATTACTAATTAAAATTTGTTAAAATTATTTTATGATTTTTACAAAATGTAACAAATTATTTTAACAAATTTTAATGTATTATGAATAACATCATCTGTCTTCGAATGATTAACGGTTTATTAATGCAGACTCTCATAGTTGCTCCTCTTGATGAATTAAGATTAAGTTTGAAGCTTAGAGTACTTTAAAAGACTCAATTTTGATCTGATGAATACAAACAAGCCAAGCTACGAACTTTCTTTTTAAATATTACTACATAGGTTCAAGATCATAGGCAGCTGCACTTCTGTCCATGGTTACTATTAAGTATACTATATCCTTGAAATTATTTGTATATTTCTGGACGATAACCAAAAATAAATAAAATATTTTATATTTCAATTTACAAGAGCGTCCATCTGGAGTGGAATGCTTTTCTTTAATTCATATCAACTTTCTTCAATATTCCTTACACATACTTAGAACCACTTTGTTGAGATAATTGAGGTAATTTGAGATTTTTGCGAAGCGCCGTTATTTCATTAACGGCCGATATCTGCGACAGTAAATCCTCAGGGAAGGAATTTTTCGATTCACTCAATTTTGACTGAGGAAGGGACTGCTTGCCACCAATAGCGTTGCGAATAGACACGCAAACGCGTGCAAACTAGAAAATCTGTTTACGTACCAACAAACAAGCAATTAAATTTCGAGATTTCCTAAATCTTGTATACGCTGATAATGAAATGGAAGTCATAAAGAATCTTAATTTAATTTCTTAAAAAATGTAACCATTTACAACGATTGTTCTTCTATGCTTAAGAAAATCGAACATAGGCATAATGTGAGAAATTCCACGACTAGTCCCAGAAGAAACTAACGGTAAGAAACCTTTCACAGCATATCGAAAGGTATTACCAAAGTTTTTAGGAGAGAAGGTATGAACGTAACAATTCGCGAAATACACTTAAAAATCCTTTTGGCAATTCGAGATATAAACCGAACGTGGAGGAAAAGTCGTGAATTTATAAAATTTCATGTACTGATTGTGATAAAGCTCACATTGGCCAAACGAAGAAAGCGCTAGGCACCAGATTTAATGAGCATATCAGGTCTTACAGATACGGTAGAATAGATTCGTCAAGTGTAGTACCACACAAATTTCAAAGAATGGAGAAAACGGACCGTTGTCGTACCTAGTTCTGTTTGATTCATTAGGGTAGAGTATTACACATGTTTTGGGTTTCATACTACAATGATCCTTTCGACTATCTTTCCGTATTCTTCGCATGTCGTGGTTTTAGGGCCGTATAGGCACAAAAGTAGACACGTGTAAATAATATTGTTAAAAAAATGAAAGGTCAAATTAATTCAATCTGTTAATTACATTAATTTACTTAGCTTGTTCTACTGGTAAAACTTTTTAAAAACAAAAAACAAAACGAAATTTTTATCTTTAAAATCAATGGTTTAATAGATACAGAAGATTTATTTAGTAACATAATACTTTTTAATTAATTTCCACACCACAATATTATTTATCAATCTTTCTTTGGGAAAATAATTTAGCTTATATAAATTATGTAAATTAAGACCTCTTTACTACTTAGTGTTATCAAAAATATATCTCGGTAGCTAATTCTTATGATTATTTTGTGATAATACATGCAACTTAAACGTTGCATACGTATGTTCAGCATTCTTATCGTCCTCGTTGTAAGTTCAATACGTAAGTACGCTAGTTGTGTATGCAACTTCAGAGATAAAAGTTATGTTATGACAGTCGGATATTTTAAGTATTTTTCACCCAAAGTAGTAGGTACTAGCTACTTAATGCTGCAGTGAAATTTAGGTAAATAACATTTTATTTACTTATTACAAAGATATAAGTAAATAAAAAATAAAAATAACACTGTTAGGTCGAGAGGAATTCTTGATACGAACAATACCAGTGGCTGGATAAGAAATTTTTTAGATCTCTCTTAAACGTATTAATATTAGTGATCTCCTTTAGGTAAGTGATTAAAAAACTGACAACCTTTGTGCATAAGATCCCGCTGATAGAAAGACGTAGCGTGAATATTATATGACTAGAATATCTTCGAAGCGTGCATTATGATTGTGTTCGACTACGCTTACGAAATAGTTTTTAAACACAAAGCAACATACATACCTCATATGTATAAATTGAAGGTAGAGTTGAAATAATAAAATTATGAAAAGCCTGTTTGTACGTTTCTAGCGAATTTAATCCATGGTTCCCTTTTCTAATTTAAAGATCCTTTTCCATCCACCAGATGTCCCCCAGTGAATTTGCGCTTGAAAACAAGAAAAGTATATTGTTCTCAACACATCGACTCTAGATACTTGTTTGATCATCTGTAATGCAAAATAGCAACTAGATACTTTGCTACACAAAATGTTAGTGCGATGGGACTCGTTTAGTATAGAATCCGATGTCAAGCCTAGTTTAGCCTAGTTTAGTTGATTTAGGGTATTTCAAAGTCAGATTTTGTCCCATTAAGGTATCAGCAACCTCACAACAGATTCGAAGTGCACATTTTCAAAACAAATCGCTGTAGATTTGTCAAATTTGATATTTTGTTGTAGATTGACAAAATTATTACAGGATATCAGAACGTTTGAATCGTCGGCATAGCACGTCAGGATAATTTCATCTCTAGAACAGAGAAAGCGACCCAGACCATTCATGAAAGTTATAAACAACGTGGGCCACACACAGGATTCTGTGGGATTCCTAATTTGAAACTGCAACTATTTGATTCCACTTTTAACCAATATATTCTTGTTTTTCATACATATCTTAATTACTTGTTCAAACTAAATCAAGTTTACATCAAGTTAACGCATTAGCGTATTTTTTATTTACCTAAAAATATTTTGTAAGAAAATTACATTTAAATGGTGGGTTTTCTATAAAGAGATAATTTTATAAAGGTGTGCTTTTTTGTGTGGTAACGGTCCAACGGGGGTGTATAAGCTTTTTAGAGCTTGTCATAACCTGTGGATTCTTTATGAATATAAATTGTGTGTGCGCACGAGCTGTACCCCATTGTTGCGTATAGCTGCATCCGCGCTGGCTGAGCATAGAGTTGGAAACTGGTCACCAAATTCAATTTAACTCTACTCGAATGGCTATCCCTTACATGGTACGCAAAAATTCCCAACTGATTAAACCTTTGACCCAAGACAAGTCATATATGGTATAAACTCTTCCGGAATGAATACTTCCCAATTCAGTATGTAGCAGAAGCAGCAACAGAAGAGTCGGCAGAAGCTACGACAACGACGCGGTACCAGCTCGGAAACTAAGAAAACAGTGTAAATCACTACCGCGGAAGGCTACGTGCCCGTATCCTTATTAGTATTTTTTCACAAAATTGGGGATATACGAAACAAAGATTTTTTAATCCAAAACAAACTTATTTAACCAAATAATGTATTTCTTTGCGTTGCACGTCAAGCAACGAAAATATTGTAAGAATAGCGTAAACGCTAACCAAATGAATTGACTATAATTTTGATGCAGCACGATATAAATTTAAACGGAATTACTTTTGCCTACGTAATACTATTTACTACTTCTAGTATCTCCATTAATTTGTTACCCACGCGCAGTCAAGCTACTACCACTCCCACCCCATCAGAGCTAAAATTGCATAGGAGACATTATATTATAACACCTCGTTAAGTACCTAAATAAGATTCTAAATTTGAAGTCGACTCTTGAGAATGTAATAATCTAGGAAATCAGAATACATTTCAGCTTATGGTCTAAATCTGAAATAAATTGTATGTGGCTATTTTAAATTTAACCTAAAACAATGTTAAAATAGCTTCTTCGTGGTATTGATCAAATAATTTACGGTAAAAGCAATGCAAGGAGAGAAAACACACTACCCACGAACATGTTTCTGCCTACCCGGAGTCATTAGCGTGGTTCCGAGAATGTTTTGGCTCCACTTTGCACCGCTGTTTGTCTGACACTTAATATCACAACTTTGGAAACAACGATGAACCAGATATCTCTTGGCTCCCTCTAGTGCCAGGAAACAGACATAAACGGGTGCTGTTCCCCAAGCTATCCTTCGAGCAGTTCTTGGATAGGTTATCACGAAATAGCGTGCACAGATAATTCTTTTTTTTTAAGATGGCAAGCCCATTGAAACGTTAAGAGGCAAACATGTATTAAAAATTCCTGCTTGAAGTAAAGGAATTGGGCCACCATACTCAAGAAGTTTATTTGTTCCCGTATTTATTTCTAATGGATGTCTGAATAACACTCGTCCCTAAATCGTTTGAATCTTGAAGAGTGCTTATAACTTCTACAATTACAAATATATTTAAATAAAATTACCGTCACCGACACCAATTTGTTACATTTTTAGTTTCGTCACACAGTAAATCGGAATTTTTAATTTGTGTTGAAATTTATTTTGCAAGCAGCAAACATAGAATCTAAAATGTTATATTTCATTGTATTTTAGGTTCCTTCATAAACACTACCATTATTTAAATGTCCTCGAAGCGTCAGAATCAAATTAGCAGAAATATTGATTACTTTCCTAAATATACCAAGAAATTCGGATTTTTTGCTGCCATCATAATCTCTAAAAGCCGATTCAAAAGCACAATAAAATTCAACATAACATTCTAAACGTCTTAAAAAACCCGCCAGTTGGAAACTGTGGTTGAATTCGACGCTGCGGGAATGCCACAAGCGGAAAAAAGAATTATCCGAACTAATGGTTGATTGAATTGGAGCTTTTATTAATTTTTAAATGGTGTTGTTTAATTATATCTGTAAAGTTAATTATTTGCCATGAAGTTACTTATTTATAGAACCTAAGAATTATAATATCACTGCCAATATTGTTCTTTTGGTCTTGTGAATGCCGCGGAGTAGTCACTACAAAGCAAATACCTATATAAATATTGGGAATATTGTGTTGTTGATAAGCAGAACTGATCTCTACCGGAACGTTTGTTTTACCAAGTAAAGCACAATCATAATGCGACCATGAAATTCTTCCTGTTTCTTTATTTTAGCGGTTAAATGATGCAAAAAATGAATGGATTACAGACGAAGAAATAAGGATTTCCAGTGACAGGATAGCAATGATTACGTAATATAAATTTGAAAAATTTTGTTTACGGTATTGAATTTTGTTCAAATCTTTTAAAATTTTTCAAAGTTGAAGGCAACTCCTAATTAAATCGGAAGTCACATTAAAATGTAGATTCTTCCGTTTTAGTGTTCATAATCAGTTACCTACGAGTACTGAGTTGCAGTACCTACAATATCATTGGAGATATTTACGAATAGTTGCTTCCGGGCTTTTGTTCAACACTGTACGAGTAATTAATAAATGTGTAAGCATATCTTCCCAGTTTGATATTATATTTATTTATTTATAGGCTTGCGCAATATAATGTAAATTAAGTAGTATTGTACTGTATGAAAATATGAGAACTTTAAAATTAATCGAAGGAATGGGATACGGCGGAAATAATGCTAAGAGTTAACATTTTGCCGAAATCTTATATCTTTAAGATTAAGATATTAGATTTCATAATCCATAATTGTTTATTAAGTATGACAAATCCATGTCACATTATTTCTACGTTTATCTGCCGTCGCAAAAATATACATAGAATGCAAGTTTTTTAGAAAAAAAAAGATGTAATTAGAGAAGCTTAGTCCATGAATTGATAACATCTTGTTGGGATACATGTGTAAATAGAATAAAAATTGCATTTAATCCTTAGTATGTTTGGCGGTACCAGAGTTTTATTTAGGAAACAAGAAATCATCACAAAGCCTCTTCCTCAAAACTTTATCAGTGATTTATGGTACCTTATCCTATGATTAATCGTCTTTATGGAATGTTAATTCGTTGCAATACCTACATAGGTATATAAATGATGCACAATGATTACTCCTTGGTTTTAAAGTAAATCGTGTTAGTGGTGCAAGCAGCTGTTTACAATGAAAGGTCCTGTGTACCATTAAGTGTTGTTTTTTTTTAACTAAATGCCTATATTACATTACAGAAATACTTTACTTTAACGCCATTATCCTGGCGTTATCCGCTAAAGTCATGGCAGGTAAATATCTGTTGTTTTTGCTCTTATCCTTTTACTACTGCTTGGGATTAGTTGATGTTTTAGCTCGAGCATACTGTCCACCATCTGGCCGACATTTCTTTGCCTCTCCGAAGAGATGCTCGCAATTCATCGCATGCGATAACGGTGAATACCAGATTGTTGATTGTGTTAACGACTGGCATTTCAATCCTACCTATGGATGGTGTGACTTTCCCGAAAATGTCGGGTGTATACAAGCGGATGACGAAACTGAACCAGGAATAGACGATCAAAACGAAGGTACGATATTAATAAAATTATACCCGTTGCACCATTCGAAAATAAATATGATAGTGTTTAATTAAACAATTCTTGTAAGTAAAGCTTTCACGAAGAAATACCACGGCGGGTTACATTATAAAAATTCCAAACATGATTGCGAGACTAGTGTCACGTTATTTCAAAACCTTTTCATCGAAGATAACATCCCAATTTTTTTTATTTTGATACATTCAAGATTTATAACAATGAATGTCCTAATACAAAAATAAAATAAACCATAGAGAGAACCAATTTTCAAGCTGATATAATAAGTAGCATTCACAATAGCGAATTTGTGCAAGTTTATGTTGAAGATTTATGCAATGGGTATATAAAAGAATAATTTCTGTTGAGACAACAACATTCAGAAATAGATCCCTTCCACTCACTTCTTGAAATTTTACTCTTCTTAATATGTTGTCTGTGAGCTGCTTATTGTTTCTATCGCTAGATAGAGCAAGCTAAAAATACTGAAATCACCCTCCAGAGTGTAAGGCGTTTATGATATCAACCGCTAAAGAGACAGCGACATTTGGCAAAAATTTCAAATTATGTCAATTATCTCACACGAATTGAAGTGTCGGTGTGTATCGGGTGCAACAACTATCTATATGCTCTATCTATCTACCTCTAGTATTTTCTCGTTTATTTGTCATTACTTTACAAGAATTTTTTACTGTCGCTGTGACAATAGTTCAAGTTCACTAAGCAATAATAAACATATTTATTTTATCCTACAGGGTGTTTAGGAAGGCAACATTAATTGGAGCATCTTCAAGTCCTTGTTCTTTTTTTAATACAACAACTTGTATATGTTTACTCCATTCGATGCATGCTTAAAATCTCTTTAATTCCTACAGCACACTTCCTACATCTAAAGTTCGTACTTTTTGAGTTCTGTTGTGTTAAGCGTAGAGCATAAATAAATGTGGTAGGACATGCCGATTAAAAAAAAAAAAAATACCTAATTTAACATTAAATTCCGTCATATAGTCTACAAATAATTATTTTTCTCCGTGTTAATTCTTATTCTCCCAGAGAATGTGTTTGTTAGCAAGTTGTTTGTTTAAAGGAAGATGCCGCAATCGTAAATATTATCAATTATCAGAATTGAACATCTAAAAACAAGGTTTATTGTTGAAGGAAAGAAAACATAAAATGAGTAAGCAGGCAAGCATAATTTTCGTTATTATGCGGACGCAAATCCTCACGTAGAATACAAAACTTAACTCAAAATAAACGGCCGCAATATTTTGTGGAAGTATCATTGGTACCACCGTAGTTGGACCACATTTTCTTCGTGATCCCTTAAACTGATGAAGTGGCAAGCTTAATAGAAGACGGTTTAAAACCCAATACGTGATATCAACATGGTATTAGGCCCGTTTGGTCAATTCCTCCCGTATATTACCATCGCAAGCTTTTATTGGTGTTCCTATCGATCTTCTAATCGATATAGTTTCCTGCCAAATAATCCTTGCTGGCCTAACGCTTTCCATACGAGCAAAATGCCCGTACCATCTCAGCTGTAGTTGTGCTACATTGGTTGTGACAGAGGTTGTTTTAGGTATTGCACGTACTGCGTCGTTTCTTGTACGGTCACGTCTAACTATGCCCACAACATCTCGCAAGAACTTCATTTCTCCGGCTTGGATTATTGATTTTATTTTGTTATTAGTGAGCCAGCTTTCCAAACCAAACGTCAATGTAGTGTGGACAACTTATCAAATACCTTTTGTTTCACTTGTTATCTGCCTATTTCCTATGAAAGTTTTTATCAAACCATGGTAGATGTTCAAAGCACTTTCGATTTTGCTATTGATTTGCATTTCTTAGTTACCATCACGAGTATTTAAAATGTTCAGCTTGTTCGATTTGCTTCTTGCTAATAGCGATATCGACTTTTTTATCATTTCTGCCTGTCATTATTACTTTGGTTTTCTCATGTTTCTTTTCTTTAAAGCTTTGTTCCAAATATTCAGGTTATCTTTGCAAATATCAAGTCATCTGCAAAGGCACATTCGAAAATGAAAACGGGTTTTAAGTTGTTGTAACCTAGATGGAATTCTTTCGATATAGTCCCGTATCTTTAATAACAATGTGTATTAAAATGGTGAAGAGAATTAGGCTTAGAACGCTTCCTTTCTAACGCCTTTTTGTAATTACGAAGGCTTCGGATTTCAGATCTTTTACCTGTAGACAATCCTTGATGTTATTTTACAAACTAAGTATCGCTTCTTGATTCAGATGTTTATCTATTCCTCTTCTTTTTAGGTTATCTCATACCATTTTTCTAGGCACTGAATCAAAATCGTTCTCCAGATTAATAAACCCAAAACACGCTGTTGGGTTTTGTGCTCGTACCTTCCCGATAGTTTACTTCAACGTAGAAATGTGGTCTTGGATATTTCTGCCTGACCTGAATCCACTTCGTGCCTCGTCTAATTGCTGCTTTATTATTGTCTGTAGCCTCTTTTCTAGCACTTTCTAACGAGTATTCTCCACTGCACTGTTTTACTAAAAACACATTTACTTTAAACTTTTATTTGTTTGGACCTTTTGATGATATTACAAAATTTTCGAATCGTTTTCAAATTGAAAGAACCGATTGCTAAAATCAAAATCTAAAAACTAATAAGTTCTTTGATTGAAAGTATTCACATTATGATCGTAACGGGTGTAAGCATATTGTACCGAAATCAGTTTCATTGAATTAGGCAAATATTTGATGATTATCTTATTCACAGCAAAAACATTACTTACCTTAGTTTTGGTTTTATAAGTAAGTAAAGCAAAAGAAATAGGTAACAAAAAATCAAAATAAGAAAAGTTTATCAATACGTTCCGATTGTGAGCCGTTCCAGAAATAATTAAGGGTAGTTTTCAAATTTCTTTTTTCATTCCGTAATTTTCAGGTGTTTATTTTATTGGTCGCACGTAAAGAAGGACGTATGTTAATTTAACAAAAAAATCCAGCATTTAACCAAAAGAATTGGATTAAACACAGTCAAACAAAAATGCCTGTTGAATTAACAAAATGAATTCTTTTGACATCTATTTGTTAATACTTTGCAAATATTGAATTCACGAATCACCCTTTTCCAATTGAAAGTAAATAATTTTGTTAAAGAAAAAAATTTGCTTCTGTTGAAATAAAGAATGTGTTATGTACCGTTAACCTAGAACAATTTGTTACAACAAGAACCCAGTTGGCCAACTGAAAACAATCTTATATTAAATGAACAAAACGGGTTTCGTTATTCTAACAACATTTAAATGCAGTTGTTACTTATTTCATGTTGTATTAAGTAAAGACACTTGTTAGATGAACAGCACAAATCGGATAACAGCTTACCTATTCATTTCAAAAGTGATCTGTATTTACGAAGAATTAATTATGATGATTCATTTTACACAAATATTTTTCAATTATATATTTTATATACAATACTTTATTTGGATTTTGTTGGCTTTATTTTTTATTGAAAACGAGACTGGTAATTAATGTAAATACCTAGATTTATTTTTTTTACGTTTCGAAACGTTTCCAAATTTCATTTTCGTAAACTGGTCTTTCAAAATTATATGCATTTTACATTTTTAAATACCGTAGTTTAATAAAGTATTTGTTGATATTTATACGACAACAACTAATACATATTAGATTTGATGCAGAAGGATGTTTTAGAAGCAATAAAGAAAAATAAATCTATCATGAGAGCTCAAAAGAAACATAACAAATCCTGGAAGATGAAGCTATTAAGAAAGAAATATAGAAAACATTGTTTATTATCGTTTAATAAACCATTCGAGATGAAACATGAAAAACATTTTAAAGACCTACCTTACTTTACTGATTATGGGGGTCTCTTTGACTCGTAGGTCAGAATAGAACTTCAAAGATTCAGAAAAGATTCTTCAATAGTTTGTAGCAACCCACAAAACTGTTCGTATCTGAGCCAGCACTTAGTAGGAAATTTAAAACGCGTGTAAAACTAAACTAAAAATATTGTAAGAGCAACACAATACATTAAATAAGGAATATTTCTATTAATAAATTTGGAGACACTTTCACACATCGGATAAGCTATATGCAACAAATAAACAATTGAAAATTGATTCTTAAGATTACAGTCAATACTAATTTAATGTGTTTAATTAACTATAAAACAACTGTTACGAAGTGTATAAACGAAAAATTTATTCCATTCATCAGATAACTAATATTCTTCTTCAATTCAACAAAAATGTATACAAAGTCAAGTCGTTTGACTTTACACAAATTTTTATATAGTTTTTACACTATGCCACCTTGATACACAGACGGTGTTAACCCTTAATTTTTAACAAAAGCGTAACTCGCAATACACTGTGTAATCGCCAAGATTTTAACAAAATTTGTAATATAGCCGAAAGTAATTATCAAACGTACACATAATTTATATCGTTGCAAAGATAATTTAAGTGACTATCAAAATAATTAATAACAAACATTGCAATCTATTTAAGATAGAAAATTTGAAGGTAGCTGGGGAAATTTGGAACACCTTGTACATTTGCAAATAATTCTATAACGTACACTGCAGTATACTATGTACACTGCCGTTCAGAGAAGTTCGGTCGGTTGGTAAAAAACATGAAAAGGTTACAGAAACAAACGAAACTAAAAACAAAATGCAGTTTTATTGTATGTACAGGTAAAAAAGACAAAAATAAATAAATAAAAAGTTATTCTGGCTTAATATAACATACTGAACATTATTTTTTTTTTCATCGAACAAACCTCCTTTGCTGTTAATCACCGCTCGAACTATTCTAGGCATTCTTTCGATAAGTTTTGTTAAAATGGATTGTGGAATATTAATCCACTCATGTTGCAGAATATTCAGTAAATGTTCTTGTGAAGTTGGTCATATTTTTCGGATCCTCCTGTCCAGTTCATCCCACAACAACTCTATAGGGTTCAAATCTGGGCTTTGTGGGGGCCATGTCATTACTTTCAGGGTGTGCTGTTCTTCTTGCTCCTTTAGATAGTTCTTACACACTAACGCAGTGTGTTTTGGGTCGTTGTCATGCATGAATGTAAAGTTACGGCCTATTATACGCAATCCTGACGGCACTGCATGACTCTGGTGTATTGCAAAATAATTTTCCTTCCTCGTTACACCCTGCACGCTGCATAAATCTCCCGTCCCAGCAAAGGAGAAACATCTCCACACTAACGCAGAACTACGCTCTTGCTTCACTGTAGACACAATGCAGTTCGGGATCACTTTTCGGTTTTAGATCTTCGGACACAAACTCGTCGATTTTGCCCAAAAACCTCAAACTTTGACTCGTCACTCCAAAGCACGTGTTTCCAATCATCTAACGACCAATCTAGATGAGAACGGGCCCACTGTAGCCGTTTTGCTCTGTTGCCCCGACGTAATAAGGGTTTTCGAATGGCAATGCGTCCATGAAGGTCCGCTTGTTGAAGTCGACGTTTTACCGTACTCGCCGAAACTTGTTCTTCACGGCCGCGATTGACTTCGGCTGCTATTTGTGGCGCTGTTAATTTTCTATTGCGTTTGCTTAATATTTGCAATTTGCAATTCTCAAATCTTCAGCTTTTGTTGTTATACTAGATGCTCCAGGACGAACACGATTTTCTATAGTTCCAGTTGTCCGATATCGCTTTATGATGTCATTTACTGTTGAACTTCTCATATTTATTTTTTCAGCAATTTGTCGCCCCGAATATCCTTCTTCAAACAGCGTAGTAATGCGTGGATGTTTTTCTACACTGATAGGCTTGCCACGTGCCATTTTGAAGTAAATTTTCTTAAAACTTTCGCGCAAAAACGACAGATGCACACCAACCCACGTTTAACAGTAAAACGAAGCAAATTTATATCTTTACGCCTGTGATAAATAAACAAGAATGATACTGCGGTATATTTCCTAAATGTATTGTTCGTTAATAATCCCCAAACGACCCGTTTCAAAAGATCGGTACTTCCGAGAAATCCTTGGAATGATAATAAAAGGGACTTTATTGTGGTTGTCGCAATATTTCTACTTTACATAATAATTTATGGCTGTAATCCCTTAGAAAAGGGTGTATGCTTAATATTTTTCTAATTTTATGTATTAATAATTGTATACAGTGTGATATAATAGATTTTTATTGTATGACCGAACTTCACTGAACGGCAATGTACAGCGACTGGTTTATGTTTTGTCTCCTCCTTCCAACAATTAAATATCGATACTGTCTTCCGCGTAGCAAGGCTAAGTACTGAGATTCAGCAAATAAAAGCACAGAACCGCGTTTATTGAGAATACCCATCATAAACTAAAATTGGTGTAATAAAATCTACCTGATAATCCAAGCGCACGGCTACAAGTGGTATACATGGTTTCAGGGCGAAACAAAACATAAAAATATCACCCTACGCACAGAAAATCTCATTTCTTGATCTTTGGTAGTTCTCACTCTAAACACACTACCGACGCACCCGGTATAGCCATGAAACACTGGGACATTATATATGGACCATAAATGATTATTGCTATCATACTTTAGAGAAGCAATATAATTAAGTACCCTACTTTACGGGATATTAGTCTTACAATTGAGCCTGCAGAAACGAGTACGCTTCACGAAATTAGCAGAGACTAGACAGACTCGTGTTTTGTCGACTTTCGGGAAAACCAATAGGCAACACGAACCCATTCTCATGAGACGAATAAACACGAGTCTGTCTTGTCTCTGCTAATTTCATGAAGCGCAAGTCGTTTCTCCAGGCTTACTTATAATTGACCCGCTTATTTAAATAAAACATCTTTTTGGTACTTCTGTATGACTAATTAAAATGTTATTATGATTGTAGATGATAGAATTTGTTCTCCATCCGAACAGTACTTTCTTCCATATCCCTATGACTGCTCGCTTTTTATCGAATGCAATAATGGTGAATACAGCATCATCGGCTGCATCGATGGTCTTCATTTCAACCGAAATTTAGGATGGTGCGACTTCCCAGAAAATGCTGCCTGTATTGAAGTACAGCGACCTACTGAAGCAAATGACGAACCACCAAATGACGATCTACCAAATGATAATCCTCCAAGTGACGATCTACCAATTGATAATCCTCCAAAAGACTATGATGACGAAGGCGGCCCTGATGGAACCTGCCCATCAATCAATAATCCGGCCACGGTTTATTTCCTCGCACATACAAGAGACTGCTCCACTTTCTATAAATGTGATTGGGGTAGACCAATTGAAACGAGATGCCCCGCTGGTCTGCATTTTAACCGCTCTCTCAATGTGTGCGACTGGCCGTGGAGTGCTGGGTGTACTGCGGGAAAGTAAATGGTACATTATACATTATCTATATTAATATATAGTTACAATATTAATATTCTAATATAATAACATTTCTATATATACGTAACGCATAATTTAAATGAATAGATATTATCGTTTTGCAAGTATTAAATGGAGAAGCTAAAATGGTAACCTTGTTTTCTTCTCATTAACTAATTATCAGGCTTCTGTGACTTCTTCAACTGCGCATTTAATAGGAGCAGTTCTGATTTGCAACTGTCGAAAAGTGATGCTCCTACAAATCCCGCAACTATCAACATTTTGGGATGCCAAGCTTTTTTCAATACATAATAGATTTATTTCCATTGTTATAAACAGTATAGAACAAAAGCGACTCAAGACAATTTCGCATACCGAACTGAAGAATTTTGGCGCCCTTGTTTATACACATTGCTTTAAGAGAGCTCCTGCAGAGTTTAATTATTAATTGAATTACTAAATGAAAGGATGCCTGCAAATATGTCAAAACTGGAAATTATAGCTTTTTTCAAATTTTATGATTTCGGGCATAAATTCATCATAATGACATTTTATCCCAGAAAAGATATTTTATTCCTATCAGCTACCGGTGGTACCTACATACAAGTTTACTGCAAAATTTAATGACACTGTACAAATTTTTTTACATAATACAATTTTTCATCGGAGTTCATAACAATGCAAGAATATCAATATCTATGTGTATATGAACAACGTAATGTATGATTGAATGTGAAAGAGTCAACGATTTTTTATTGAAAATAAGTTAATTAACACCAAAAAGACATGTCACCATATTTGAGCTTTACTTTTTTAGGCCACTCGCCCCCAAGAATTTCATATTTTAGTTTTTCACATAAACCCCTTAAAGCATGCTACTAAACATTCACGTGCATTAACAAGGTTGCATAGCTACTTCTAAGGTGTATAATTACTAGAGTGGGCCAGCGTGTCTGTATATCGGGGTCGTATCCAGTACGCAACACCACGCACAACGCAGAAAGCGATCCAGTCGCGTTTTGTGTTAGTTCATCTTGGATCTCCACGCGAGTTAGTCGATTGTCGTTTATTTAATTTATAGTATGTCAGGCGTACAGGAGCGCAAAAGGTAACCATCGCTTAAAAATATAAAAAAGTATATCGGTGAATTTCCGGATTTATATTGTGATGGTGCTAATTGCGATAAACCGTTATTCTTCTGGCGCAAATACGACTATACGAAGCATGTCAATTGTATACAGCACACAAATCGAAAAAGTGGTGTGCCATCGAGAGAGCAACTTATGTTGGATTTACTGTCCATGTTTCTCGAGTATGGGTTGTAACTTCGCCTACTTGATAAAAAAACCATTTCACGACTTCTAGAATAAATACAATTCCAATTGGAAGCTCCCATCTCGAACAGCGTTACGCAGGTATCTCTACGCGAAGATAATGAAAAGAAGATCAAAGCAATAGTTAAAGATAAACTGTTGTGGTTAAGTGTGGACGAAACGGCAGATCGAAAAGAAATTCCATTGTCCATGTTATGGTGCGTGTATTGGAACCTCTTCAACCAACGCCTTGAAAAGATTACAAAAGAGTACTGGTGAAGCGATTACGAGGGTAGTGGTTAGCGATGGCGCGGCAACAATGGGTTGTGTGGACCGTTCTCTAAAACAAGAGTGTGAACAACTTTTAGATGGGACGTATAAAGCTCATGTTTTACATCTTGAGCCACAAACGATTCACAAATGTTATCCAGAGGTGACTGCATTAATTTCAAATACTTAAAAAATGTTTCTGAATTCTCCCAAAACGAATTCAAGAACTTCACAGATGGTGCCTCGGTATTCGCGGTAGGCCGATTCTCACACGTTGGAAATTATGATTGAAGGCAGCTTTTTCGCAGTTCGGCGAGACAAATCTGGAAACATACGTAATGGTGCTAAAGATTTTCAGCAATCTTATACTATTTACGCTAAATAGATAAGGTAAGTAGGTTATATATAATATTTATAATGAAACAAATAAATTAACAATACTCTTTCCCGATATACTTGCAAATAGGCATATATGAAACTTAACTACTTATATCTTATTTTTTTTTTAGTAATTTAACATTTTCAATTTCGTATATTCATTTATTGCCTTTGATTTTACAAAAGTAGGCATTGACGGAGTTTATGTTATGCTCACACATACCCTCTTTCGTTCCCTTATGCATTGAAAATGGTCCCTTTGATCACTTGTTATATGTTTTTTGTTTATATTTATGTCGATGGTATGGTCGATGGTCGATGGTATGGTCAATGGTCGATTCAATAAGGTACGAATTTGCTATTTACAGTTGCCTCTTCTTAATTAGTATGGAAGAAAAACCAGTTGAAGGGTTAGGACTAATAAATATAATCTATTTGTGAGCACTAATAATAGTATCAGCTTCGTCAAAACGTACTTCTGTAAAATAAGTGGCACTAAAACATATGACATAAGTACGGGAAACCATATTACAATTTTATAAATGGCTAACATTAGAATCTAATTACGACAACGAATATAAAGTATTCCATTTACTATAAGAAAGTTACTTGACTTTATTGATATTTTCTCCCACTCTGCGATATTTGTTAATAAAAGTCCGGTTAACTCAACAAATTGCTTTAATTTTTAACAACACTGACCTAAGGGTATATCTGCATTGTTGCAATGCCAAAACATGTATGGCAGAGGAAGCACAAAAAAAAATATACAAAATAATATTTCTATTTTTCCATATACATAACACTTCTATATCGTTCAGGTTTCTTAATTGTTCTAGTTGCAGATCTAATAATTGACTGATTCACATTTTCCGATGTTAATGGACGTTAAATCTATAATTCGTTACCTTGTGAGATTGATTCCGGTGTTTTAATTATCATTTATTTTGATTCTTAACACTAAAATATATAAAATTAATAAATTGGTTTAGATGACGTCGTCATTATTTTTCAATTTCGGCAATGTACACATGATATATAGGCGGACCCAAGGGAGTGGTTTTTACCACCAGCAACTTTGTAGTTTATAGCAAAATTGCATTGTCTCTGTCCCTTATACTTACTTATATGTTGTTTTTGTTTATTGTTAACCATCTCAGTAAGATTATCTCGAAAATCGGTGAGCTTTTGTTCCGGTAATAATAAATTTATCCGAATTATCAGTGATCGATAATCTAGAAGAAAACGATTAATTAGCAAATTTAGATCGTTACTTTGAACTACATTAACTATAGTAATTAGAGCGTTCTTAATAGATTTTACGGCATTTTCAGCAGCTGCCTTTTGTGGTTAGAAAGCATTTCTCAAAATGTAGATAATCGTTTTAGTATAGGTATTATTGCGAATGCCTCAACCCTTTTCGAAAATACATTAACCGTTACTAGAATATATTTCCCATAGATTGGACCCAATAATAATCTTTCACGTTCTCCTATAGCATTAGCTGAGCTAAATTTAGTTTTTTAGTGGTTTAGTTCATTAACAGTTGCTACCACGCGTAAGAACGAAGCTAAAAGTTTAGCTTAGGTTTAATACCCATGCGTGAAGTATCCAATGATCCGAAGGTAAAACAGACTCTATTAATGGCGTACTGCCGGTACATTTTGCTTACTTTTCTGGGCCAACCGGATTTAATATATTTAAGTATTTTGCTCAAAATTGGATCTTTGAAAGTTTCAGCTGCTATATCTTTAAAATTAATGGATATACTACTGTCAATATAATGTACGTAAGCATTCTTTAATTCCAGGACTTCTAATTCTTATCCTATCGGTAAACGTGACAAACAGTCCACTTTATTTTTATTTGACGCAATATGTTCAATATCGTAATTAACATTTTGATAAGATTAAGGTCCAAAAATTATGACTAATAGTTTATAATCCGCGTTAGAATCCGCTATTGCCATACTAATGATCCACTAATTTAATAGGTATCGTCAGATAAACGTGTGTAAGAACTTAGGTTGAAGTTAATAACGTGTTAATTTTTGTAAATGCATCTTGACAATTTTTCAAGCAGGGAAACTGTGAATTACTTTGTAATAAAGCGGTTTATTAATTAAAATTAATTTAATTATTAATTAACTAAATATTAATTAAACTATTAGGTATGAACATGTAATAATTTTCCATGCCTAAAACGGATTTTAATTCCGTTACATTTTTTAGAATAGGAGCATTAACAATTGCATCTATCTTATCACTGCAAGTTTGTAAGCCATTCCTATTTATTCCATAAAAAATTGATATTTATCTTTCTGAGTAGTAAACCCATCGTCATGTAATCTAGATAAAACTTGCGTAACTGCTGTAAAATATTCTGATTCACAGCGATCAGCAATTAATATGTCATTAGGAAACGATAGAGTCCCATGCGCATGCCTCCTCGAATGTTAATCTATTATACTTAAATAACTCCAAATGTGTACTACTAATAGTTGTATATTGCTTAAATTCTTCATCCAAACAAACTTGTTGGTATGCTCTAGACAAATCTAGCTTAATAAACTGAACCCCACCATGCAGTTTCCAATATAACTCTTCTCTACCAGGTATGGGATCATCATATGCCCATCATCCCTCCATATGCCAATATTTCCATTATTATTAACAAGTGAAACTATCGGAGTTCCCCATCTACTACAATTAACTGGAGTCAAATATCTAGTTCAACTAATTGCTCAACTTAATCTTGAACTTTGTCACGCATTGCAAATGGTATAGCCCGCGGTTTAAAGAATTTTGGCATAACATTCACGGTAATTTTTAAATGCAGTGTATCTTTAAATTTTCCTAAACGCGATGAAAATCATAACCATTCTAATGGAAGTTTAACAATAAAGTATTAATAGTTAAATGAAATGTCTCAAAGAGATCGCCCCCTAACAATGGGGGCCCCCAATCAGTTACAACATAAAGTTTAGGCGCATCGATAAGCTTGTTATATTCCATCTGAACTTAATTTTATTTCCTGTGTAACTAATTCATAATTCTTATTAACAGGTAAATTTTACCATCTTTTAACATCTGTTTCTTAAACATTTCAAAGATAACAGCGACTCCTGCTCCAATGTCAATCTCAAATTTTACTTCTCGATTATTTACTTTGCAAGTTAACGGCATGGGATTATTTTTAACGCTCATTTTTAAATTAAATATACTTTGGAGTTCACCCTGATCAGTGCTGACGTCTTCTTTATTCAAATAATTATGATTTGGTTTGGTACAAGATAGGTTTTGTTTTTGATGGTGCCCACTCTATCGCATACACTATGCTGTCATTTGTGTACCAGGAGATTGCGTCGTCATCATTCGTACTACTCTCCCCTTTCCTCTTCATAGAGTATTTCCGGCCCTGTTGGACGATGAACTGCTGAGACGATACTGTTGACTCTTCTTTTACCATCGGGGATAAGTCAAAATTATGATGAGTTGCTTCTTTAGTAATGGCAATTTTCACCACTTTATCGAATTTCAGTCTGCTAACATCTTCTTCAAACAGTCTACTGTTCCTCCTTTTTCCAGGCACATAATGATTATTTTTAGTTCATCATCGAAACAACATTTCGACGCAAAATTTTGAACCCACCCCTGCCCATTCGGGTATAGCTTCGGTTTTATTTTTAAAAGCATTATAAAATTTATATCGCTCAGGAAGATACCCCGGTTTTGGTGGATAATGCTTATCTAAAAGTTGTATTAATAGGAATAGGATTCAGGCACTTGCTAGATCACAAATTACACAAAGTCCGGGTAACTTTCTTCATTACAGGAGTTCAATAATTATACTCTTTTCTTGTCAGCTACTTCAATGCCATTTAGAAAAAAAAATGTAAAAAATGTTAAATACACTGCACATTCACATTTTCGTGGATTAAATTCTCTTAAATGTCCTACAAAACTAGTCCCGATGGCCATTTCCACGTGGTTCTTTTTTGACGTAGCAATAAACTAATAATTTAACAAATTAACAAATTAAAAATTTAAACTAATACATGTGCGTAATAGGGGGAAGCACAAAAAAAACGATTAGCAAAAAAATACGCAGAATATTGTATCATTTTTAAGGATCATTTTTATCTTATTATCAAGTCGACTAAACATAAATACAATTTACTGTATCTAGCTGAAATACGTAAGATAGGCACTCCTTTTAAATATTGACCTACATTTTCAATAATCGATAAATTTCTCAAAAACGGTTTGACTTAGGACTTAGCTGTAGGAAACATAACAGTAGCTTACCTTTACTTAGCGCGTATTATCAACATATGCAATAATATATTCCACTCAAATTTTCACAACTTTGGCGTGTAAAATTTTTTGAGTTACCTAGTATATATCAAGACAATTTTAAAACTTGATCCTAATGAACCTACACAGCCCTCAACAGAATATTTTTAAAATACTTTATGGCTTTTTGTATATAAGCCGACCCGAATGTTGTACGTCACCCTGTATTTACGAAAATACATTAGCACTTCCAGTAGAAATGGAAGATGACTAGCTCTAAAAATGAGTATCAAATTGGTGGGTTTCACTTCAAATTAAAACAAAAATAACTCGCATTTTTTCACGTGTAGAAATACTCGATGTTAACATAAAAAATATTATCTGAAAGAAAACTCACTTTGGGCTTTGGTCTCTGTGATTCAATTATTATTATTGGAATTTGCTCATTGTTCCTTTTATGCGAGATAGGTAAAATAGTTCTGCTTGCGTAACACCCATTACACGCAGTACAATTATGATTGGATTAAATTTTTACTCAGAATTAAAATCAATGATTAAACTTTGCTTATCTGTGGATGTGATATAAGAAAGTTGGTAACATTCAAGTAATTTTTCATACAATTGCATCCTTACATTATCCCGCATACATACATACGACAACACTCAGATATCTAAGCAGGTATTGCGAGATGTACATAAAAATTTTTTAAGTTTTTGACTTACCAAATACTTGGGTTTTGTCATTGTCTAATTTGTATGAAAGTTTGAATACTTACACAAGTTTGCTTAATCCTTTACGTTAGTAGAACTAGTTACAAAACTGATATTACTTTTCAAACTTTCAACAGAATTCATGTGCTTCCCCATTAATTGCAGAGTTATGCAGGGAATTGCAACTATCGGTATCTTGAAAATTTGGCAGATTACTAACTAACACCCTTACTTGCTTCTGTCGTAGTAAAATGATAAAATAAATATTGTCACTAGTTCAGTTTCCAAAATCACTATAACGAGAACATGGTAGTTGACTACTAACATCTTAAGAGGCGTTCATACAGAGTACCGCGAAATTAGCGTAACGCGAAACTATACACACTTTATTATAACATTGTTTTCTGCATTTGTTTTTCAATCTGTGTCCTAGGATTACTGCGTAACATACCGTATAACAATTCCGTACACCACAAAATCAATTGGTAATAGCATAAATTTAGATTAGGTTATGACCAGGCAAACCATGTATCTATTATGAAATTGTTACACAAATTTTGCGCTACCCTATGTGAACCCAATCTTAGTAATTTTTTTTTCTTCAATTTTGCCAAAAATTTTTCTCTAAAACAAACTGCTTCTTAACAAAAGTAGTAAACCGGGGATGTTCTTTTATACCTAACTTAGAGAGCAAAAGTCATATCTCCCATTTTTGCAAATGTTGGCTTTTTCAAAGAAAGTCTAATAACTCTGAAGCCCTTAATTTTGTGACTGTACCTTATTACTTATTAGCCAAATTTAACGAGAATTCAGAAACTTCAGTAACATATAGCACGCTCCATTAAAAAAAAAAACAACCTTAGATAGCTACGAACTTGTCTTAATAGAATACATTTTAAACCATACCTCGAGTCGGATCACATAGCAAGAAAAAAAACCTTTTTGAACAACTTCTATTCACAGAAGCTCAATCTTCGAAACTCATGCTTTACACTGTATCTAACAAACCATATACAAAATATAACTAAAATTAAAACAACGAAAACATTTAAATGAGAAAGATGCCCTAAAAGCTAGGTACTATCAATAAAAGTAGTTGATGTATTATTGAATTTTTAAACTTTTATTTAAAATTTTGAAAATTCGATTTTTATAACATTGTAAAAAATCAATGTTCTTCTGGACGCCTCAAATGTACAGTGTGTAAATAGCAGGAAGCTAAAACTTTCTGGTGACATAATAGACGTCTATCAAAATTATTTCCGTATAGGCAGGATAGTCTTGTTATTTTAAATGGAACGTTCTATATATAGTTACGTCTCTTGTTTCCTGATTTAATTTATTCAATAATTCAATATAATATTGGTTTCATTCATTGGCCTATTTCTAATAGATCTCCAGATATTTCTAATTTTATCTTCAAACGCTTATTTAGGCTTTCCTTGAGAAATAAGTATAATTACAATAAGAATATAAGAATGGTAATGGTAGATGGTGAGAGCCTAATTTCATTACCAAAAATGCCATTCATTTATTATGAACTTCATCAGGAGTTAAAATAAGAGTCAAACCGTTGGCGACAAAACATAAGAGGTTAAGTATTATGAAAATACTAACATTCATTACAAAAATTAACCAATTAGTACATTTTAAAATATCTAAGACGGCAATCTATATTTATACGACCATAATGACGATAATCTATGTTAGTTGAATATTAAAAAAAGAATTGAGGTTTAAAAAACCATCCAAATATCTAGTTTTTAAAAATTTAATTTGCTTCTCAATAATAATAACTGTAGTAAACAAAAAGAGGATCCCAGAGACTGTGGCGTCGTATGGTAAACAACACATAAGTATCGGCAACCTCCGCACCACACAGGTTTAACTAACTATATA
>LR737384.1:10000292-10011607 GCA_902655005.2 Marronus borbonicus | reverse complement strand
AGAGTATACAACAACAATAACAGCAGATTCTACACCAGCCCCACCACTAACAGAAGCTCCAGCTGAAAGTGGACCTGTTGGGGAATGCCCTACGACTAACGGGGCATCCGTCAACTACCTAACGGATGGAAAAGATTGCACCATCTTTTACATGTGTGACTGGGGAAGACCTATACAAATGAATTGTCCAAGCGGTCTTCATTTTAATCCGATTATAAACGTTTGTGATTGGCCTGCCGCTGCTCGGTGCACAGCTGGTCAATAAAATTACTGTATGATATGATTTATATCGCCATTACTAAACTATCCTTTGGTCTGTAGTAATAATGTATTTACCGAGGAATGGATTGATTGAATTGTTGGACAGTGTATAAAACGGACAGGAATTCTTACTTACTATCTATCATATTTACTAAACCTATTTTTTGTTACTACCAAACATTAAGTTTTTCATATATTAGAAGGGCATAATTGTCATAATTTAGTGTATGTGCAAACGTTCAATATAGATATTCACTTAATTATTTGTAGTTTTAAAAATAGATGGTAAGAAAACAAACCATAACAAAGGAACAAAACTAAAACATGGAAGAATGTATAAGTAAACGTACGTTTTCTAAAAGCAATCGTTTTACTCTCTAGTTTTTTATCTTTTCCCGATGATTAAAATTTCAGCCTCTATTTTTGTTTTCGTGAACAAATATAATTAAATCATGTACACTTCTTGTCTGATCGAATCAAACAGATTCACACAACACAATTATTAAATATTCCTGGAGATGATAGTCAATTTATTGCTTAGTTTGAGCGATTAGAGATTAAGATAAATTTGTGCGTCTTTGAAAATAACTACAATTATCAAGAAATATCGTGTCACATTTGAAACTTCTAAACAATCCGAATGTATTAAAGCGTCACTTTGAACGTAGATTTACGGGTGTATATTTTTTATTACTTCTAAGGAAAACTTAGAGGAACTGGAATAAAACGAAAATATGGGCTCATTATCACCATCTAAAATTTCATGCAACTATCAGTTTGTTTATATCTGAGCTCTTGTAATAGACCAAAGATATAATCTGCATTCAATTAATGAATGAAGCAAATTCTGAGCCGAAATATAATTGCCTAAAACTAAGGATTTCGGGGATATTAGGGTTTTTTTATGTGTCAGCATTTACCGTTATTTCTCCAGGAGTGTACATTAGATAGATGTGATATTTTGGTACACAGATTAGGCATAAAAGGAGCTAATATATATGTGCCTGATTTGCCAATAATATGTGCCTAATACTGTCTTAAGTGGTATGACATATTTTTGCTAAAAAGTCATTTTTTTGAGTGTATTATTTTAAATTCAAATTTTTTGATAAAATGTTAGTTGTCTAAAAACACGCATTTTCTCATTATAGCGATTTTTTAAGGTGAAGCACTGTTAATGTTTATTTTATCAGTGACCCATGACAGAAACAGGTAAGTTATCGAACCGATTATCAAATACAAAAGCCTAGAAAATAGTTGTTTATGTTGTAATTAGTTTTTTATTACTATTGCCAATAACACTAAAGCATCGACTCACTCTGCGCCACACTAGCTATTATCGGATTAATTCGGAACAGCTGTTTCGAGGATCCATGGTTCCTCGTTATCAACCATACGAAGGAATCCGGATGATAGTGGGTATCCATGAATCCTCGAAACAGTTCCGGGTCTCGTCAATGGTGTATTAGCGAATATACGACTGTTTGCCATGACGCTATCACATTTTGCTGTATCTTTAAAAAAATCTCTGTAGCCTTCAAATCAGAATATTTTCCTAATTATCCAAGTAAACTGAATGAAGGTGGATGGTTTAATATAACATGTTATGGCCGATCCTAATAATGTTGATTTAAATTATTAGATTTCTAGCCCGACGCAAACACATGTCAATTTAAGATAAAACTGAGCAAGTAGAGAAACAATATAATCTTTAATTTCCTGTGGTTAATATAATTATAAAAGGGTCCTCACCCAACGTTGTTTTGTTATATCACGATAATATGTATTACAATAAATCTAAATGGAAGCAAATCATTGAAAATAAAGTAGACGTATCAACAATATTGTCTACTATTCCTTGATTATTAACAACACAATTAGTATAAAACTTTTACCGGCCATTGCAATTATTATTTTTGTAGGAATGAATTTTTTGAAGTTTAGACCTGGCCAATTGTAATTAAAATAGAAACTAGTGTTTCAAGTCGAGTCATAGTAGCGATGAAGATCGAGTAAAAAAGTATTTAAAAACATTGTTGCTGATCACTAAAATAGTCCAAGTACTAAGTTTCGCTGAAAAATGTTAATTAGGCAAAAAAGAAAAGTTCGATTTTCTCACAATATTGTTGTTGAATTTTGTAAGAAAATTGGACCTCTCTCGCGTAGGTCCTTTCTGTTTTGAATACATAATATTTTTAATATTTCATATATATTTAATTTCATTCAATTTTAATTTCATATATATATTTAATTTCTCCAAAGAGAAGAGGCTAGTGTTAGCATTAAACGACCTATTCATCTCGAATGAAAATTCTATTCTTGCGTTATGAACTGACGCTTCGTCAAGCAGTAAATACCGTTTTCGTCCTACCAGGAGCGGCGAATCATCAATCGCATCAATAAAGCTGGCATCTAAGAAATTTAAAAGTATTTGCATGTTTAACGTATGAAAAAATAAAAAGTGGCCGGTGATACTTGTATTTAAAATTTCACACCACACTTTGTGAATATTTACAATTTTTTGTTTTACAAGTTTACAATCAATCACGCCACGTGAACTCTCTGCTGCCCAATATCAAGAATTCTGTGATGAAACTACACCGATAATGATGAACGTGGCTTTATTAGTAAACATTTTTGTTTAATTCTTTGTGGTTTAAAAAATTATCTTGCCACCATAAGCAATACTCCATTGTTCTATGTAAATCTTCTTCTTGAAGAGTTTGCAAGAGTTTTTATTTTTTTATTTTAGCTTGTAAGGTTTGATTTAATGTCGACGCAGATATTTCTAAACTTTAGTATTGAAGAGAAAAATATTGTGCAACGACCATATGTTGCCTATATTACTACATCATCATGGTGCTTTCGATTATTTAATTGTCTTGACTTACTGACATTCCCACTCTACGATGGATAGGTGGACGTCCATCAGCCCCTCAGCTGGACCGTACATTATCACCAAGTCGATTATTTTCTACCTTTCCAGGAATATTTAATCGTTGTTCATCCATCAGTAATCAAATAACAAGAATTTCATGCCACTTAAGTAAATTCTTTTGATAGCTGATACTTTAAACAATTTTCAATTGTTTCGATTATGCATTGCGCATATTTGAGATAAGAATTTTTTTCAATGAGTTTACACAAAATTAAAGCTTGTCAGAGAAACTTCCTATTTGGAGTATTTTGATATTTAGCAACAACTTTTCTAAATATTCTTCTGCTCCCTCTTCATCGCTATTATGGCTTTACTTACATCTTTAATTTATTCATAGTTACCCAGATTTAGACCTAAAAAAAATGTATTACCACGAAAATATTAATCGTAGTGGTCCCTATCATTTCCTATAAAGTGAAACACTGTAGATACATTATCAATACACATAACTCCACCTTTTCTTCTGACTCTTATATCTGAGCGGTACTCCCTTGGATTGAAAAACAAGCACCATTTTTTAAGGTGATTTACGACATATTGTTTCCAATAGGGTTCATTCAAAAGATTTGTAATTACTGCTTTTGCAAAATTCGGTTAAAGATTACCACTTTGCGACTTCTCAAAAACATGATGGACATAAACATGAACTTAAAGTCAGATTATAAAGCAGCGAAATTAAATTAAAAGTTGAACAATAAATTTGTAGACAAAGCCATATATTAACTGGTTAACTGACGAAATTTCATAGTGGTGATCGCTCCACATATCAATTAGCCACAGCAAACGAAACAGTGCATTCTTCTTCTACATGTTGCTTATAAAAGGTGTTTATAAAAATATAATTTTTATAAACATCAGTTTAAAAATGTGAAAATACAAGGTCGCTTTCAAGTCACTTACAGCGAACTTCTCCTTCTTTCTAAAGATCGTGGTACCCTAACGATGTCGGGTACTTATGCAAATTAAAAGTGTAAATTACAAGGTAATTTATGAAAAAGGCATCAGTGTACACTGCCGTTCAGTGAAGTTCGGTCATACAATAAAAATCTATTATATCACACTGTATACGATTATTAATACATAAAATTAGAAAAATATTAAGCATACACTCTTTTCTAAGGGATTAAAGCCAAAAATTATTATGTAAAGTAGAAATATTGCGACAACCACAATAAAGTCCCTTTTATTATCATTCCAAGAATTTGTCGGAAGTACCGATCTTTTGAAACGGGTCGTTTGGGGATTATTAACGCACAATACATTTAGGAAATATACCGCAGTATCATTCTTGTTTATTTATCACAGGCGTAAAGATATAAATTTGCTTCATTTTACTGTTAAACGTGTGTTGGTGTGCATCTGTCGTTTGATACCAACGAACAAAGAAATCAATATATTCAGAATTCCAAACTAAATAACATCAATGGTGTAGCCTTGGTCTGTTTATGGATTTCAAGTATGGATGTTTTCAGATGATGTATTATTTATGAATTGCAGTACAGATACAAATAAAAGAAACAGTATTATTCAATTACAATCTTTAGCTCATAATCATTCTTTTTAAAATTCTTTAGAACGACCGCCACATGTTGAAAACTCTCCGAACTTTCGCCTTATATAATGAAATCACATACTACATTTATTCGATGTGCATGGTGCAAACAATTTATTTATTTTAAGCATTTTCATTTATTATCATTATTATTAACAATTGGTATTCATTGTAAATTATTCTGTATATTTCAACATACGTTCTACACAAATGTCTGTAAACACTAAACTCAATCGTTATAAATGAAAATATTTTATAGATAAAACCTCTACTAGAGATAGGGTAATTGTATTTCGTCCGCAAATTAAATTATTTCACGGCAAGTATAAATTCCATTCAATTTTTATGTTTTTTAGCAAATCGCAGTTTTTACATTTGAGAAATTAGAGAAAACTTGTAGTAACTGGTGGAAAGCTACGGGCGCTGTCATTGAAGACTAGTAAAATACTTAACAAGTTGTCCAAAGTATTTTTGAATAGTTTCAGACGTATTACTGCAAAATAGTCATACTTTGAGCAGTTTCAGTCTATCACAACATTTGCCTGTAGCAAGCTATAAACAATCGTAACTATTAAATTAAATTTACAATCTTCTTACTAAGAGGACAATTAAAAATAAAACCACTAGCTATGTCTAAACAATAAAAATACACATATTCGAATAGACCGAAATAGATGTTAAAATGGAATATACAAGAAAATACAAGGAGTTTTAGTCAGTTAGAAATTCCAGGTACGATGTAAAAGATACCCATCGTCGCGATTTAAACTGTAGAAATTTCTATAGATTCACGGATTTTCTACTTTAGTAATGGGTGTTGCGAAACAAGATGTGAGCAGAGTTAAATTGGATTTGGTGACCAATTTCCAATAAATGCTCAGCCAGCGTGTACCTGTTTATACACAACAACCACGTACAACGCTCAGTAACACGAGTGCTGACCCATCGTTTTGTTTCACCGATGTACACACTACTCCACCAACATGGAATCTGGTAGACACCAGGAGCTTTGGGATGATTGCGATGTTTAATGGGAAAGTATTCAATGAAATTGGGTTTGAATTTGGGTTGTTATGTTCTTCCTAAAGAGGATCTTGCTGAAGCGACCGGTAATACCTTGAATGTAGGGTAGATACGCTTGCTCACAGAAATTAGGATTAGATGAGGGGAGTCACTGCGAGGAAAGGTTTATGTAGCGGTTAGTGGTAGCTTAAATATCTTTCCTAAAATAATTATTACGGATCAGAATTTGGGTGATGTGATTGGGCTCTTGAGGAAGGGAACTAGGTTCGGATGTGAAAATGGCCCTTTACGTAGGAGAATTGATAACATCGCGGTTTTGAGCTTGATGATGGTGTGAGATGCCACTGGCATATCTATCTGTATGCGTGGGTTTTCGATAAACAGAATTTCCGAGCACACCCTCAGGACGCTGATGTACGAGAACATCTTGGAAAGGAAGGCAACCGTCAGATTCGACCTCCATGGTATGGAATCGTGTTGGGGATTCAGGAACGATAGAGAATTATTTAAAGATTTGTATCCATCATTACTATCCGGTTAGTTATTGGAGATGAGAAATTCTATTAATAATGGATACTGTATCTTGTATGGAACTTGGAGTGAATAAGTGTTGTTGGAAATCTTGGATGAAAGAGTCGCGATGTCCAGTGTAAGGTTAATCTAGCCCAAATGCGCGGTGTTATCAGTTCTATTTTCTAAATGACTATTTCCATATCTGAACCCAATTCACTTCCTCAAGAACTGAAACACATCACTGACACTCTGGTCCGCAATATTTATTCTGCAAAAAATAATCAAGCTTCCATTAATCGCTACATCAAGCCCTCTCCTGAGTAACTCCCCTTATCGAATCCTAATTTCCGTAAACAAGAGTATCTATCCCAGCAATTGCATGAGCAAGATCTTCTACATCAACAACATAAAAACCCAATTTCAGACTCTCAAACTACTTTCCCATCAAAGGGCGTAATCGTTTGGAAACCTCTGGTGGTCTACCAGATTCCATGTTGATGCGGTAGTGAAACAAAGCTATCGGTCAGCACTCGTGTAAGTAAATGCTGTTGTTGCGTATAACTGCATTAAGCATAGACTAGAAACTGGTCACCAAATCCAATTTAACTCTACTCGCATCTTCAAGCATATAATCCCAACAGATTAAACCAACCGCCACGGTTCGATGGTCCGTAACTGTTCCGTTCCATTGAATCGTAAGAAGCTCTGCATAAACCCCTCTAGGACGTGTTCCCAGTCAAGGTGCAGTAACAGCTCTGAAAATGTTGCATAAGAGTGTGAACGACGCGTTGGCAGAAGCTACAACAACTACGTGGATTCAAGACGGAAACCATGAGTATTGTATTATACAGAGTGGTTGAAAATATTGTTAATATCACTTTGAAAATTACGTATATGATCTGTAGCTTTAGCACAATCAGCCAAGCAGTTAGGCTTCTGTGAGTGGTTTTTTTAATCGTTTTTCAAGATTTTACTAACTTTAACCAATGTAACAGACACTGAATATGTTTATATTTTGTAAAGTACTAATATTATCTTTTTTAAACATTAGTCAATCTTTTTAACAGTATATTGACATCAATCAATTTAGATCTTTTATATATTAGATTCACATTTTAGACAATTTTATACAGTACTTTATTTATCAATTTAATAGGGTAATTATTACGTTTTTGTCTGCTTTCTAAATTTTTAGGTATTTTTTTCTTTTCTTTAAAATTTGTATGAGATAAAGTTAAAATTTTGACCTTTAAATGATTTTTTGATAAAACGAATGGTTGAGATTAAAATTCAACAGTCTAGCTTAGTAGGTTTTGAATATAAATCGGTTATTATCTTGCTTTTCATATTTAAAGTTATCTAAAAAAGGTAGTGGATTATTATTTTTTAAGTGAACAGTAAATTTAATTAGGTTGTTTATCGACTCAATTTTTATTATTGAATTGTGTCGGAATGTAGTCAATTCTATCTATAGGTAAAATCAAATATAAATAATAATAATATAACATAAGTTGCAACAAAGTCCAATAGAAATTTTATTTTGTTTAAAACTGTGCTGGGGCTAGATTCGACTGCAATATCAGCCAGAATTCGACTAATAGGATCAGCCATAGATGTACCAAATATAGAAATAGCTTATAGAAATGTAAAATTGTTCTATTGTAAAATTAAGTTAATACCCCCTATAAAAAGTTCTTCAAGTATATTAGTGTAACTACTTATTACATTCCAACGGTTCCGTATTTCTTTGACAAGTATTCCTTTCGGGATATTTGTGAATAATGACTATACATGTAGTACAATCTTCAGGGAATACTACGTCCTTTATATTTTAAACAATTAAATTAAATTCTGTAGATTTTTTAACTAAATATTTAAAATAAATTCTTAGGTTACTCAATGTCTTACAAAAGACTTTAGTTGTAAGTGGGTGAATTTATCGTAGAAACGACTAGTCTAGATGGGTTATTTTCCTTTTTAATGAACAAATCTTTATTGATTCTGTTGTTTTTATAATTTTGGTTTTTACAAATAAAATGGCTAATAACATTACTACAGCTTGTTCACTATTTTTGTTATCTATAATATATTCAACGTCTTTGATAATATTTTCCAGGTATTGTTAATGTGCTTTTTCGGATAACAAACTTTCAACCTTTCGCTAACAAATTGATCACTTTATTAGATTTATCAACATTAGTAGTATTAAATGCATGGTTTTCATTTTAATGCGAAAAATCATCAATAGCGTTAATATGTTTGATCAGATTTGAATTTTTTTTTGTTTATGTTTTTATTGTAAACTATACTCTGTTGTTTAATACTCTGAGATGATCTTTTAAGTTATCTATATTGAAAACGCAAAACTTATATTTTTAAACGCAAGATGTCTTTCGTTAGAAATCCTAGCTGCTACTAGTTTGTTTTGCAGAGAAAGCATCTTCAGTACACAAAATTAAGCACACAAAACACAAACCAATATATATGTCACTATCGAGGATTTAAGTATTTGCTTCCAAAGCCTGTAGGATTAATTTGGAAAAATATTTATTGAACATAATAACCTGTCGTCTGTTATTAAATCCTATACCGATAAAAGGTTGTTATTTGAAATATTACCTGTTATAAACCATAATTTATAAAGTAGTTACCATTCATGTCCCAATTCACCGAGGAGATGAGCACGCTTTTCACGTATTTTTCAATAATTCTTAAGTACAACACAAAACACGTAAGGAGTACCACTCATTTCCATTTTTTATTAGGTACATCAATTACGAATACTCTAAACAGATAAGATGTAAATGTGGAGTGAGTAAAGGGTGATCCAGAGAAAAAGGCTTTTTTTTTATTTTTGAGACATATATATCGATTACAAATATTCTAAACAGATGAGATGTAAATGTGGAGTGAATAAAGGATGATCCGGAGAAAAAGGCTTTTTTTTTTATTTTTGAGACAGGAGGCTGTGATTGCATATTTGAACATAGCTGTTAATTCTGAATAACTTTTCTTAAAATATTTTCCTTTATTTTGATAGCCCATCCTATACGCTGTTCAAAAGTGCTAACTTTCTGCATTACTACAATTTTGTAAAAGTCCGTAACAAAAAAAACACACAGTGCATACTTTTTGACATACAATGTGTTTCACTTTACATGAAGACATCTAAAAAAATTGTTCACTAACAATACAATTAGTGTGGAACTTTTACCAGTGATAGGGGCAATTACGGTTAATATTTGTTGGAATGAATTTTCTTTTCAGAGTCTAAATCTGGCCAAGTATGATTAAAGTAAAAACTAGTGTTTCAAGTAAAGTCATTGTAGCGGTGATGATAGAGCAAAAAAGTATTTAAAAAAGTTGTTGCTAATCACTAAAATACCCAAAATTCGAAATTTCGCTGGAAAATTTTAATTTTATTGTTTTTCAACATTTTTGTGTCCTTATTGAAGAAATTCTCATCTCAAATACCAAGCGTACAACGCGCAATCAAAACAAATAAAAATACATTAAACATTGAATTACGCTTATTACGCTTATTAAATAATATTAAATTGTAGTAAATGGAGAAACTTTGATGTTTATTCAGTCTTCCTCAGTGTACCGATTCCAGAACTCGCGGAGTATTTGGCTAAGTTCCTAAAACACAACAGAACCGTTGATAGAATACAAAAAACTAACTTCACTTCACGATTCATAGTTGCTTTCAAGTGCTCAAGCCAAGTGCTATGAGCAATTAGAGGGTACAGCAATGGGCGACTCCATATACCCTTTCATAGCCAACTTGTTCTCAGATAAATTTGAAACGATATTTTCGCGGTTTTTGATATTACAAATGTACTCTTCGAAATTTTCTCGCGGCGCTTAATTCAAAACTTCAAACTATTAAATTCACAGTAGAAGAAGAATTGAACAATCGACATCCATTCCTGGATAGTTTAAGAATTACAAACAATAATAAACTGGAAATGGACATCTATTATCATAATTCTAACCACTGTGGATGACACAAAATGAGCAGAAAATTAGTTTATTAATTAATAGAATAGTAAAATACCTTTTGTACAATAAAGTACTTAAATTCATCTATTTACAATCGCCACTCTTCTGTAGATGTCGATCGCATGCTTGCAAAATTCAACAAGAAAAACTAATTTCTACCAAAATCTGAATCTGTCACCGGTAAAAGTTTTATGCTGTCTTACTAATAAACAATTTAATTGGGCGTCTTCGTGTAAAGTGAAATAGATTATATATATAAGAAGACATAATGTACAATAACATCTGTTCAGTAAATAATCAGTATCTAAATCCGAAAATATAAGTATTTCTGCCTTTATCACTTTAATCTCGCAACAGGAATATGTACCCACTTATTCACAAGTACCTTTTATTGTCGCAAACCTATGTAATACATGTTACAATATATACAGGGTATTTCATGAAACTCGTTGGTTAGAAGTTTTAATAATGTTATTATGAATGGAACGCTGAAATTATAAGGTGGGCTTGTTAATTTAAAATATTTTTGGTTACGAAAGACTTCCGGTTGAATCGGAAGTGGTTATCAACTTTCTTATTTTCAATACATTGGTATACTGTTTTATCTACACATCGCATGTAAATAATTTGTATTGGTACACCTTACCCCTAAGGTCAACTGTTTTCAAGATATCTTCAATTACGTAGAAATCTTAGCATTTGCACTGCTCTTGTTGAAATTAGATATTTGAGAATGTAATAGAGATTAAGGTACGGAACAAAATGGAAGACTATGTATACCACATCTTATCGTTACCGTTACTAAACTTTATACAGGGTCTTCCTTAACTGTTTCGAAATACAAATATTTTCCAACTGCAAAAGCTCCTTCTTTTCAAATGGTGCATCTTTCCACATGGGATTTAATATATCTACATTTAATAGTTTTCGAGATATTAGTCATCTATGAGTTACTTGGGAGGTCGCGCTGTTTAACAACTACCTGATGCTAGATATTCAGATACGCTTCATAGTCATCGGTAT
>LR737384.1:9988009-10000282 GCA_902655005.2 Marronus borbonicus | reverse complement strand
TTTTTTTTTCAAGATCATCAGAAATTATTTAGCCTTATTTAGGGGTTGTTAGAAACACAACACGGTCGACAAAATTTTTTGATAACAAGAATTTTCTTCAAATATATGTATATATTTTCTTATAAGCTCGCCTACTTTTGATAATAGAAACAAAATAAGATGCGTTGTTAAAGTTTACTCCTCGTATATAACAAAATTAGTTTCCGTTTACACATAATGAAAAATAATCGAAATGAGACACTAAATAAATCTTTTATTAATGCGATATAATTACAAGTCCATATTCACAAAAATATTCACATAATATATATATATATACATAAGTACTTTCTGCCTAGAATTAAATCAAAGAGCGATAAAACAAACTGAAATAAACTAAAGTAAATTGCCAAAACACCTACACAAATTTCTGAGATTTCTAGGGCAGTTTCGCTGACGTGGTCTGCTAGTTGATGTTATGGAAAACCTCTTACCATATCTGAAAAAAAAATGGAGAATCAAACGATTGAGCATTATGATTATGTTATATACATGATGGCATATTCTTTTCCGAATCTTAATCGATAATCGATACTATAAGCATGCACTATCTGAACAGATTTCGTGGTAATTATATTTATTACGGTGACAAATCTCTACGATGCTTCCAGCTAATTAATTTGTGATCGACTTAAGTGAATCTGAAATAATTAATTTTTGAATGGTTAGCGTGATTTATCTAAATCCTGATATCGTATTATGAACAACAAGAAACTAGTACCAAGCTCACCTCGGAATTCCAGCGTTTTCCAAAATATGTTTAAGTTTTTTCATATACGCATGTACTTCTTCCGAGGGAGCTCCATCTCCTTGGGCGTAAATGCTTTCTTGGGCTGAACTTATGAAGCAGATAAGTAATATCGCTAAAGCTAACGCAAGAAGTTTGGTGCGGAGCATCTGTAATGAAAAACAGAATTTACAATATAGATTTGAAACACATATCGTGAGCCAAATACTACAAACGCGAAAAAATAAATATGTTAACGTTTATGGAAGTTACGTACAATCAAGCAAGTTTATTATCTTTTTACTCAACTACATTATGAGACTATTTTATGTTATGCAGCATGTAAAATGTTCACGTTAAAATATATGGGGCGACATTTAAAAATAAGCGAGTTGTTTATCAGTACGTGGGTGTGCAATTTTCGTAGGTACATACATACTTTCTACATCTACCATCAATGCATTTGACAAACTAGATTGATCAAACTACTACGAAATGTTAAAAAAGTATGTTTATGTTTATTTTAAACGGGCGCACTTGAATCTTATAACTTAAATCGAATATTAATAAGAAGTAACATCATCTTTTGCGCCAATAGCGTTATGGCATGGAATCTACAATATTCGGGGGTGAAAGACTTCCAAATTTGCATGATCTTTGCCGTTAATGCAAAAACATCTGATATCATAAAGTTTCAATGACATTCAAGTCGTAGCTACCGGACAGCCATGATGAAAGTATGGGTAAGTTTTAAATTATGATTCCCAAATCACAGGGTGCACCGTCTCGTTGAAATGTAAAACTTTCATTTGCAAAACATTGTTCTGCTGTTAGAATCAAGTTACTTAATGAAATAAGTTGGTACTATTCTGCATTTACAATATTATTAATTAACTGACATTTGCCAACCCCTTTACAACTCATACATCACCATATAATAACCCCGCGAGGAAATGTAACCGTACGCATGGGGTAGTCTTTATAAGCAGCTTCAGATTCCGTACGAATCTTTCGAAAATCCCCTGTGCAAACATCAAACTTTGATTCGTCGCTGAAAATAACATTGCTCCACGTTTCCCTCGTTTAGGATATGATTATTAATAGGCTTATGATTACTTTGAACTCCTAAACTATCGTAATCTACCCTTAAACGCCTACTGTGTCTTGCTTTATAGTACAGTGATCCCTATCACATTTTTCTTGAAAATTGATAATGGGGTAAAACCATCAATCTAGCATTATTATAATTTATCTTTAACAAGCTGGTTGACTGGCAAAATCTTTTTTTAAATAGTACATAATCACATACAGTCTACTTATTATCCCATAATGTAATGTTTACGGTTTGTTTTTAACGAATTATAAATGAAAAATCGAACATAAACCTTTGACAGAAGCTCTCCTGCAACATGAATAAAGGGTGTTCAAAGCAATTGGCTTTCATGAATCTACACTAAGGTGTAGGTAAAGGGACAGACAAGCTTGGAAGGTTTAGAAGAGTTTTTTCAATCAGGAGGAATAATTGGTAGAATATTGTAAGCAGCCTGATAAACGGTTTTTTGGTCTAACACTTAGGTCGCTTTGACCGGAATGAATTCACCTTCAGAGATTACAGAACAAGAATTAGAAAACATGGCCGCAGATGTAGAGGAACAAAGATTTATTGTTCTTGATTTTACAAAGCCCGACCGCTTGGGCAGAGCAGAGTGTAATAGCAAACCTACGCCTTCAGTCGCACCATAACGACTCCACATGTTCTCGCATAAATTCGGTCGAAGTATCACCATACAACATAATTCCTCTACTAAAAATTGTAATAAAAAAGAAGCGTTCAAAACGTAGTCTAAAGTCAACTTTCATAACATCCACTTCCAACAAACAACGCGTGGAGATAATTCAAGCTGAAAATCAGTAGAATAGAGGAAAAGTCAGAAATAACTTATTTCGCACCAACCAAAACAAGAAAAAGAAACACAACTCGTGAATCTTCTGGCCCATCGGATTATGATTTATCGATTCACAATAGTAGTTCCGATTTAAACCTTTCCATGGATGAAGAACAAAATCACAACGGTAACCCTCATCTACTTACATCTAATGAGTTTGCGCTTGTAAAGGTCAACGGAAAAGCTAAGAACACCTTTAGATTTTATGTGGTGAAGGTTACTGGTGTGTATCAAAAGGGATGTGACGGCATATGTCTCTCATACATTTAAATCTAGTGAAACCGAGGAGGAATTTTATTTTTCTGTGGGAGACATTGTTCTAAAGCTAACAAAGCCAGTTCAGTCAGATTTAAGGATATGATTTCGTTTGAAAATCATCTGAGCAATTTTTCTATCTTTTAGAATTTGTTTACAAGAGCACTTCTAGCAAAGTTTTCTATTGTTAAATTTTTAAATTTTCGAGTTTATTAAACTGATTGATAGTGTGATCAATAAAGAATTACAAATGTCTTCAAAACGTTAAATATAATGTACTTTGATGTTAAAAATAAGAAAAGCATCAATATAATTTACTTCTTCTTTGCAATTAATATATAATTGCTTTATTACAAGTTAAAGTTAATGAGAATTTAACATAAATTTCCTATTTGGTTTGCAGTCTGGATGTAAGTTATACTGTCCCTAAATAAATAAAATGTGCCAATAAAGCCCGACCGTTAATCAAAGTTTCGCGACGTCAATCGATTTTTTTCAAACTAACTTTCATAATTAAAGATGTTCTAAACACTCTAATAAATCATAATTAAAATTTAATGCCTTAAATCTGAGACATTTTATTGCTATTAAAGTTTCTGCTAAAGTATAAAGGGCATCAAAAATTGTGTTACGTAATATTCATTAAAGCGACCTCAAACTGCAATATACCTTGACACTCGTTTGCTTATTATTTGCACGCCGTATTTAAGGAGCGTTTAATGCTTAACTACATAAGTCCATTAGATTGCAGTGTAGCAGAAGGTAATTAGTCATTCACAAGAATCTACGTTGCTACTGACGTAAGAATATACAGCGTAAGGATGTAACAAAAGCAACCGCTTGGAATTTCTGGAAGCTCATGTAGTAGACAGGAGGAAGAAGACAGGATACGATACGTGGAATAGGCATATTATTATTTAAATGCCTCGACCAAATTATGTAAATTATTAGAAAATTTATTACTATGACTTCTTTTGAGGATATTGGATTACCACATAATGTATTTTACCAGATGATGGGCTGTTTATAATATGGTCCAATGCACTGGTCACTTTAAATAAGAAAGTGAGATCCAACATCTCTCATATTAGCTTACACAAAGGTCAGATATAAACCCGTGTCGTTTGGAGCAATACATACATGCGGTAAGATTTACGTAGGCATTTAAGCACGCACCATCTTCATTTTCTACAAGATGTTTTATTTTTTATTTCTATTTTAATTAAGATATACATACATAAAATTCGATGTTCGAAAATTCGAACATTCGATAAAAGTCATTCAGTTTTTAATTACAATTCTCGATCGCAATCAAACCCTAAAGTGGTTATAAAACGAAAACTATGTTACATAGCCACTCACTTGTTAAACATATCATTGTCACTTGAAACAAACTGGCAATACATATTTTATCGTATATCTCTTACATCTAGAATGATAAAAATTTTACTTTCTTTATGTACTTGGCTGGAAAGAATGAATGAATCGAGAGAACAATCCAGAAGAACATTAAGTATTTATGTTTATTTGTAAATTGACGAAATTGTGTGGAATAGGCGAGGTACTCTAAACCAGATGTTAAATTTGATTTATCAACAGCAAACAGTTGTAAAACATATGCGAATTATTATACACACAGGCAGCACAAATAGATAAGAAAACTCTCATACGAACATGGAAATGGGTACTTTTGGAAAAAGTGAAAGAAAATAAAATCTGATCCTATGCTATATACAAAAATGTTGTTTTTTGTACGATTATTATACTAAAAGAGTAGTAGAAAACTGTATTGTAAAATGCAAGGAACACAGAAAAAATTACGTGTCGAAGTGAACATTATTGTTTCTGCATTTTTCATATTATCGTTCTTTAATTTCAGTTAATCGTCGTTGTTTCTGCACTCTATCGAACTTTGTTCGAATTAATTAGCTATATTAGGTTAGTTTCCACTTCTTAGTTTGTGTTGTTACTTTTAGGATGATATTCGTACAAGCCATGCAAAATCGCCAAATAAGCTCATATTCAATAAATCTGACAACAACCATCACCTACAACCTAACATTCGGTATGTTCTACTTTGAACGTAATGTCAGTTTTTACTTAAAAATTAATTGAAATTCGTCAACATAAGTGATTGAACACGTCAATTTCAAATAAAACTTATGTCATACACCGCGTAAAATGAACTTTGATGTAATTTTATATTATTTCTCTTTCGAAGACTTATCCTCTAAATTGCACAGGAAAGGAATTATTCTCCGTTCACGCACTAGATGGACACCTATATATGTACACTGCCGCTCAGAGAAGTTCGGTCGGTTGGTAAAAAACATGAAAAGGTTACAGAAACAAACGAAACTAAAAACAAAATGTAATTTTATTGTATGTACAGGTAAAAAAGACAAAAATAAATAAATAAAAAGTTATTCTGGCCTAATATAACATACTGAACATTATATTTTTTTTTCATCGAAAAAACCTCCTTTGCTGTTAATCACCGCTCGAACTGTTCTAGGCATTCTTTCGATAGGTTTTGTTAAAACGGATTGTGGAATATTAATCCATTCATGTTGCAGAATATTCCGTAAATGTTCTTGTGAAGTTGGTCATATTTTTCGGATCCTCCTGTCCAGATCATCCCACAACAACTCCATAGGGTTCAAATCTGGGCTTTGTGGGGGCCATGTCATTACTTTCAGGGTGTGCTGTTCTTCTTGCTCCCTTAGATAGTTCTTACACACTAACGCAGTGTATTTTGGGTCGTTGTCGTGCACGAATGTATAGTTACGGCCTATTATACGCAATCCTGATGGCACTGCATGATTCTGGAGTATTGCAAAATAATTTTCCTTCCTCATTACACCCTGCACTCTGCATAAATCTCCCGTCCCAGCAAAGGAGAAACATCCCCACACTAACACAGAACTACGCCCTTTCTTCACTGTAGGCACAATGCAGTTCGGGATCACTTTTCGGTTTTAGATCTTCGGACATAAACTCGTCGATTTTGCCCAAAAATCTCAAACTTTGACTCGTCACTCCAAAGCACGTGTTTCCAATCATCTAACGATCAATCTAGATGAGAACGGGTCCACTGTAGTCGTTTTGCTCTGTTGCCCCGACGTAATAAGGGTTTTCGAATGGCAATGCGTCCATGAAGGTCCGCTTGTTGAAGTCGACGTTTTACCGTACTCGCCGAAACTTGTTCTTCACGGCCGCGATTGACTTCGGCTGCTATTTGTGGCGCTGTTAATTTTCTATTGCGTTTGCTTCATATTTGCAATTTGCAATTCTCAAATCTTCAGCTTTTGTTGTTTTCCAAGATGCTCCAGAAGAACACGATTTTCTATAGTTCCAGTTGTCCGATATTGCTCTACGATGTCATTTACTGTTGAACTTCTCATATTTATTTTTTCAGCAATTTGTCGCCCTGAATATCCTTCTTCAAACAGCGTAATAATGCGTGAACGTTTTTCTACACTGGTAGGCTTGCCACGTGCCATTTTGAAGTAAATTTTCTTAAAACTTTCGCGCAAAAACGACAGATGCACACCAACACACGTTCAACAGTAAAATGAAGCAAATTTATATCTTTACGCCTGTGATAAATAAACAAGAATGATACTGCGGTATATTTCCTAAATGTATCGTTCGTTAATAATCCCCAAACGACCCGTTTCAAAAGATCGGTACTTCCGAGAAATTCTTGGAATGATAATGAAAGGGACTTTATTGTGGTTGTCGCAATATTTCTACTTTACATAATAATTTATGGCTTTAATCCATTAGAAAAGAGTGTATGCTTAATATTTTTCTAATTTTATGTATTAATAATTGTATACAGTGTGATATAATAGATTTTTATTGTATGACCGAACTTCACTGAACGGCAGTGTATGTATACTAGTGTTTCTACCGCGCTGTCCGATCCTGGTCTCCTAGGGTGCCTATAACATCTTAGTTGGAGCATGGGGTTTTAGTTATCTGTTTGTTATTATGATGATTATTATTATTATAAGGAACCAAATTATTAATTAGACAAAGTGTTAGCCTGTGGGGTCAAAATTGGAAAAAATAATACGGAATATTACAAACACAATTAAGAAAAAAAAAACAGACTGAAAACAGCTGGCCAGAAACAAGGTGTACAGAGTTTTCTAAAAGACTAACGTATTACAATGGATGTGACTTAGTTGATTAGTATTACGACTTGAAATTGACAGTACTACTTCTGTTAGATATGAAACATCTCAAGGAAAAGAATCTTCTTATAATTACTATCAGAATCTAATATTTGAACGTTATCAAAATGACGGATCCTTTCCTCTGTGCGGTTGGCCAAAGCACACAACCTTTTGTCGATGCGATACTCCTCTGTTGGTTCAATTTTATATCATTGGGTTTTATCCTTAGCGATAGTAAATAAATTCTTAACCGTCATGGTGTTACATTTGGCTATACAGAAGTAATTGAACACTTAGAAAAATTGAACAATTCGATTTGTTATTATTTATTAAGAATAAATAAGGGGTATCCGTTGTTGCCAAACATATCAAAAGTTTTCTTAAATTGTTTGGCTGAAGACTATCATTTGATATGTTAGCTACACGACTTTGCATTCCATGATTATACCAAAGAAATTATTTAAATGTTTTACGTTGTTGCTACTTATTTACATTTAACCTACTTTGTCTTTTTTTATGAATCAGGTTTCTTTTTTGTATAAATCTATCTTGTTTTTAGTTTAGTCTGTTCTTTAAAGATTCAAATGTTTTTAATTTTTATTTAAGTCGATTTATTTTCAATGTGTAGTCAAATATTTATCTTGTGCTGCTATAATTAAGAATTACGTAGTCTAACTACGTTACTAAGCAGGTATTTACGTTACACACAGTGCTTATCATTTGAGCAGTATGCGTGTTTATCATTGGTTATATGAGATCACGGCAGACGATGGAAATATTTATCATTTAAGCGAACTTAACGTGTCTTGAATGTGAGCCGCAACGTTTCTGAGGATTGTCTTTACTTCAACGACTAACGTTTCCATGTCGCATTATAGCATATAGCACGTTGACCCATAGCAACGATGGGAATTTTTATCGTTTCAACGACGGTAACCTTCCACAAGAAATCATCAACGCTTCTATATCGCACTATAGCACTTCGTTCCAAAGTAACGAGTTATTTTGATTTGAGGCGCGACGCTCCACAATACTGCTATTGAAATACGGACGAAGATAGCTGTCAGGCGTAACATCTAGGACCGCCGTGGTAACAAAGAACCGACAAGTCTATAATCAAACTGAACTGGTTGATTTTTCCACATCAACTAAATATATTATTTAATATTATTTTGCAAAATGAATTTGCAGAGTTAATTTCTCTATAAATCTTGCAATCATCCGCAAAGAGTAAACACTTTGAGTTTTTAACTAGCGTTATAATCCCATTGGAAAGTATTAAAAATATGCGACCTAAATTACCTCCTTGAGGAGCGCCAGATGTAGCCGAAAATGGAGTAGAATATGTACCTATAGGGTATTGAAGTAGGTATTAATTTAAAAAATATAATTTCAACTGGAAATCAATTTTCAGTAAGTGTATATAGGTTTTTTATAGTTATAGAACCGCTATTGCTAACATTGTCGTTGTTGTTGCATGAGGCGAAACGGCAAGTTAAGGAATATTCCTCACACTTCTTAACCCTACTAGAATTTGGCCAAATTCAGAGGTGTTCTGATCTCTGGGTAATATTCCAGTATTTGTGACGTTGTACTCCGATGATGCTGTTATATGATCACTGATGATGAGATATGGGAACTTATTATTAATTGTACTAGTGCACTATAAAACTTAAATCGCTGGCTCAGTGAAAACAGACTGGTTTTAAATATTGAAAAAACCGATGTAATCTCCTTTAATACTAATGAATCATTACATATTGATAAGATGGTACTTAAGAAAAATATGTATATAGTTACTTTAAAAAATGTTTGCTTACGTTAATTCTAACATCACTTATGGTTTACTTTTTTGGGGATCCGGAAATAATTTTAATTCTATTTTACTGTTGCAGAAAAGAACTCTGTGAATCATCAATATAATTTTCACTCAGAGAAACGTTAAGACGTAACAATTGTCCTCTTAAGCTCATACACAAAATTCTAGATTTAAGGAAGATTAGAGTTCCACCAGATTCCAACATTAATAATAAACACATAGGTGTTGCACACAAGTTAATTAATATTGCATCTGTTAAGTGCATAAAATTAAGTGCTCTTCGATAATAACGAACGTATTGTCGCTTACAATTTAAACATTTTAAATACATTAAATGTTTTCAACGATTTGAAAAATAAAATTAATAAACCAGATTTAAGAAATGTGGTATATAAGGCGAATTATGCAGTAAACAACACAAGTATCGGCAACCTCCGCACCACACAAGTTTAATTAATTATATAATAATTAATCCGGGATGGCCGCTTCCAGGGCACGAATGGTCCTCATCATCAACCGGTAACCGAATGGTTGAAAGAATTGTCCAAAACGTCAACGCGAACCTTAAGTTTAAACTGTCAATTTAAAATCCAACAGTTCCAAAAATGTACTGATTACTGAAAATCCACAAACCGGGTAAATCTGATAAAGATCAATAGTTTCAGGCATAGACTCACCCACGTACAAATTGCCCAAATGGCTAGTAATCGAATTCCAACATTTAACCATCAAAGTAGACAGTCTTTCAGTTCATCATTCCATCACTGGTTGATGATGAGAACCATTCGTATTCTCCAAACGGCTATCCCGGATTAATTATTATATAATTACTTAAACTTGTGTGGTGCGGAGGTTACCGATACTTATGTGTTGTTTTCCATACTACGTCACACTATCATTAACGAATTATACAGGTTGAGGCGTCTGCTACATAGGTCAGACATCACAAAAAACTAAAAATAGGATGCAAGGACATCCTATCCTAGAGGATTTGCACTGGATTATCCGCGTCCTGTATAAATGCTAGTCATACACTTAATTTTTTTAAGATTTTAATTCATATATTTTACAATTTAAAGCATACCTGATTAGCATAAAACTCATATGTACTTGTTCAAAATTACTATTATTTATTATTCTCAAACGTTTGTAAAGCTTTTTACAGTTATTCTACGTACACTTTTTACCAAATGGAAGAAGTCTCGTAATAGAAAAATCCTTGCTTCTACAAATTCCTACCATACATGTTTACAATTCATTCTCACTGCTGCTTCCAAATAAGGAACATCAAAATTTTAATTTCAATTTAATTTTTCATTTAAATTGAACCATTAACTTCTCGTTAATTGTTATAGTCACAATGGTTGACTATAGAATTTTATTTACAATATTTTACCATCAACACTTGTATTAAAGTTTCTGCAGAATTGTAAATTTATATCTCAATATTTTATTAGGTTGTTCATTGTAGACTTGAAAATAATGAGTAACTCATGGAATCGTCGGTTGTTATACAGTAAGATAGCTCAAGATTATATCATTTATTTCATCAATTATTATCTGAAGATCTATAATACTAGACACCAACTTTGTGCGATCGTTCGGGATCGAGGTGCCGTACACCGAGAAAAATATATTATCGTTTTTGCGTTGACTTAACTCAAAATTTGATTAAATTAACCCATGATTGTATTTAACTCAATGCTACTTTTTGTATTGAAGCAACACTATTTTATTTTGATCCAACACTAATTTTTCGTTAATATTATATTATTTCCACCAAATATAATGCTCTGCAACAGTTTGACTATCTGTGGCTACATAGCACGAAATTGTGTCTACAGAGGTAAGCGCAATGCAATCTTTTGCATCACATAGGCCCGGTTAGCGTCCGAATTTCATATGTACATTTTTAAGGTATATTTGAACATTAGAGTGGCTCGAAATACAGTGTTGCTCCTGCAATAAAACAATGTTAACGCAACACTAAATGTGAACATAACTTTATGTATTGGATCAACACGCTAGTTGCGTTGTTTATATACACCACTAAGAATGTGTTAAGCCAACGCCTTTTGTGTTCACTGAACGCAACTTTTTTCTCAGTGTATGTATCAACGCGTAACAAATAGCCCGATCATCCGCCACGGTAGGAGTTAGAATTTGAGCTTAGACTAGTCCTTTCGAATGAGTTGTTCTATAGTTTTGACGAGTATTATTTGTGTAATTTTGAATTGTTTGTAAGTATTTATCATTTCGGAATGATCTGAATAAATATTGAAGGATTAATGGATTTTTAAAGAACGCTATATGTACGTCCAAGTTATACTTCATATTCTTACATATTGTCTTATTTATATTTTTATTGTAGTTAAAATTTATCACTACATGTATGAATGAATAAACTTAATCTAGCTATTGACAGGGAAGCTACCGTTTTACTTCCTCATCCAAGAAGATATACTCCGGTTTTAATCAGTAATTAAAAACCAACCGTTCCGGCCGGATTTGAATCCACGTCATTCAGATTGAAAGGCAACTATGCAAACCGTTTGACCACCGAGGCGGTCGTTAACTTTGTTATTATTGTAGTTACGATGTTGGTTAAATTACCAAACATCTAAAGCTTTTTCAGTTGTGTATAATGGTATTGAAGACAATTGGAAGTCGCATTTCATCGCGAACTTGAATTGTCTCTTTTTTAGTAAATAACTTATATATTTTCCAATTATTCGATAGGAAATGAATTTTTGTCTAAAATATTCTTACCTAAAATGAAAAACAAAAGAAGTACGATGAATTTCACATTGACCAATTAAAACTATAAACGTTTCAACTTCAATTTCTTCCTTGCGCGTGCATCTATGTAAATATTTCTCAAGTATACAACGAATCACTTTCGATATTCCAAATTCCAAATATTTGCTTTTGATACATTATTTGATAAGGTAGCTGACATCATCTCAATACTTCACACATAAGAAAATTTATAATATGCCAATCATCACGACATTATCCAGCAATTTCCAACGTCCAATTAGATTTGTAACTTCGTAATTGAGAATTGCAGGAGTAATTTCGATGTTTAGTTAAATAAATAAGATTCTGAATTTAATTTAGAAATAAGAAACGTCTTTCGCGTTACGACTTCACAGAGTTGAACTTAATTGCCTCATTTTAAGTAGGTAAACGTAAGCAATAATTACTGACGGCAAACATCTCATTCTGGGCGAAGTCGCTGTGCCAATAAAATGCCATGTTTGTGTTTACTGATTAGAAATGGACACTTGCCAATAATTCTCC
>LR737384.1:9905045-9987609 GCA_902655005.2 Marronus borbonicus | reverse complement strand
TATATAGGAAATATAAACTGCGGAAGAGTTCGGTAAATACCTGGTCTTGGCAAGAAAAAAACAACTTTATGTGTAAAATATTTCAACATAATCTCCCTTGAGGTCGATACACTTTTTTCTATCTAATGTGTTTAACCCTGCAAAATAGTCGTTTGTTTCTGCAAACACTCTATTCTTTGAGCCAGATCTTTTTCCACCGAGCCATTTTCTCATATTCATGTGTACATGCGTGCGTTGTCTTGATGAAACATAATTCTTTTCTTCGCCAAATCCGGACGTTTTTGACGAAGTTGGCATAATACTACCCTTGAATCGTGTTGCCCTTTTTAAGGTAATCAAACTGTATTATGCTGGGTATATCAAAACAGTGTGACTGTAATCTTGTTGACTGATAAGTTGGCTTCGGCCCTCTTTGGCGCCGATTGGCCGTAAAAAAACTTGCTCTTTGAGCTGTTCTTTGGTCTGCCAAACATTCCTTTGATCTCGACACGCGTACGTGTTTATATTCAATTGTAAACAATCGCGACACCCATGTTATCATATCGTGAATTTTGTAAATGATTTCTGATATGGTGACCTCATCAGGACGACCTGGACGTTCATCAAAAATGTTGGCACAGCTGTCCAATATTTTATGGTGGATAACGAAAATGCAGAGTCTCTACAAGTTCCATTTTTATCTCATCATTCATTTTTCAAAAACAAATATTCAATCACTGCTCTTATTCAATCTTTTCCATTATTGTTAAATCACAAAAGTTGTTCGCTGTAAATGGTTGTCATGCACAAACTAGCTGTCGTATCAGTTTGAAAACTTGACAGAACTCTTACCAAAGATTATTTTTAGGAGGCTAGGTAGTTATCGAACTCCTCTCGTACATAGATTTCAGTAACATTTTCAATAGTAGATTTTGTAACAGTGTCGTCATTGAACCGGTAAACGCCAAGAAATAGAAGGTTCAAAAAGATATAAGATGCGCAAGACATCAGCGGCCAACTACTCAGCGTGCAGAATTATTGTCTTTGCAACTGGATTCTGGTAGATGAAATCGATAAATGAGTTAAAATTCATAAATTTAGGGGGTAGCTGGAATTCTACTTATCTGGCGTAATATGAGTAACTTTACTTTAATTATTGTTCTTAACGTGTAGCGCACTTGTTTGTTATTTAACAAACCGTCTGTATTATTTCTTTACCTGTTATACGGAACAACATATACATATATTTACTCAGTAGCCGCCGTTTGCACAAAAAAGTATTACTGGTACTGGCAGAAACGTGGTCCTTTTGGACTGCTTTTCCATTTCGTTTACTACAACTATCCATCTAAAGATTTTTAAAATTGTGTTGAAAACAAGTTCAGCCATCACTACTTTATTAGCCAGAATGTTCCCACAGCATACATTTTACTCTAAATCCAATCTTCTGTATAGATTGCTTTTGATGTTCCGCAAACACACATTCTCGATATTTTCTAATAAAATCAAATGTTATATATATAAAAGCAGGGGGTTGTGATTATTGTGCAACCCATCTGAACCGCTCATTGTGCTTTTCATAGTTTTTTATAATATCCTGCGTTCTTCATTAATGTTATGTAAATGTTATGAGGTACGAAAATTAAGGCATTTATTATTATTATTAATTAACTTGCGATTCAAAAATTCATGTTGCGGGAAATGCTTCAAATTTTTATAAATACTTTACACGAAAATTATTTTTCTACTCTAGAAGTCTACTTCTATTCTAGAAGTATTTTATCTACTCTTGCGGATAGGATGATACTTGATCTATTATTTTGAGTAGAACAAAGCACTCTTTAACATCTACTACAGAAAAAAATATAATAATCCATTGATTCGCTTTATCAATCCTTCATGAAACAGGTTAGGCTTACTAGGCCTATCTGTACTAAGAACGTAAATTAATTGCTAGACTTTTAATACATTCAGACGCTCCGGTACTATCACATATGTACTTATTCTTTCGTTTATCAGTTATCAGTTACTTGTAGATTTCGATATAGGCGCGTTAAGCCTAACCTGACAATTCATGATTGGCTTTGCTTCAATTTAAGTAATTCCTATTATTCTAGTCAATTCATCAATTGCAGCATATTAAAGCCCTTAAATTCCGATGCCGCTATTTTAACTATTAAATTAAACACTGCTTATTGTCTTAGAGACTAGAGCATTTGCGAAATAAATAAGAATAATACAAAAAAAATCTTCAAATTTCGAATAAATTGGGCCGCAATATGCATTTTGCATACCTATTTGTACATATTATTATAAAATATATATTTTATACATTATTTATATGTTTTGTAGTAATTTACGTATTTAATATATAATTCACACAACTTGTTTGACGCATAAACGAAATCGTGTTGTAGAAGAAATCAGTAAAGTATTATTAAAAGAAGTGTTTTTTAAGACTCCATTGCGAATTCAGTTCTACAGAAAGAATTTAACTCGCGTTCCGCTTCCTCCTTGGTTCTGATGTACAGATGAAGCTAGAAATTATATTTTTTCCAGCTACTGTAGGTAAAAGAGATTTTTATCTTCTGTAATACTTACACTCAAGACGATAGATAATACAAATAGATAATAAAGGTGATTTTAATAAGCTTTATCACGGTGTAGACAGCATATCAACTCAAAAATAACATAAAAAATTTCATATTTTCTAGATAACCTTTAATGAATAGTTTTAACATTTAGCGAACCAAAATAAGTTGGACAGGAGGAAAAAAATTATCTCCAAGACTTACTCTATTTCTTGCTGCAAAAATCAAAAACTAATCATCAAATATTTATCAATATTGAACCATGTGAATCTGCTAAAATAAGTACTTTCCAATTGATACTTATAAAAAACTGTCACATGGTCATGCCGAATCAAATATAAATGCAAAGGATTTTTGTTCATTAGTATTAATTTATTATCAAAATTAGTATCCAATTACGTATTGCAGAATGAATGGGCGGCACATTTCGAATATAGCTTTTCATCTAACTTAATTATTTAATAATCTAGTATATTTTGCATTCTCTTTGTTGTGAAATCGATATAGTACCTTCCGACAGATTAAAATTTATTGAAAATCAGTTAAGCGCTCATGCCTACTGCTAAATTAGAGAACACATACAGTAAGATCCTAAAGTATCTCTCCACACCACATTATTAACTTGAACGACACGAGATTGTATTCCTAAAAAAAAAAACAGGTTAAGTTCTGTATTGCGTTTTGGTATTAACAATGGTTCAATTACTTTTCCGGTGTTACCAAAAATAATGCATTTATACATACTATTCGTGTTAATTATTTTTATTTGTTTAAATTTAGCATGTTCCATTTTGTCGTTCACCGTTTCCGTTACGGGAACCCAACTAGAAACAATTTGACGTTCACACGGTAGTTTATTCAATTTGTATTACGTAATACGCCCACCATAGCAACGATATTTTACCATAACCTAGTAAAATTTCTAAACAATCCTATTACATTTTAAATTTATAAAACTTTTTTTATATTTACCTACTGCTGCCGCTATATTCTATGAACAAGTAAAATGCATTGCTCATTTTGCATTGGTTCAACCATTTTTTTCCCAGTGTGTTATGTTCATTTGTCATCTCTTTACTTTGTGAACCCATTGCAATTAATTAAAAATATTGAGTTGATTTCTAATAGATTTGTTTAAACTTATTTTTTATCGGCAATATGATTTTTCTATTTTTTATTTGTTGCTTTTACAAGTAACTTTACACAACATTCGGTGGATCTGACAAAAATTACCAGAAAGTTGAACATAACAAACCTTATTGAAGCGGTACTATTTGAGAGAACTTTAAACTAAATAAAAAATTATTACGTTGATAGGATAGAATCTAGAGGCTAAAGGGCTTTAACAGATGGCAATAAGTTTCAAATTATTCGCTTTAGTTTACATAATTCAGGCGAAGACCATCCCAAAAGGGCCAATACAAAAAGCTTGAGAAACAAGCATAATTAGTTTTTAATCAATGTTCCGTGAAGTAATGCAATAACAACAATTAATAAAACAGAAATAAATAAGAGAAATTAGTAATGAGAACAAAGGCCAAAAATTTACAGAATTTAATAACAATAAATATCACTCTTTTAGAATTAAGATTTGACAGAATGACAATTCCTGTCTAGCAACGAGCTCCTTTGGTTAACCTAGCGTGACAGGAAACAATTTGACATCTTTTCTTAACAAATTTTGTATTATAAAAACAGATTACCAAAACCTTTATGCTGCATATTGTGATGGGTTTTAAGTGAAAGTATAACATCGTTAGCTTCGTCTTCCCATTGTTTCTCCAAGTTTCACCGGAAATACAATTGAAATGCTGGAAACCAGGAACTTAGTTCATAAAAATAAAAATCGAATTCTTTCTAAAAGCGTTAACTTCCGTCATTCAAAAGTTAGCAGAAAGATGTTGCGTTTGAAGAAAAAATGCTCCTAAGCTTCGGTGTGCCTTCCTTGTGAAAAGGGTCTTAAAAATTAAACCCAGTACAGGCAAGTGTAAGAAATCAGTTCATTAAATAAACAGTTTACTTTGTATAAACAAAAATATAAAAATACAAATACATATGTTACGTGATTCGGTTTTCTTAATATTTGTACGTATTTATATGTATTCCAACGTTTATATGTACAAAATTCGCAACGTTTTATCTATCATTATTAGGGCCACTATTAAATCCTAATTCCCGGAGCCATAACGTCTGGTCAGGCGAAAATAACAGAAATAGCCAATCACTGCAGCGTTAATACTATACAACTCACGGCAACCGAAACGCCTTCGCTAAATTAATTTCAATGTTAAAAGTCTCATCAAGGTACGGCAGGTGATTTGTCCAGAACGAATGTTAAAAACTGATGAGTTACCCAAAAAATGGAATTGTATCGAGAACATCTTCACGCAATAATTTTTTAACTGTCGAAGAGAATTATCTCATCAACAATGTCTCCTCGAATTGGTTTCTGTTTTTAATAATGAAGCACCACATTAGTCAACAATATCTCGCTAGTACTGGGTGGACCCACCCATCTCAGCCACAGTTCCACCTCAGGACCATTAAATACAAGCGGTCGCTCAAAAAAAACATCCCTGCTGTGCACCAACTGATCATAGAAGATCGATATGGTGAGATTTACGTTCTCCAGAATCAAGAACAAGTTGTGTGGTCAACAGTTCCAGTCGCCGGAAGAAGCAGTCGATACCTTGAAAATGACAATTTTTATCAATCTTTGCGGAAAATATACTTTGAAAAACAATGAAGCACTTTAAGTCGGTTTACTACTTGCTAATAGGGCTATATGCAAAAGTCAAAACACAACTTTTGTAGAAGCGATAAAGATGAGAATCATAAATCGTGGGGTTCTATCTATAAACGTTGCATTATTGTATAATCGAAGGAGCGACGGATAGCAACCGTTTTATTTCGTAAGGCCTCTTCTCCGGCGAAGTTATATGAACTTCTACAGCACATACATATATTTATATATACAAAAAAAAAATAAACTTATAATAGCTTATACAGCCTTACAACAATTTTTTAACGAAGGTTAGATTTATTTAATTAAGTACCTAACAATAGAAAATAATTACAGGCCCCAGAGTTGCCCCCAAAAATTTAAGTAATGCGCTTAATAATTTTGAGTCTATACGCATTCAGTTTTGGAATTACAAAAAGTGAGACATATAGAAATACAGCTGGAGAAGGTAGAACTGTAAGCTTCTGTATTAAAAAAAATATATAGGAAAATGATGTAACTACATTCACCTTTAAGAAGAACTATGGAATATTATATATCAATAATAATAATGGGTAGTTTTGTGTGTGAAATATAAACTGTACAAGTTTATACATATTATCTTATAACTTCTGCAAAAAAGTGCAACAAGTTTTACATTATTAAAATTAAAATCACTATATTCCTTCCGATACGGTTAAAGTCGTCTACTGACTACATTTAAAACAAACAAATTTATGTAAAAACCTCGAATTGAATAAAAACTACATAGACTTCGCTGGTATTGGTATCTTTTAGATGAAATGAGCTAGATAACTAATGAGATTGGTGATTTTTAGATTTTTCGTACACGTATCGTTGAATTTCAAGTTTTTTTTCCCTTCGAAAGTAGCCCTTTCTTTCAAAAGGTACTCTAATTATCCAAATTTTGTGTATTTAAGCTGAACAAATTATTTCGTTTCTAACAAATTTCAGACTTGAACCAAATGAAAAATTTTACCAACTAGTACACAAATGATCACACAAAAACATCTTTTAGGTATTCAAACATGTATGCTTTGTCTAAACTTGCGATCGGTATTTTATATAAATTGAATTAAATTCAATACAGAATTATTTAGCAACAGATTTATGGATAAAAAGATGACAAATTCTTACTCTTTCGCAATATTTAATAACATTTTATATATTATTCGCAAAAACTATATATATATTACTCGCACAAAATAATCTTTTATTATTTCAAATAGATTAAATTATTACTTCCAGTAATGTTTGACAATTATCAATACGACGAAAAAATTACTATCAAATCCATCTTTTATTCACCAAATCCAGATAAACATTTTTATCATAAATAAAAATCCATCAAGATCTCTATTATATTATCCAAAATAAACTTATTTTGTCTAGAAATGGCGGAATTATAATTTTGTCGAAAAGTAGTAAACAGCATAAAAATATAACTTTAGTTTAACTAGAACTGATAGTGCACGTGGTAATTTAAGGATATACAATGCAAATGATTATAACAAATCTAGCGGAACAAAGACCAGGGCCGTAACTACTTTCAAAGCGATCTCGAATATTAAATTTTTCGACAATGTAACAACGCATCTCTTAATTTTATTTTGTAGATTACACCAAGCGTTTATTTTTAATTTAATTTTTAATACTTTTAGTAAATGACTAAAAAAAGATTTTTTTAATAAAACTTTTGTTATTTTACAAAACAACAAAAAAAAAGAACAAGATATTAACTTGTAATTATCTATTTTACAAGTACTTTTAAATCTTTTAAATATGGAACAATTTATAAAGAAGGAAACTTAGTACTAGCCTAAGATTTCCTTCCTTCAGTAGTAGATGCAAGGCTTTTTTCTGTAGGTTGAACATGTGGGAGCTTTAGATCCCTGACACCACTCATAAGGGATATGTGATGAAGAGAATCCCCTAATATCAAAATCGTTTTTCTTTAAAATCATAAGAAACATTGGAAGGAAACAAAAATCAAATATTGGCTATGTATATACTAGTTTTGCGGTATACATTCCTTTTTCATAAATTTTATGCGGGGATGGGATGCGAAAAGAATAATGTACAGCCTGTCTCACTTTAAATGCCATTGCCTCAGTATATTTTTTATTACAGTGGGTCATTCAAATGAAGTACGCGAACTTGCAGCTTAATTCATTAATTTTTAATACAATTCATTTTTATAAGCAAAAATAAGAAAACTGGATTTCGAAGAAGAACTTCAAAACAAACGCTAACAGAAAAACACTAACTGTAAATAAATTAAAACAAAAATAAAAATAAAAATAAATAGTGAGCAAAATTGAAGAAATCTTGTTAAAATTTTTAGTAGTAAAAAAATTGTAAAAGTTGTTAAAATTCGTAAAATAATCGTTAAATGAAGTTAAATCCGAAATTATATTAAACTAAAGAGTTCTAAAAATACAAGATTCCTTCCAAACCGATATTTCTATATAGTTTGGAAAGGGGGTCTTGGGAGGCGTTTGAAATATCTTTTGCTGTGAAAATTGTGTTTACTGAAAAAGCTACTTTTGCCACCAATGGAACAGTTTCACCGTAAAATGATAGATGTTGTCTGCGGATAACCCACACTGATTAACGTTTGATGTTCTAGACAATAGGATTATAGGCTCATTCTTCTTTAGACAAAACGTAAATGCTCCGCGCTTTTTAGAATGTTTAAATAACTACTTATGACAGTACGACAATCAATTAGACGGGGCACTTATGTATAATTCAGTTGTACTTAGGGGGTTTTTAAATGAGAATTTCCAGAGAAGATGGATAGGTCATAATAATCCCCTAATCAAACGGCTACCTAGATCCCCCGATATCACACCATTATATTTTTGTATGTGGGTGACTATTAAACAATAAAAAACGAATATAAAATGCATACTTGCTAATGGTGGTTTAGTTAAATATTGTTTTTTAAGTAATTAAGCATCGTTTTTTTGTTATTCTATTGAATTAAAAAAATAAAATAAAGAAATCATTGCGAACTTATGAGATTGTTATTCGAATTTTCTGAACTTGTAAGTCCTTCCTTCGAGAGAGGTTTCAACATATTTTGTTTTCAATGAAATTTCAGATACAATTCCGAACAACTTTTATTAACAAGATTTTTTGATAAGAAGAATCCTCTACGACTTGTTCAATTTTGCTGTTTATTTTAAATCGTAGTAGACTAGAATTTTACCATAAAAGTAATTTACTTTAAAACTACAGTTTAGTCAAAAAAGAGAAATGTTTTAAATTGGAAATATATTTAAAAATACTATGGTTGGGCCGTTTAAGGTGAGACTCGCTGTATATTTTGGAAGTCGTATTTTATTATATAAAGTCACGAGAAATCATCTATTTTGCAAATAAAAATTAGAAGAAAATCGATTTGATAGAACAGGTTTAAAAAGTAAGATTTATAATGCAATACTAAAATGAAAATACCACCACTACTTCCTCAGGTGGCGGCAATTATACTGCAATATCGCCGCTAAAGCAAATGCGGTACGACTACTTCTATCAACGTCAAAGTAGTTTTTTCTCGAGTACAAGAGACGTTGGAACAAAACCGAAAACAGCGTGATATGTTAGTACTAGATTATTATTATACAAAGAGCGAATGTACATGAACATGAACAAAGACTTTGTTCCATTGGAGCTGAGATTCTCTTGAAGATCTACGCGAATTATTGTAGTGGCGGCTGTAATGTTCGAGAAAGTCGTGCTGAGTGATCGACAGCTGAAGCCTAAAGAGATATAAACAGGGAATTCAAAAACTAGTGCTTTGTAAGTATTTGGATATGACAAAATTTAGCGCAAGATGGGCCCAAAATTACTAAACGAACTTCAGAATGAACATCGAATGTAGCCGAAAGTTTCTTAAGCTGTACGAAGCCAACAACACGACCGTTAACCGAATAGTGACTAGCGATGAAACAATGGTTCTACATAACGATCCTTTGTCTAAAAGAGAAACCATAGAGCGGCATCGGAAAGGCAAACCCACCTCTAAGAAAGTCATGGTAATAGAACGCACGAAATTTTTTTAGGATAGCAGGAGCATCTTATTGATCGACTTTAAGGAACCCAACACTACAGTAAACACAATATATTATGTCGACTTACTGCGCTAGTTAAAACAAGCCATCATCGAGAAACGCTGAGAAAAACTGGGATGAGATGTCTGGTTCTTGCACGACGGTGCTCATGTCCACGCAGCCGAACTGTGCACCAGTACACTGAGAAAAATAAAAGGTTGAATCAAACAAAAATGAGTTAACTGTACCAATATTTTGAGTTGCAGCGCATTGGGCCATAGCCCAATGCGCTGCAAGTGTTATTTTAACTCCTTTGTTTTAGTTAAATATACCTGGTTGAATGCACTAAAATTGCAGTTTAAACCAAATTTCATCCATATCTTGAAACAAAACGAATTTGCATTGATTGAATAATAATAATTTGTCATTTACAGCTATAGAAACTGTTCGGTCAACCAATAATGTAGTTGTTTTAATATTCAACATTGTTTGACTCAATGCATTGCATGTCTCAAATCAACAAAATAAATTGGTTGAGTCAACTTATTTCATAGGATTCAAAGGAAAGGTGATGTTGTTCTTTTAACATTATATTAAGCTTAACTCTGGTAAGTAGTTGCTTCAATGGAATGTTATGATTTACTTTGAAGACTTCTGTCAAATGACCCAGTTTAGCGCGAGATTGTAGCTAAAGTTATGTAAACACGAACTTTCGTTTACATAATTCTAGTAAAAATCTAGTGCTAAACAGGACTATTTGACTGGACTTACCAAAACCGACCATAACATTCAATAAAAGCAATCTTTTAATTAAGTCAAGCTTTACATAAAATTAACTTCTCAATATTGATGGTTCTAGATTATAGAACTCCTATCTTCTACAAGTGAATTACATATTTTTGAATATAATAAAATACATAAATTCCTGTCAAAATATTTATTATTCAAAGACTACAACAAAAATATTTTCGTCTTTCATGGAATGAGAGACACAGATGTTTGTGTTACCTAAATTGTAATAATTTAGGATTGAACTTTCTGAACTTTTTGTAATACAGTATGCATGATAATGGTCTATAGTACAAAATAAAGTAGATGGGATAGGAAGGGATGCAAAATAAAGTAGATCACATTATTATTATATACGATGAATTTGAATTCATTTAGCAACAAACGATATTGCTACAATATTGCCAGTAAAAATATTTATAAGGTAAAGATAGTTATTTAATACAAATGATTACATCAATGTTGACATCATTCTTGCACGCTAATAATAAATTTTCGAGGAATACTTCCCAATGCCTATATATATTCATTGTAGATTCAGGATACATTTTTGCAAAGCAGTTTTCAATCTGTCATTGAGAGAATTTTTAATTAATTATATCACAAGTAAGTACGCATTTTTATATTTTAATATCGGCCACTCTTTTAAAAAATCGTCTACAGTTGTTATGGTATTGAGTCAACGTTATGGTGGAGTTGTTATGGTATTTGTTTCTAAAGATACAAGGAAGATTAAATTATAAAACGATTGAATCCTGCATTAGAAATACAGTGGAGGATACCAGTTCACCAAAAAAAAGATAGGTCGACAAACATTTAAAATCTTAAAATAAAACAAAATTTTAAAATCGCGTTCGTGCTGTGTCTATCACAAAATAATATCCATATGTTCTTTGCACTTATATGTTTGTACAATAAATTTATCAACGATAGTTTTATAAATTTGAAACCAAAATTGACTCCAGACACACCGGGAAGAAAATTTAAAACGACGGAGAAATTTATCGTATTGAAAGAAAAGGAAAAGAGCGAATCATAAAAATATAACTAAAATTAACTGAAATATAAAAAATTATAAGATAAAATAGATGAACTTCCAAACTATGTTTGAAAATAGAATAAAACCAAATCCGAAAATCCCAAAAAAGACAAGGATTTTAAAGCAGATTAACCAGTTAAAGAAAACAGAAGAAACAAAATTTTTGAAATTCCAAAAAGGACCACTTCAGAATTGTGTTAGATTATATCATTGATTATCAGGTAGTGGTTATATGTCACATTATGCTATCGCAATTTCTTCAATGATTCGCACTCATTGTAACTAAAATGTAATTATCTTAAATAGACCTTAGATCTGTTTTCATCATCTATTCTAGTATAATCATTCCAGAAACTGACACTAATCCACAGTTCCTACATTAATGACAAATTGTTACTTTTCGACAGAATGTAGTAGCCTGTTGTAGAAATAAAAGGCGGCTGATAAAATATCAAGATAAATTATTATATTAAGACAATGTTGCACGTAATGTATTACTTGAATAAAATAAGATCGATCGCCACGATATTTCGCAGAAGTTGCCAAGACACTTTGACAATATGCTTTTCAATTGTTGAATTTGTTTCTCTTAAAAGAATTCTTAATAAGATTGATTATTTTCTAATAAACGGCACTAAATGTTCAGAATTTTAATCGACTTAATTTTTTATTAAGTACGCAAGGTTTTACAGTTAATTCGCGATACGCACACCCGCGCAATGGGTTTTCTTCTACAACGGAAGACGCCTTTACCTCATACTTCCGGAAAAGGATGCTTTTGCTTCATACTTTATATTCTTTAAAATATTTATTAATTCCGCAGTCGGAAAGTTTTTAATGTGATTAAGTGGGCAGTATTATAACTGAGAATTAAAGAAACGCTAAGCTACCTGGATAATACAATTATAATTAATTCAAGTCACGGCAACGTGCGGTTCTCCCCAATTGTTTCCGTAATAAAACAAAAGGCTATTTTCAGATGCTAATTTCAGATATTTTTGACGTATTACAGCCGTTAAATGGTTTTCCTGTATAGAGTGACATCTATCATGCATAACTAAATATTGTTAATGATAAGAGAGATTTTCTTAATTCGTTATATTTAAAATAAGATATTTAGTCTGAGATGATGTTCACAAAAATATTAGCTACTTAATGAAGTTGATTAAATTAATAAAAAAAGCCACGTGGATATAGCGATTCTTTCATACAATCCGGTACCTCCATAATCTCCATAATCTCAACTGTGCCGAAAGTTGAAAAAAGAATAATTTAATAAAAAAAATTTAATATATAAATTATTAATGCCGTTCGGAGAACGCACCGAAAATTTAAGTGAAGGAAGCATGTACGATGCGTTCTTTGGTACCGTTTACAGTTCATCCATCCATCAGCGTTGAATCAGTTCGCGCGCATTCATTCTCCCGTCCGCGATCGTTCACAGAAGAACGCAAACGAAGAAATTAAGGTACAAAATCCAGGATTCAAAATTATCCAGCTTAGCAGCAGTATACAGTACAACCAAAAGCTGTGTATATACGTTTAACATTATACTTACTAAATATTTTTCAGCAAATCTACATTAAAAATAAAGTCATGATTTAAATCTTTTAAAAGACAAATTGTTTAATACATATAATGCCTATAATACTAGTAAGAATAAGTAATTTCATGAGTAATAAGTTATTTTCTTCAAATATATGCTTCCAAACAATTATTATCTTTGTATTTATTGTATAACTCGTAATTTCTTATGTTATATGTTGTCTACCAAAGTAGTATTCAAAGAGAAGTTTTACAATGTTAGAGTTTTAATATAAAATTTACAATGTTTGAATTAACAACATCGGGATGAGCTTTTAAGGTAATTCGAATTTAAATCATTATATATCACGTCATGAGTTATTACATTTCATCAACTTTACAATTTGTTTTATTTATTTATATTAGTTATATAATGTTGTTTCATTATTAACGAAAATTTCTGCTGCAACCAAGAAAATTCAAATAAAGGTATAAAGAAAATTATAGTCTTAAAGCACAACTTCAATTTAATACAAGTATTATGGTATCGGATTATTTCGCCTTTGCTACTTTCGTCCGTATTTCGGCTAATGATCGTCCGTCTGTTAACGTGTAAATACGAAAACGTGAACGCAAGAGTGTGCACTATAGATCTTTTTCCCATCCCAAGTGAACACCACGCCGCGTTCATCAGACACTTCTGAGCATTGGAAGTTGCATAGTTCTGCCTCATTGAATGCAGCCATTCACTCACACGTTCACGTATACGAATGTCTCAACGCCACATCAGATAACCACCTTTTTAGATCAATGGCACACTTACTCGCTGAGTATGTTTTTGCTAATAACATGGTGGTGCCATGAATTCGCTTCTCTACCAGCGGAATGGTACAGACGTGGAATCGGAGACCTTACCAGACAATTGCGGAGAGATCAATGAGAATAGAATATATTTTGTATATTAATTATCTCTGTAGTAAAATCACAATTATTAACATCGTCTCAAGTATTTACTTCTGTAATAGATATATTCTTAGGATAACACATAATCACACGATCAGCTGTCAATTCAGTTACCTACACACATCCGATAATCTCTGTGATTATTTTATGAGCAATATATTTGTTGTGAAATAGAATTGCATTCTGGCAATGTAGAAATCGTTGTTGCAATTCAACAATTTATGTAATTAGCAATATGTAGATATGACCCTAAAAAGTGATGGCTACGATAGGATGATGTATGAATATCTAATTTCTTTTATATATTTCTTTATGTGAACCTGCTTGGCTGAAAACTCACTATCAGATATTATTGGAATGATATAAATAGAAAAAGCAATCAAGTCAAAGGATTTTAAACGTTTTAATTTTAATTTATATTGTGTTCCCTTTTATATATAATATATACAAGACCGTGGTTTTAATGAAAGAGCTCAATAAAGTTTATTCTTTTAGATACCCAGAAAGCTCGTTTTAGTAGGAGAATAAAAGCGAGAACAGAGAAAAGCATATATGTTTTGTCTAATTCACATTCGAGTTTATTGCTAAAGAGAAGAAAGCAAACCAATAAATGAATAGACACTAAGGAATTAATTATATAGTGTACAAATGATAATTCGTTAAATTATGTGTAAGGTTTATAAGGTTTATATATATATAAGGTATATAATGATCGAACGATGGTACGCTTTTTATCAGCTTAAGCTGAGCTATTTTTAGATTATACACATCCCATGTAAAAATAAGTTGTATTAAGGCAGTGAATCGATAATATTGACATTTCAGAATAGGTTAAATTCGAATATTGATATTTGATAACTTAATATTTCTCTATTTCAATAAACTTATACACGGATTTAAATACAGTGCAGTCTCGATAACGTGAACGTCCCATAACGTGAACATCCCTAAACGTGAACAGCCAAATTGATATGCGTATTCCAAAACGTGAATGTCAAGAACACTTTGCCTCTATAACGTGAACATAAATGAAATTTCGTCGTGTTTCTTGTGTCGGTAACTTTAGCTTTTTGTATTAGGCCGCCAACTATGCGGCGATCCTTTTGTCGGTAAATTACCTTTGTATGTATTAGCCCGCCATTACATCGGAAGAAATATTGTGTACATATTCAGCGTTAGTCGGTGTTTATGCGCCAACCGATACGCAAGCATGATGGCTACTAAGAAGGTGAACTATTTAACATTAGAGAAAAAAGCCCAACTCTTATCCGATGTTAGTAAAGGTTTCGGAGTTACTTGTTTATCAAAAAAGTATGGAATAGCGAAATCTACAGTGTGTGCGATTAAGAACAAAAAGGCCCAGATTACTTCAACAGTTGCCATGACATTTTCTGGAGCGTCTAAACGAAAATCTCTTACACCCTCAGAGTACCCGAAAATGGAAAAGGCCTTATACAGATGGTTTTTACGACAACGAGAGAGGAATGCCCCAATAAGTGGTACAATTTTGAAAGAGAAAGCCAAATATTTTCATAGAGAATTGTATGGAGGTCAGTCTACTTTTTCTGCTAGCTCAGGGTGGCTACAAAAATTTAAGAAAAGATTTGGCATACGATTTTTGACAATAACTGGCGAAAAACTATCTTCTCAACCAGAGCTGGTTTCGCCATTTTTACAAAAACTTGCAGCAAAAATTAAGGACTTAAACTTAGACTACAATCAGGTCTACAACGCTGATGAAAGAAATGTGTAATACAATATAGGCGCATAAATTACGTGAACATGCTACTATACTTTCAACTAGACAACGTTTGCGTCAAACAAAATTAGATTACTTTCTAAAGAAGAATAAATTAGACTTGTTTATTTGATGTGTTCCTTTTTTAAATAAAGTATGTTTTAAGCGAAACACACATTTAAGTTAGTTTTAATGCCACCTTTGTTTGTGATTGACTTTATCCAGTAACATGAACTTCTCGAATATATGAACACGGTCGTCTATAATTAGTTCACGTTATCGAGACTGCACTGTATGTAGTTTTCCATTTAAAGTAACCAAAGAAGTCTATTTGTAAATTAAAAAATTAAATGGTTATTGTCTTACCAATGTGAAAAAGAAGAACACAAATAGTAGAAATGTCTTTCGGGTGATGTCGTGTAGTTAATATTTTACTTGACGTTTCGCTGACCATCCTGTCAGCTTCTTCAGAAGATTTCTAAAGACTGCTGTTGTTGTCTTTTGCTGCTCGTTATATATCGTATTTTTGTTCCGCTTTTGCTGATCCATAACCGTTCTGCTTTGCTGATCCATAACTGGTTATGGATCTAACAACAGCAGTCTTTAGAAATCTTCTGAAGAAGCTGACAGGCTGGTCAGCGAAACGTCAAGTAAAATATTAACTACACGACATCACCCGAAAGACATTTCTACTATGGATTACGGTCGTGAAAGCCTACACTCAACTATAAGAACACAAATATTAATAATGTAAATATCATTATCAAACATAATTTTTTTTTTGAGTATGGTGACAGTATAGCGGGGTGTATAAGCTTTCAAAGTTTGTTATAACTCAGGAGCCCTTTTAGTGTGTAAATTGTGTCATCCCGTCGCGGTAAAGCATGGAGCGCAGTTAATTGTACCCTACCTGCGAATGGTGACTCGGGAGTGTACCGGACCCACTAACAAGGAAAGGCACCCAAGTGTATCTCTCCGATTTTGATAAAATTTGGTAGGAATATAGAACACCGAGAAATATTTGACACGTATTTTTTTTGTGTCCCGTTTTTGATTTTAGGAGGTGTAATGGGAGCTTAAAGTTTCCCCAAAAAACACAATTTTCGGGAGATATAAAGATCGGCTAAAGACCGGATCGTTCCTTGTCAGCTGCCGTACATTATAAGTTGAAAAAGGAACAGTGACGCACCCACGGGCTCGTCAGGGGGTTAAAAAATTACATTTTTTTCTCACCCCTGCTCTTGTATATTATCAACTTTTTCTTTTTTTAATCTTTAAATTTCTTAAAAAAATAAAAAATGCATAACAATAACTTCTCAAAATGGACATTAAGAAAAAAATCCAAAATCCCGTAATTTTTATTTTTTCATGCAGTTTCTTTAAACTGGCATGGTAAATAAAATTTTTATTTTTTCAATTCTTGTTAAAAAAAGAAAAATTGAATTTATAACAAACAAGAGCAAGTCTCTGGTCTCGTTTCTGAAATACTGCGAAAAATTTATTTTTGGGGGTAACTTTGAGCCCCCATTACATCTTTTAAAATCAAAAACGGGATGCTAAAAAAAATACGTATCAAATATTTTTCGGTGTTTTACATTCCTACCAAATTTTATCAAATTCAGAGAGATACACTTGAGTGCCTTTCCTTGTAAGAGAATTTTTTGACTCGAACACCGAGCCGTTTATAACAAATATATACAGGTTTAAATCAAAAACAACATATAAAAATGCTGAAATAACAACTCAATACAAAATGATATAAATATTACAAAAGCATATTTAATATAAATTTTACTAATCGTCATCATTTGGAAAATTAAATGAATCATCGGAAGACTTATTTTCCAAATTTATTATGAAATCTTTGTGTCTAATATATATACGTTCTTTTCCTATATAATCTTTTTCTATATTGATTACATGACGACGTACATTTGCCCATTCATTGTCCACTTTGGGAAAATCTCTCTCGCATTTCGATATCATCCAACTTGAATGTCACGCTCTTTGTAGCAACCCAATTCTTAACGCTCGTCCACAAGTTTTCAATTGGATTTAATCCCGGGTGGTATGGTGGAAGTCAACAGACTGGACGCCCATGTTTTGCAAACATCTCATAGATAATGTATTGGCAGTATGTAATTTTGTTTGTGCATATAGTTCAATCTGTTTTTTTCCTCTTTTTTACTGTTTGCATTTGAATGCTTTACTACTAAAACAATATGGTAGCTTGCAATATCAATAACCACCACAGGTTTTGGAGATAGACTTGGTATTAATTGTTCGTTTAACCATCATGGCAATCTCCACTTTTTTACCAGACATAAAAATCTAAGGCGTTATCCAAATTCTTAGTTATTGATTTAAAAAGATGTTATAAGCAGTAGCAGCCCCAATTTCAAAACTATCCTACATAACGAGTATAAAGTTTTTTTTTTTATAAACTTTAATCTGTGAGAAAATTATATCTTGCAATAGAAATAAAAACTTAAAAATAAGAAGATAAATCCAAATTTGAACTTCACTAGTAAATTTATTTCCAAGAATTAATCCTAGTAAACTTGCATCCTTTTTATGTATCTTCTTCCTTAAATCCAATCAAAGAAAATCGTAAAATTTCAATAATATCCAGCGAACATGTTAACGCAAAGAGTACATTCTTTGTAACAAAAACACAGCGACGATTCGTCGCTATATTTTATGTAGGTATACGAAAAAAATGTTCTGATAACATATTTATTTGATATTTAAACGGAAACTATGTGTCGTGTGTGCATCTGTTGGGATCCCTTATTTTACATAAACGTGTTATTAACACAATTAACTAATTAAGTGGGGAAAATGGTGTTGGTACGATAAACGAATAGTCAATACCTATATGTAGCTTCATGGTACCACAGAGTTAGCGGGAAGGCAAATAATTATTTGTTAGGCGAGCTTTGCATGGTCTCATAATTAATCATGTAATACTACAAAGCGGCAATTACTAAGTAGTAACACTTACGAAAATGTAATTTATTTATACATAAATTCAGCGTTGACACAAACGTGATTCAATTTTTGATGCTTGTTGATTCTTTGGATTTTAATAAAACAAACACGTGGAAGTTTTACCAATGCGGGATAATTGGAATATGCACTTCAATGCATAAAGCCTAAAAACAACAATTACTTTTGGCATGAAATCCGATATTCCGTGAAATAACCAGTTATTTCATAAAATTTACGATATCTATCCTTTTCCATGAAATTACATTGGAAGAAAGTGAGACAAGACACCGGTCGGACGAACTACGAGGATACGTAGTTCGGGCTCGTTCGAAAGATCTCGACGAGCGTTTTAAGGGAGGGAGATCTCAGCTCCCTGGCAATAACCGTTCGGACGCTACTGCGCCAAAACGAAGAGGCAGGGCCTTCTGCTGGGGCGCAGTCGATCCGCCGTTCAATTCTCTTTATGGGGAAGATATACGGCCATAGGGCCATCCGGGAACTCCGAACTTTTTCTTTTGTTTTTCAAAAGTTCCATCTTGGGTTCAAATTTTTACGGCTCGTCCTGGATCTCGCCAAACGGACGAACTACGAGGATACATAGTTCGGCCTCGTTTGAAAGATCTCGACGAGCGTTTTAAGGGAGGGTGGCCTCCACTCCCTGGCTCTAACCTTTGGGACGCTACGGCGCCTCAAAGTTGAAAAATGAAAATTGCTTTTTTCAACTTTGAAGCGTGAGAAACCCGCCAAAACGAATAGACAGGGGCTTCTGCTTGGACGCAGTCCATCCGCCGTTCAATTCTCTATCGAACGCGTACCCACTTCGCATACCGCAGATGCATATCTGAGGAGATAATCGACGAAAACCGGAGCAATGTCGATTTTCCGTCCGTTTCCGGCCGTGTTCGACGAGATTTCAGAAAACTTCAAACGCCCATATCTACTAAGCCGTTAGAAGTAGCAGGCTGAAATTTTATGGAGAACATATACGGCCATAGGACCATCGATTAGCGCTGTTACATCGGCGGAACTCCGAGCTTTTTTCTTTTGGATTTTCAAAAATTCCATCACCTTGGGTTCAAATTTTTACGGCTTGTCTAGATCTCGGCAACCAGACGAACTACGAGGATACGTAGTTCGGGCTCGTTCGAAAGGTCTCGACGTGCGTTTTAAGGGAGGGTGATCTCGACTCCCTGGCTCTAACCTTTGGGACGCTACGGCGCCTCAAAGTTGAAAAATGAAAATTGTTTTTTCCATTTTGAAAAACGAGAAACCCGCCAAAACGAAGAGCCAGAGGCTTCCGTTTAGGCGCAATCGATCCGCCGGTCAATTCTCTATCAAACACGTGCCAACTTCGCATACCGCAGATGCATATCGATATTTTGTCAATTCTACAAATCGTCAAAACCTTAAATAGTACAATGACTAACGTCGTTTTTGCTTTTATTGAACGCAGATAAAAAATATACACAGTAATGATCGCCATTTTGTAATTACGTATAACAAAAAATTATATGTATAATAGAAACACGTGGATCATATCCATATAGTCTTACTTCACAACTAATTCAGAAATTGCTTTTGTCATATAATCAAAGTCGAAAATCTAACATCTCGGGATATCCAAACTAAGATATCTACTTATTGAACAGTGTTGCGTCTCCGGCATCTGAAAATTCACCTTTGGACATACGATGGTATATCTAAATATTTCGGCCTGGTACTGAATTTACCATCTGCTTCCATTTAAACGTCTGGCAGTGGATTTTTCTATTTTCTTCTAACTTCTGATTATAAAATTGTTTTATCTGCTTTCCGTCCATAGCTAAATGAGATCGACTTTGAATAATACCGACTAGCACTAGCATGAGAAAAACACAAATATAAAATGATATTGTTTGCAAAATTTTTTACATCGCCAAGGTCTTAATTTAGAATATTAAATGGAGTATTTTAAAGTACAGTATTTAAAGTATTTATACCAAAAAAAATAAAATTTACTCAAGAAACATAGAACACACGAAGGATCTTGAGCATTTTCGACAAACAGAAATAGTAAAAAAACGTTTATACCGCAAACCTTTGTACATAAGAAAAAAATGAACTTAAGTTAAAGACATACATGGTGTAATTTCAGCGAGTGATAAATAAAAGTATATAATTGATAATTAAGTAGACAGTCTATTCAAAATTTTCAATACTTTATCAACTTCCATTATCAAATGTAAGATGTATTTTGTTTCATACTAGTTGGACAAGACCACGAACTAAATAACAGGATTTAATTGCTTAATGTGAATATTTTGTTACATGCGGTTATATGGTTTATTGATAGCTCACACCGTTAAAAGAGAAACGCCATCCAAAAGTAGAATAAAAATTTCTTTTAACTACTTCAGCTTTTCAATTTTGCAACGCTGATAAAGTTGCATTCCCTTGTTAACGTCATGGTTTATCAAATTAAACAGTCGCAATATCCATCTATTCGATCACTAATGATAGTTTATAAAACCAATTATTCCTTATGTTGACTGCATCTGAGATCATTTCAAATTTCCCTTCGTATGCGAACTTTAAACCTTACTTTATCCTGTTTACGAACTGCAAGCAATCGAGAAATGGGAGAATAATTAAGCAAAACATACAAGAACAATATCAAGCGAGGACGCTTATATCAGGCTCGCGAGGCAGCGAAGACAGCACTATCGTCCAGAAAAGGAGATCTTAGACTATAGGTAGGATTTTTGAAGATCATATAGCCCTAAAGTGTCACTTATATAAACTAAGAAAAGCTGAAAGTCAAATCTGTCGTCTGTGTCGAGAAGATCTAAAAACAGCAGACACATTCTGTGTAAATGTGTTGTCATCATCCCACATTTCAGTAGACCGTTTCTTGCGTTTAGTGCGTTTACAGAACAGAAGCAAGAAGATCTGAAAAAAGTTTATTAAAATTCCAACTATTCTGACACGCAAATAGGCACCGTTACAATAGCTCTAGTTAGGTCGCAGTAACTAGAGACGATCAGCGCCATGGCCTACTCTTAATAATAATAATAATAATATTTACGAAATTCTTTATGATTTTAATACAGTATAATAAGAGAAGTATCCTAGGTTTCACTTGATTTTCAAGCATGATTTTAATTGTCTGGAAACTAAAGTAATAACTCTCAATTACAAAGCTCCATTCTATACAAGTACTTGTCATTGCATTGTTCTTAAAAGACAAGTGCAAATGTATACTATAATATTATTAAATTGGTAAAGTATGGAGTAGCAGCTATTAAGCAAAGAGAAGGAAGCCTCGGGACTACAAAAAGCTGCTGAAGAAGAACTAAAAATTCGCATGTATATCCGCTCCCTGTATGCCTTGCGTACGTTTAGACCCCATTTGCAGCCATATCGTATGTCTGTGTGCTGAGCTGTAGAGGTTCATAATGCAAATCCATTCTTGCATTCTTGCGCATTTGCATTTGCACTTAAATACAAGGTCTAACCGGATCTTTTAAACGGGAACATCTGGATCATCCAGTTTATAGTCTAGACCTTGCACCCAGCGATTGTTATTTGTTTTGGTACTGAAAAGAGTTCCTTGGTGGTTGACGAAAACTGCAGTCATGGATTGGGCTCCGTACACAGGCAGATTTTCTTTGAAACCAGAATTCAAAAACTTGTTGAGCAATATGACAAAAGTTTAAACAAAAATGGAAATTACGTGGAAAATTAGATGAAAGTATGTAGAATATGGAAATAAATATATTTTAATGATATTTACCACTGCGTAAAATATACTTCACCCTAATTAAAACAATTGACAGTATATATTGCAACCGCATTAAATTAAGCGGATTTTTTCCAACAAACTAAATTATTTTTCTTCGAATATCCTTTTGGTAATAATTTTCATTCTTTTTAAAAATTCATTCCTGTTGAACGTAATTTAAAATTAGTTCAGACATCAAAACCACATACGCACATATTTTAGTAACAATGGAAACACTTCCTAAGATAGGAATCAATAAATTACCAAAGTTGCTCTAATTAAATTTGATGGACGTATCATGACAGATATGGAAGTATTACACGCGATATTCATATTCATATGTAAACACTTCAACGTAGAGTATTTCTATTTTGTAGTAATTTATGATTACTTAGAATAGAGTTATTTTGGTATCACCGTTTACTGCGTAGGTATTTGTATACCATCTAATTTCGTATATAGAATTAAACACGATTATTTTCTCTCCTATCAAATACCCAGGCTATACTGTATTTTTATTTGCTCTACCTTTTCTTGAAAATGTTTTTTTCTCTCTTGGGATTGCACTGGCTATAAAGCAATATAACTGTCCTAACATGTAGATATCGGTTTTTACAGGATATTTACATACATATGACTGCCGTAACCTATCACATACGCAGAATCCATGTATATGTATACACTTCTTTATGAATAGTTTCGTTGCCGCTATTAACATTGCTATTTGTTATGGTTTTCTAAAAAAATGTGCAGATAATGAGCAAACTAAATGGAAGCATTAATAAATTTTAACTCACAAATGTCATAAAAAATACAAAACTGTGCGTTTATTCAATTTCCTCTATCCATCTTATCCTAATAATTTCTGCTGTTTCTTTAACGGCAGATATCTTACTACTAGTCCTGTAGGCGCTAATACTAAGAAATTTGGCCGTCGAAATCGTTGCCATGTTGGCTCATGCCATTTCCATTTGTTTTAATGGAAGATCTTGTATATTTTTGACAATCTGACCTTTCTTTGTTCTAGGATTTTTATTGTAAACATCTCCTATACTTAAAATGTGTCGTTCTTTAATAAATTAACTAGAGCTATGCAGTTTTTGCTAAAATAGCGATATACTGATTAAAATACAAAGGAGCCGATATAATCACATCTATACGTACTAAAAGTAGTTTGCCATGAAACAATAAACTTCCACTGTGAGTAAATCAACAATCAAGAAGGTATTATGATGCTAAAATTGATAAAAAGTCGGCCATATGACTGGTGTTTAACCAAGTGTGGCTCGACAAACTACGTCAGAAAAGGAATATTCTGACTTAGTTTGTCAATTCTTCAATAGCTTTTATAGCCCTGACGTTCCTCTCTCTTTGGGCCCGAGGTTTCACTTGGTAAATCTATCTCAATTCCAGAGGAATGGCTAAATAACTCCTCTTCCATATTTTTCAATATTACAATTTTTTATTTTAGTATTAACTGTGAGGCAACAGCGATAGAAGGTAGAGATAAAAAATTACTCTCGAAACCACGCTGATGACGCCGGGTAGGCAGAAACATGTCCGTGTTTTTTTTCTCTTCTTTTATTGCGTTTGCCGTGAATTATTCCATCAATACCATGAGGAAGCTAAGTTATCTTAGCATTATATTTTGGTTATTACAATAGTGTTTGATTTTCCAAATAATTAAGATCTCAAGTAAAATCTAGGATAATTTTACTATTATAATGTTACTAAAATTATAAAGAATTTTGTAAACATTGTTATTACTAACAATGAGCTGTGACACTGATCGCCTCCAGTCACTGCGACCTAAATAGATCTATTGTAATGGTGCTATTTTGTGCGTTAGAATAGTTGAAGGCTCTCAATAAACCTTTTACTCTAGGATCTTCTTTCTTTAATTCGGTAGGAATTAGAAGTGTTCTACTGAAATATTGATATCAAGTATGACTGATGGCGACACATTTAAACAGAATGTGTTCTACCGTCTCTAGATTTTCTTAACCTTTTCCTAGTTTATGTAAGTATTACTTTAGGGCTACATAACCTGTCGGAAATGTAGTGAGTAATCTAAGGTCCCCTTTGCCGTCTTTGACGACCCTGATATAAGTGCTTTCGTCTGATTTTGACCTGGCATGATTTGCAAGTGAGGGGCCTTATGATTATCCGCCCACTTCTTGATTGTTTTTTGATGTAGCTCTTTTGCATTCCACAGTAGGAATTGGACGAACGAAAACGCATGTTCGTAAACATAGAATAAAATAAAGGTTAAAGATTGGATACTAAGAGAAACTTGAAATGATCTCAAATCCAGTTAGCATAAAGAACAATTGGTTTTATAAGCTATCATTAATGATCCAACAGATGGATATCGCGGCTTTTAAAATTGATAAAACATGAAGCTAACAGGGAATGCACCTTCATTAGCAGTACAAATTTGAAAATTGAAAGATTTGACTAATTAAAATCCTGTATGTTTTTCAGAATAAAACTGTTCTAGAACTTATTTTATAAACTTTTTCCTATACCTAAAACGTTTCTTTCTTTAGTAAATTAGTCGCGAAGCTATGCAGTTTTTGCTAAAATTTGTAGAGCGCTGCGGCCAATTGTTTATTCTCCTATAGATATTATTATAATGTATGCCTACAATTTCAACATCAATTAAAAGTTTCTTTTATATTAAACAAACTGGAATAAGTTCCTTGTATTTTGTTGAATATTTACACCATTTCGGGAGTAACATTTCGTGTAACGTCCTTTTTTTGCAATACATTAAAAAATTCACCCGGAAAGTTTTTCCATAAACATTCCTAATTAGCTAATTTGCCATTTTTTTAAACAACTTTCAGTATATTCATATTATAATTTTTTTTCATGAAAAAGCTTGCTCTGCGGTGCTTTAAATAAATTAATTCTCATGCTGAACTATAATCAACAGTAGTCTATTTATTTTCGCCATTTATTATTTATACGTACTTAAATGAGTAGATGCTGGAATTGTATCAAACAACATAATATTTTCACATTAGTTTTATTAAATATCTTGAATGAAACATTCGTCGTAGTATTCAATGCCTCTAAACGAAAAACTTATTTGCGCAGCTTCACTAACAAATTTTGGAAAAATACACATGGAGGAGACAGTAACATGAGATATTTACTTTAATACATGTTAAATTATTAAACAATTAAACTTAAACAAAGCAGTTACAGATGTTCCTTCAGGTTTACAAAATGCTACAGCTATTAATAACTTCTTCTTCGATAGCATTCCTGATAATGTAGCTGACCATGTGTTATGCACCCTCTATAAGACATAAATTTAACTATAATTCTTACGAATTTAATTTTAAACCTATCCCGGATCCGGATGATTCCATAAATTAAAAGCAAAGCTTCTGGGTATGATTCATTGACAGTTGATATGATTAAACTTTCGTACCCAATCTTGCTTCCTTACTTGTTGCATGTTAATTCTTGTTTGGTTTAGAATTATTTTCCTTTGTCCTGGAAGAAGGATTTGTGTCCAAGTAGTATCTTTCCAGTAATTTCTATAATCCTATAGACAGCAGCGGATAGTGCTTAAGTATCAGTTTTAACGTTATTAGATTTTAGCCAAGCTTTTGATACTTTGGATCATAGTTTGCTTATTGTGTTGCGTCATCACAGTGCGCTGTTAATATGCTTCGTTCTTATTTGGCTAATAGAGTGCAGTCTCTGTCGGTAGGTTAAGCTTCTTCTGAGTATAGGCTCAATATTCTTACTACCCAATTTATATTTAAAACACATGTATTCAATTGTATTAGAGAAGCACACATGAATTTAAAATCACTTGTTTGATTTTCGAAACTAAGCGTCTCCCTAGTACTTTCACATTTCTCTTCTTTTGTAAATTATACCGTCCTTGTATTACTTCTAACTCTTCGTCACGTATTCAAAGGGCTCAGGATTCTTGCCTCAACTTAATATTTCGCATTAGAAAATTTCACCGCATATCTCATAAGCTTGTGGATGTGTGCTCGTTGAACCAGCGGGATCTATGTATATCTTTTTCATAAAGTCATATTACACAAACAGTCCGTTTATTTATTTATTAACATTTCTTTTCGCATCGATGTTGCGTACTCTAAATCTAAGATTTAAAGTAGCATTGACACCGCACTGCTTATATTCCTATTCAGCGCTTATCTTCCTACCAGGTCAGCAAGATCTATACTACAGTCCCCAGCGAGTTTAAATCGTTGCCCGAAAAAAGTTTCATTGAAGAAGAGACTGCTTTCACAGTATGCTCTCTTTCATGGCACTTTCTTCCCTACTATTTTATTTCTTCTTTTACTATTGTAATATTTTGTTGGAAATATATTATTAATATTATTGTGACTTGAAGAAAATATCTCCTACCATAGCACTGAAATCATTCTGACACAAAAATTTGTCCATAGACGACCTTCGCTCTGTTGTAGGAATTGTGATGCGACATCGCTGGCTACAGAAGTACTTCTTCGGTATGAAATGAAGCGCGGAACACCGCCTCCGTGAGTGTCCAGCGCTGGTGTCAATAAGGAATCACGCTGGGTAAGGAGCGGCTTCGTCCACCCATCAATTCAGCCGTCTCCCCAGGTAATCAAGGCATTAGGTTGGTTGACTACCTTAAAGGCTCTACGTTATAAAAAGAATGTATTTTGGTTCAAACGCTGGTAAATTTATCATTATATCCTTATCCACAAAGACAACCATATGTTGTACACTGCCCTTAGTTTTTATGTTATCAATTAATCGCATTCTTGTTTCAGTCCATCTTTGTGGACTAATTTGAGAAGACAATTATTTACAGCACGAATATGGTTACTACATCACCATATTTACCATTTTTTACTTTATATTTTAGTAATTTTCGTTATTACTATATTATTTCAATCTTGAAAATGTTTGAGATTTGAAAAAGCAATAAAACACTTGATAATAAGTTAGATTAATTATAATAATTAATAATTATAGTTATAATTTTAAAACAAATAAAGTTTAGACGGTTATTCGCAATATTCCTGAAATTTTATACCCTGATCAATAGTTAGAATTAATTTCATAATAGTCTGTGCTTATAAAAACGGATACCGCACGCAATTATATATGTATATCTTACTGCAGCAAATATAGATAACGGTTTTATTTTCTAGTTTAGTTCGAAACAGGAAAGCCACAATAAAATGTCCATATGTTACCCTAAATAAAAAGGTAAGTTTTATTAGTATTACGCACATATTGTTAAGTATCATTCTATGAAAAAAAAATCGAATGAATCATGGATCCACATGTAGGTAATTGATTCTGACGAAACGATTTGTTATAATTACGCATACTATAAATAGAAAACCCCATAACAGGGTTCAGGTCAAATAAAAAATTTCCACCGGATAGTACGCCAAAATGTGTAACAATTAATTAGATATATAGCATCAGTGAGTTACCTTGTCGTAGTATCAGATATAGATATTCATTTCAAAGCCCATTATTTTATTATGTATGTTCTTTTCCTTCTGTTTTTTCAAGATTCAAGATTGCGATAACAATTGCCTAAGCGTAATTTTTTTCTAACAGGAAAACTTTAAATTATACGTGTTCCACGCTGTTACATATGTTACATTTCCGTTATTATGAAGACTTGCGCTATATTTTTGTTTCTGCGATGTCTCTAAACGCTGAAGATTCTGCAAAAGCTGTATCCCTGCGGAACATGGTTGATCTTTCCGTGATGGCGGTAGAATTCATCACTGTACTCGTACAGCAGTTCGAAAATGTGAGGAAAGATTTCGACAGTCTGACAGATGCACGCGAAGACCAGGATCCGGAAAAAACAAGAAAAAGAAATCCTGCTGATGGTCGCTTTGTCACATTACGAAGCTGCACTTCTACGACTGTCGAGACGAGAAATTAAATTAGTCCTGTATACTAGCTCTTTTGATTGCAAGAACACACGAAAAGTTGAAATCGTCTAAGCAACGTCAGTGGCACTCAAAAATCCATTCGTTGACTACTAATAAAAATTCACTACGATAAAGTCAGTACAATCACTGTTGGTAGAGGCCTATGCTGAGTTCCTAGGGGACATTTGTCGTGACATCCCTCCGGACGGGGATTATGAGGACACGGATCCTGAGTCTCGCGCGGTGGTTTCTGGGTTGAAACGCTGCTTTCTGCAAACGAGTCATACCACCCCACTATGGGAGACGGGTTGGACGCTATTATTAAGCGCCTAAAGAACGCAGCTGGTTTCAAAAAAATTATTAAAATCCAATTCAATTTTTTTTACAATAACGCGATTTTTCTGCAAATTGCGAATTAATTTCTAGTATTTTATTTTCATTGAGTTTTTAGGTCTTTGTTAAGAGAAACAAAAAGTTTCTTTTCCTTGGATTTATTTTATTTTGCACGTTGACAACATTTTGTCGTCGTCATGGTAGCCCTGTGTGAGTGATTTGAATTAAGAATAATCTAATTACCCAATCTCAAGCCTCAAGCTCAATAAGATACAATCATCAGTTACAGTTAATCTTATGGTACATTGCAACAATTTTATTGTTACACGATTTTTTATTTCGAATAGCAGTGAATATGTACCAATGTTATTTCGATTTGTGGCAATTTTCAAAGTTTCTTCTTAGTTTTTTTTTGTTGCGAATAATTTTTACGTGCATGTTCGACCGCACGAAATTCTCTTTCGTCCCTTCTCTTATCAATCTTAGTGGTGATCAGACGTGATTGCAAAGAAAAGAGATATTAAATTGGTAAGTACGTTCCAATTATCTTTTCCGAATGTGTTTTAATTAAATCTATCTTGCAATAATATCCTATTGTTGAATTATCTAGTTGGAATTTTAATTTAACAATTTTTCTTTAATGTTGATTTGTAACGTTTAAAATTGTTTTAGTTAAAACTTCTTGTTATTTAGAGTATTTTGCTAATTGCCCGAGTTTATTATTTTTTTTCATTATTCATTTTCACTTTTTTTTGTTTTATTTCCCTCCCTCAGCACACGGTGTTTCAAGGTACCCGGGAGAAATTCCAAAGACGAATTCGAGGTACCAGCAAACCCAATCGAGCAAATACACGGGATCATTGGTTTTTTGTTTTATTAATTAATTTTTTTTTACATATTATATATAAGCAACAAAGTTTTTTTTGTAGTTTTTTTTTTTATAACAAAACTCCTGGCGCCCTTCTAATAATTTATTTAATTAAGAACTTTGATGGACCTCTGCCATACCCTACCCTGAGCACTGCTCTAGCTGGAGGCACAAAGTGTACCATTTTGGTTATAACATACTAACTGCAGCTAATAACAAGTTCATATCACATCAAATCACCAAAATAAAAACCTTTTTTAAATACAAGAGTAGAGTTAAACATTTTTATATGGTTAAATTGTTATATTTGTTAAATATATTTTCTAACTAAGAAACCTAATAAATGACCAAAACAGCTCTGTAAACAGTCAAATCTGTCTGTGAAATCGAATTGCTAAAACTGTAATTTTTCTATAATGCTGCCAGATTTAAGAAAATTGCCCCAAATATTGAAATGGTGCAGATATAAAATATTTGTAAAAATGGACGGACACAACATAAAATCACGATTAGTGTCGCAATAAATATATGGACATTAATAACTTCAATAATGAGAAATAATGATAGCAAGGACTGTGGCGTAGTATGATAAACAACACAAAAGTATCGACAACCTCCGCACCACACAAGTTTAATTTATTATATAGTAATGTAATAATTAGTCCGGGACGGCCGTTTCGAGGACACGAATGGTCCTCATCATCAACCAGTGACCGACTCATGTGAGAAAATTTTTTTCTAAAACTAAACATGCAGGTCCTATCCCTACTTCCTAGAAAAGATATTCTTTACAAGTGGCTATTCTACCCCTTACGCGTCTTAAAACCACGACATGCGAAAAACGAGGCCAGATAGACGGGAAGATCTCTTTTATAACCCAAAATATAAACAAGTGCCAGCCTACTGCAAAAGGTCAAAAAGCACAGAGTACGACAACGGTCCGTTTTCTCTGTTCATCATTTTATTACTTTTTATGTAAACCATCTCGTACGCATCTAATTCTCGCGGCGACGTTACGTTTTTAATCAATTTTAAGTTTTCTACTTTAATACTATGACCGGTTTTATTTGTATGTTGTGCTACACTCGACGCGTCCAATCTGCCGTAGCGATAATTTCTTATATGTTCTTTGAATCTAGTTTCTGTCGCTCTTTTCGTTTGACCAATTAATAACTTATTTGAATTTTACGTTTTGTATATGCAAATAAATGTCTATGCAACGATATTTTTTTTTATTATTTAAAAACTACTTGGAAAGAGTGTTGTTTGTCGGAAGCTGATGGAAGAATATGAATACACAACAGTATAGGTCAATTAGAAAAGCACATACAACAAACAGCACCTGAAAATGTTAATTGTTAGTGATCTACTATTATTTATTTTTCTTTCTAAAAGTTCAGTTTTATCACTTCTTTATCTTATCTTCTTTTCTCATTACTTAAAAAGAAAACTATATTTCTACCTGTCAGTTTCTTCTTACTTTCATATTGTATTTGTTTCCTTTCATTTCACTTTTCAAATACTTTTTTTGCAAAATTAATTAAATTATAAAAAGAATAATTAACATTTGAAGGTTGAAATCAAAGAAAACTCGTCTTCTCCTTCTCGTCCATTTTGTAGGACAAATAATAACGGGGGTAGCAGCAGATCACTCTGCATACTTGAATTTGCTTCAAATTTTGTAATGAATTGAAGATGTACATACGTAGGACTGTAGTTGCTCGTACTTGGCTACAGATACAGCAAGACAAAGAAATGTGTTTTGTTACTTATATTTCTTTAATTTGATAAACTGTGCTGTTAAATAAAGCAGCTTCTTTTAAAATAAACTAATGTAAAGTTGGCCACTTTATGAAGATCCACGACAAAAAAGTATATTTGTGTTTTGCTTTTTCAAACTAATATATTCAGTTGAAAAATTACGATTTTGTTTGAACAACAAAATACTTTGCCACCATTCTAAAGTTTTATTTCTTAACTCAATGCCTATTTTTCTGATTTAAAGAAATTTTTCTCTCTGCGAACATACTTCTTATTTTTAAGAAAGTTATTGCGGTAAGGCGGTATGGTTAACGACACTGAAACTGATTTGATTTTTAGCACTATTTGCAGAATTATTCTCTATTGCATTCTTATTTAGGCTTGATGTTGCGATTAGAATTGATATAGGAAATAAATACTCGACATTTTTAAATTTCGATCAGATCTGATGTTATTCGTGTAACACAGATAAAACGTAGTTTCCAAATTAAAAATCGCGATGAACCGATGTAAATTCAAGACATTGAACACTGATATCCGAAATAAGTGTATTTTTAAAAAACCAAGTTTTTTTGAATGAAATTCCAGAAAACAACTGTTTGATTCATCTTTAGACCAATTATTTCAATTATACCACTACTACTGCTTATCAACAGATATCGTACAATTTCAGATAAACTTACAAGACCTATATTATACCAACAGAAAATGTTTCTGTTATTACATTGGTTGTTATCAACGAAATTACAAGTCATAATTGCGAGTTACAATGATATTTATAAATAACGAAAATATTAGCTATACGTACGATACAAATAGAGAACAAACCCCATGCCTATTTAATCCAATATAATCACAGGTATGCTTTAGATACAATCAATACTTAAACAAACAGTTGAAAATATAATCTCACTGACCAAAGTCATTGACAATCAAATACTACGTAGTACAACATTTAGATTATAAAAAAATATGTACAGGATGACTCATCAGTAATGCATCGAAATATCTACAAGATGGAGATCGACATCATTGCCATGTTTGATTTATTTAATTTTTTTTTAACTAAACACCCTATACATTTTTCGAGAATCTGATAACGAAACTGTTCGAGAATTTTCTTAGGAATATGGAACTTTGCAAATAAGTTTTTCGTTTAAAAATATAATATGGCAGGACAAAATACTGCAAACTTTTGGCTTGCTAAAGATATACATGCTGTGGCGTTTAAACCGTCGGTTGGCCAAATACTAAGAATTGCTACTAGCTGAATACTCGCATATTGGATACTGAATTATTTCGATTATACCGAAAATGAATGCCAACTTGCTTATTTCAATTTTATTATACTAATATTACTCTATATAAATTTTGTTTCCCTATCTTTAACCGTTTTTTGAGAAAAAAACGGATTTTAATGAATTTTGGCGTCTTATTGAGAAGAATGAAAAGTCAATAACTGAGAAAGTGTTTAAGTTACGAGGTTCGCATTTTCAACGTATGTGATTTGTCTGATTATTCTCTCTAAGAGTTAATCAACACTGCCTATATCTATCTCTAATAGTTTATGAGTTATTTAAATTTTCTTATGTTATAATAAATTCAGATAGAAAATTGAGGAATACAAGGAAAAATACATTAAATAAGAACATAACAAGTAAACAACCTAAAAATTAACCACCGACGACCTTATATCGTGCCTCCCTAGAATTTCCAGCAATCTAACATTGTAAATGGACAATATTGTAACTAATATACATAATTTCATTTGTTTTTGTTTTCTCTTGACAATTTATTTTACAATTATACCAAATTATTTCAATCTTTAATAAATAAATAAACATATATTATGCATAAATATATACGTATAATTAGAAATCTTCTAAATATGTATGGTACTTATTTTGCCGGGGCCTATTTTGTCGGGGGCTGCTTTGACGGAGGCTCTTTTGTTAGTGGGCTGTTTTGTCGGTGGGGTACTTTGTCGGGGCTATTTTATCGTAGCTATTTTGTCGGGTCACCGACTAAACGATGTATTCATAATAATTAAGAGTTACAACCGGCGTTTACGGTAAATAGTTACAGTTAACTGAAGCTAATTATGAGTTATTAAAAATCGTAAATTAGTTTGCTTAATTGTAAGTATAAGTTGGAGATTATGAATGTAAGAATGTTAAGAACTGAAAGAACTAGTACTTTCTTAACGCATGCGCTTAAAACAATTCATTACTGATGAAAGGCTTATCCGTTGGAACAAAAGAAAAAAAAGAAGGTTCTAAAGAAGTAGGAAATTTTAATACTTAATAGTTCTGTATTTTATCCTCCACATTGGTGTTGTTATCATTGTAGTCAAATACTTAAAAAAAAAACGACGCAAATATAAATACGTTACTCTAGAGGCTATTGAAGTAACCAAACCAATTTTGGGGACAACTTTTTAGGTTAGCAATGCCACTTTTGGAAACGCTGATTTCGTATATATTCGAAATGTATATGTCGCATTAAGTTAACTCTCCCATGTAATCTTCTCCTTTGGAAATAATCCTAAATGTAAAAGGTGGAAAACTAACGGGAGACAATAACAAAATCACATCTTTTATGAATGGGCTCTCCAGCATTGTTCTTATTTACGGCTTTTTATACGCTTTATGTGACCGCACTTAAATGTTTACAACTGCAGATTTGACCAATATGACATCGAGAAATAGCTGCGTTGGAAGTAATTATTTATTTCGTCGAACACTATTTATAACTTTATCTTGTACTTAGTAAATACGTATATGTTGTATTTCTAAACTATTGTAGTAAATATAATTATTGAAACACAATCGTAATTTCAGGCAACTAAAAGTTATAGTATTTTACATTATAATCAACTAAAAGCTGTACGCGGATAGGTATTAACAGCAAAAAGTAAGTAGACAATACAACCTACTACTCGGGTAAGGTATTAAAGTGTGTATATTCTTTATATGCAAGCATAAACACTAAAAGATAAAGCTTTCATGCAGCTTCTGCCATTTTCATGTTACCTATTAAAACATACCAACGTGCAAAATGTTTCAAGAAAATATATTTACATAGTTGATAGCCTTTAGTTAACTTGAACTTCATCATATTTCCACGTCCAATCTTCGGATTATTCATTTCGGCCCAGTTAAACGAAATAAATTGGTACTCAGAAATTACATTTCTAAGTAACTTACTTCAAACGTAGTTTAGAAATGTAAGATCAATATTTTCTTTAATGTAAAATACCCTCATTATAAATACAGTAAGGCCTTCCACATAGTAACTTTTAACGACAGAAGCTAGCATTTTTAGAAAAAATTAAACAATTTCTGTTTTTGGTGAAGTAACTATTGGAGTTATCAACAATAATTACCTTTACGGTGTCAACGGATACCACATGAGTTACACATTAATTTAAGAGATATTACGAGATGATACGAGGGTAGTATCTTAAGTTTTTTCAAACAATCACTAGTTGCCTAGTAGCTATTAAAAATTGGCATCGCTATTTTCGTAAAATTTGAAATTTCCCATTGTTAAAGTGATAGTTAAAGTGACTGCATAGAAAGTAACAGTAGCCGAATAGTTTGTTTACAGTAAACGTTGCAAAAAAAGCAATCTGATGGAAAATGGAAATTTCACGTAAAAATGTTCGTCAGTGGATTTTTTATGATTTTAGTAAAGGTCTAACACAACAACAATGCCTCGAATAGCTTCGTCCAACGTTTGGAAATGAAGCGCCATTAGGCAACACAGTTTGCAAAATTTCGTTTTGTTTATGCTTGCATTAGTGATGAGTTTCCTGAAGGTCTAGATATCTAACAAACTATAATAAAACTAGATATCTAACAAAACATTGAAAACTTCGAGGTAGACTCCAGGATGCCTGCGATGTAATTCCTAGAAGAACCTTTTCAAATGAAAATGGCCAGTTATTGTTTGTTTTGTTTTCTATTATCACTGGTATTGTTATTTTCATTTATCGTTACAAATAGAGTGCGAACTTTACATTAACTTTTCAAACCTTTAATTTACTATTTGTAGAGTATCCCGTTGTTTTACGTTCAAATTCCTGTTAAACATAAACATTACGCGGTTTAGTAAGCGATCCATTTTCAAGATCTGGAAAAATTACATCATTTAGCTGTTATTGATCTGGATACAATTGTAAATATCATATATTCACTATTGTTGTATTTTGGTTGGATACCTAACATTTCTTCTTTCTCTTCGTTAGCGCGTAAGTCAGTTAAAACATAAGAAATAAGAAAATTGATGGTGGCCAGAAAGACCAAAATGACATATAAAAATTTCGGGTACACCATTAGGTAGAAGATCGGAAATGAGCTCGAGAATGTATTTTTAGTCTTTCTCTGCAGCATTTTTGGTGAACGTCCATTTTTTGAGATTGTAAAAAACTAATTTTTGCCAAATTTAAACATCCAATAATAAGCGAGATCCCCATGGTTAGTGTCGAAAATTAATTAGGCTGTATATTCCAGTACTTTCGTTCAAGAATGATTTGAATAGGAGAAAATCCTTTGGAGTTCTTACTTACGATTAAATTTGTCACAAATTTCTGCGTCAAATATTCAACTTAAAGAAGATTTTGCAGCAACTTCTTGAAAAGGGTAGTTATGTTTTAAAGGTAGAACTGAATAATATCGTGTTGCTACAACCAAGAAATAATTTATGGTGTTGTTCAATTTTGTACCAATTCTCACTCGATTTTTGCTGTAATTAAAAAAAAAGGTCTTCGTATCGAACTTAGAGTGAATATTATATAGTACATAAAAAAAAAACAACTTTCAATTATTTAAAATATTTTACTGGCTGCTGATTATCGAATCAAATAATCTTTTTAATAAAGATGAGAATATTAAAGAAGTACGGATAATTTAAATAAGTTTTAATTCCGCGTATTATTAAGGCTCATTCAACATTTGTTACACAGGCATGTAGACATAATGCGAAAGTTGTACCAAATAATATCAAAACCTTACTAGAAAATAATTGAAGCATGTGGCCACCTAATGCGCGGACGAAAAATAATTCTTTTCTGAGCAATTTAGAAGAAAAATTTTTAATATCAAAAACATTTGGAGATAAGTGCTGCATAATATTAAATTATATTCAAGTATAGGTTATCCAGCTTCCACTGCGCACAATATAAGTTTGTCTTTTTAGTGGAACGTCTATACATTATATTATAATTTTGGATGCCTTTTTTCAGTTCATGTTGACATTCTTCAATAATCCCCACGCCCGCCTATCTTACTTTTTGAAATAATTGACATAATTTGAAATGCTCTCGAAATGCCGTTGTTTCTTTAACGATCCATCTTACACGCTGCAACGGTGATTCAGATTTTATTCGATTGGGTATTTATTAGTTTTTGGCAATACGCCGAATTTTTTATACCAACAAGATACCACAAGATGGTCATCCATATCATCACTAAGTTTGATCCACGTTATTTCATCTTTTTAAATGGAACATCCTGTATATTTTTCAAGAATTGAATAGAAAGGCTCTTCTACATTTTTTTAAACATTATCCTATATCTAATGCGTTCTCCTTTAGTAAATTGAATGTGAAGCTATGCAGACAAGTTTTTAGTTAAAAAAAAAACAAAGTGCTGTGACGAAGAACTACAAACTTCTGTTTCGCTGAAGATATTCATTATAGCAAATGTATAAACGTTATTTTTTTCGGTCCATCATCTACTCGAAGTACCCAAACAAATACTCCCAAGATGTTAGCCAATGTTCAGCAAATTACAAGAAATGGCATCACACTTTCTTTGAAGGAAAATGGTGTTCACTTAATAGGTGTTGAAATTTTCAGTTTTACAGATTATTTCTAATTAATATCTTTGGAAAAATAAAAGTTTATAGTATTTCGTCACAGCATGTATTTTAACAAAAAACACCACATTCTAAATATAGGAAGACGTTTATATGAAAAATATTCTGCAACCATAACCTGTAAATATACAGGGTGTTCGATTTTACAGAAACGCTGTAGCATGAATTAATCAATGTCGATGGCCACCTTGTAGATATCAAAAACTGTTCGATGTGTTGCCAAATACTCTAAAAATACTACTCTAGCGTGTAAGATGTTCAAGATATCCGCCGTTAAAGAAACAACGCTATTTCGCAACAATCTCAAACTATGCCGATTATGGCAAACTAATAAAGATAGGTATAGAGGATATTATAGAAAGTTATCACGAATTGAAATGGGGCATTTAAAATCGAAGCGATATACAAAATATTCGATTTAAAAAAACCATGGTGCAGCAGTCCCCAAATATTTGTTGTTTTAAAACCTTTTCTCTAAATTACTCAGAAAAAGAATTACCTTCCACCCATGTACTCGGTAGACATGCTCTATGTGAGCGTGAAAGCTTTAAGCCGATATTCTTCCGATGTACAGATACTTAGAATAGTAAAAAATACAATGTATTTGTTACCGAACATACTGGGCGTTGGAGCTTGAAAGTTAACTATATTCCGACGTGTTGAGCAAAACGAAATTAAACAAACGAAAATATTGAAATTTATACCATAACTTTACAATTACTTTTCTATTTTTATATTTGAAGCCTAATTTAGTTAAAAACTTACAAACGACGGGATACAGAAAATGCATTTACATAACGAAAGCAGAGCTTTGTAAAGCGCTTTTAATCATGTCCCCAATTTGGGGAAATTGATGAAGATCGAAAATGAGTTGTTTATGAAACTAAACCAATAAGTTGAAAAGAAATCGATTTTCACTATTCCAGGTTGTGATTAGTTCCAAAGATGGTCATGAGATGAAACGAATATTTGCTTTTAACGAAAATGGTTAGCAGAAAATGGAATTAAGGAAATAGCTTAGCTATATGGTTCTAAAGTGCGACTTCGAGAAACCAGATACTTATTTGCAATAACAATAACTGTGTATTGATAACAAATTAATGATTTAATATAAATTTCGTCCTGCATTATAATAAAGAACTAAAGATGATTACACTACCTAAAGATCGGTTTATTTGTTCTAAAATTCAAAAGGCAATGGTAAAAAATATATCCACACGTTACGCTGAATCCCCTTTGTTTAATTCATTAACAATTCAACTTTTAAATCCTGAACACTCTACAAGCTATTTTGAATATTCAAACCTTAATTAAATGACTATTTTACAAGAAGTAATTTAAGTAAAAGCATGCTTCAAGAAATTAAATGTTTCCTACCTTCGATGTCTGATCTATTTCACTTCCAACAAGCACAAACTGTAGTTACAAGTTTAGTGTTGATGTTCTTCCGTTTGCGGATTGGAACATAAATGCACGCAATTCTGAATTACAAAAATTGCCGACCTAGACGTCAACAGGTGGCTTCGAGATGGTTTGAAGTTGGCGCTTGCTCTGTTCATATAAGCTTTTGGCGAGTCGGATGACGTACAAATAATTCATTCAAATAAATTTAAAAGCACAGATTTTCTGGTTTCTTCGCAAGACATCACAATTTCCACTGTAAACCTCGCAAGTCATAAAATACTAATTAAGCAGTTTACGAGGTTGTAAATATGTTAGCTCAACGATCTAATGCTAAACCATAAGAGAGAAAATGATTCCATGTACAGTGTTAGTATAAAGCTCCGGAACAGCAGAATAGCTTTGTTGTTTGAGAAGTATATTGTAACATTTTCGGAAGCAAAAATATCCCTTTGAAAGCACCGGCATTTTACTGTAACCTGTCAGATTGCTGTCACAAGCAGGCCACAAGCTGCTGATGTCACTATCTTCTGGTTTTGTTGATTAACTACCATGGCAATAAAACTTATAGAGTCTGAGAAAATTGACATGTTAATGGTGGATGAATATGGTGAGAGTCAACGTTCTTTTGAACAAATTCTCATGTTGTTTAATACTGTTTATCTGGATCGCCAAATCAGTAAAAGTAAAAAAAAAAGAAACAGCAACCAATGAGAACATGTGAATGTGTAAATGAACCCACAACGAAATTTGAACAAAACTGAAACTCTTCAAAATTCACATTGTTGACTGAAAATAATCCCGATAGCAGACTGCACTTTTGCGAATTAATGACGGCATTTTTTCTAATGAAATAACGTTTTGTTTTAGTGGTTACTGGTCAATTGACCAGTAACCACTAAAACAACATCCACTGAGGGGCCCGAGAAAGTCCGTACAGCATCCTTAGAACGTGTGGATTGGTTTGGTTGAAAATAACATAATACGACCATTTTTCGTAGGAGAAAATTTAAATGGTGACGGCTTTTTAAATTCACCGAAGACCGAGATTATGGTAACACTTTCAATTCTCTTTCTAAATCCAAACAATCATTCAAATAGAAATATTTGGTTCCAACAGAAGAAATCTGCGCCACATCGCCACTGGATTTTTTCTTGTGGGGTCACTCCAAAATCTTGAATTCAAAAAATAACTGAAGAGATCAACCGCAATTTGCCATAAATGACACAGAATTTAGAAGGATATTTCCAAATGTATTTTTACATTATTAAACAGTTTTTTTCAATTTTTTGTACTGCCTTTTTATCTTTTTATCAATGAAAAGAGGAAAAGAAATAATATTAATAGTACCTATTGATTATTCACTTGAACACTAGAACGTATATAAGGACTATTCTATATTTTACGCAAGAGGCTGAATCTAAAAGATGACCAAATGCTAAAAAATATTAAGAATGCTGTCTTGATCTTACATAAATATGAAAATTAAGACAAACCAATCTGAGTTATGGAAAATTTTTTAAGTTGCTGAACGTAAAAGAAAACAAATGTCAGCAGATTGTTACTTAGATACTTATAGATGTTTTCTTCTGTTCCAATTAGAAAATATCGCACGTGTATTCAACCTCCGGTATCACCGGAAGTAACATACACTTAATTTTTCACAAGAAAGACAAGTTAGATAGACAGATGAAGCAAAATTTATAAAAAAAAAATTGTATCTTCAATAGACTTAGGGCAGCCAAAAATCCACGACAGAGTGTATTTCAAGAAAGTTGGCAATTCATTGTATTTTGCGCAATTAAAGTTAACTACATTGTAGCCTACACTTTTATAAGGAAAATTTAAATGACGGAAGGTATTTCAACATATTATACAATATTATCGAAGAAGAAGTTCATGCATTGTCAGTTGTTTAAGCTGCTAGCACTTGTTATCAAATGTTTAGTCCACCGGCTCATAACACGCTCTTCAGGCATGACACCTCTGGATCTTTTCATCTGAAGCTACCATCAAAAATCAAATCAAAAATGAAATTTATAGTATTTCAATGACAAATGTTGAAAATGCCAAGGAAAGAATACGAACAACACTGTGCATTGAAATAGTTGATTGTTAATTTTTTAATACATTTAGTAGACATTTATTTAAGTATTCTAAATGAAAATCAATATTCTACTGTATTTCTTTTTCTCTTCAATAACCGCTATATCGGTGCTGGAAGAGCAGTATATCAAAATAATTTTGTAGATTTCTTTTATTTATCAAACGAATTCTTATGATATCTAACAGCGGCGCCGCAAAACGTAATTCTATCAGTGTATATTAATGTTTGAGTCGTACATCAAATTTGCTAAACATTTCATACACTTGGATGTTTCCTAACATACTTTTACAGCCGTCTTTCAAGTTTGAAAAAAACTGTTTGTATAATTGCACATAATTGCCCAAGTATTAATTTTAGATATCAGGAAATATATCATTTAATGAAGGATTTCATATTCCATCATCTACAATAAAAATATACAGGGTGTTGTATTTAAAATTACATAGATATTAATGTTCACATAAAGAGCAGAACAACATGCACCAAAAATACGTGATTTTTTCACATAAATTCTAATAATTCTTGATAATTCAAAACACCTAAAGAGTGCCACTAATTCCCGTTTTTTATTAACTATATCTATTAGATAAAATAAATATGGAGTACATACAGGGTTATCCAGAAAAAAAAGCAAATTTATTTTCTGTTTGAGATAGTAGACTGATAAACATAGATAGGAGATAAATTGCATTTAATGAGTGTCATTTTGGTTTTAAAAGGCGATCTGCATTACTACAATTTTATAAAAGTCCATAACAAAAGAAATATCGTGCATACTTGTTAACACACGTTATATAACACATGTATGTATGTATATTGCTCGCGAATATTATAGCAATAAGCGTACCTTTAACATTAGCGGTGAAATATTGTTCAGTGCGTAGGAATATAGAATTTCGCATATTATGATTGCAATATCCGGAGACTATTGTGGCTTCATTACGATCCCCTTTTTCAATATATCTATATTCAGCCAATATATAAACGACGCACTGCTATTATTATGTTCTACTTGAGATATAGAGAACCTACTAATAATAATGCATTCATTTTACAGGATTCTAATCCTGTGAACGCAAACTTCGGCAGTTAGCTTCTTGCTTAATTTTCCTTTAACCCGAACGTTAGCGAATATTGCGCAAATATGAATTGCGTTTCTACTAGGAAATATAAAAATAGATTAATAATTAATAAATAAAGGTATTTGTTATTATTTTTCTTATTAGTTGGCTCAGTTGTTTGCCTTTTCGCACGACGCTAGCACACCGGCCGGGTTCTTTTCACCGGCACCTTTATATTATATTGCATGGATACTGATACACCGTCCTAGCCGTTTCCAACATATCAACATCTCATAATCTTCCATTTCGTACTGGCTTCTAGGTAGCTCCATATGTTTTAGGAATAAAAAGACTGCATGCAAACTTATAATTTTATGTAATTTCTTATACATTTCATTTGAGATATATAAACGTCGAATTTTATAAACGACTAATCTCCGTTAGGAACTTTTCATTTTTACAAACGATGTTACTCTGATAGTAGGTTAGAAAAGGTAAGTAAAATAAAAGCTCACAGTCAGTATTTTGATACTTTATTGGTGGTTGGTTTATGGTTGAATTTACAGTATTTTGTAGAGTATATTGGACGTGCCGAAATGCACATGTCATCTTTAATATATTTTGTTCGCATCTTTTAAATGAAAATAGTAAAAGCAGTCTTACCGCGAATTAAACATAGAAGTAAAATCCTTTTATCAAGCATATTTTTTAATACAACAAACAGAATAAAACTGCATTTGAACTTATGTACCAATAAAATCAAAAAATACCCAAGTTGGTTTCCGTATATTCTTTTCACACGTTTAAATTATCAATTTGTGTACAATAGTATTATAAATACCGTATCCATCTGTTTTGCTCGTAATTCCATCAATTGTTGAGTGTAGGCTTTCACGACCGTAATCCATAGTAGAAATGTCTTTCGGGTGTTGTCGCGTACTTGATCGTTTCGCTGACCATGCTGTTTGCTTCTTCAGAAGTGTTCTAAAGACTGTCTTTAGAAATCTTCTGGAGAAGCTGACAGCATGATCAGCCAAGCGTCAAGTCAAACATCAGGTACGCGACAACACCCGAAACACATTTCTACAATTCTATCAATTACACAGTATGCCATCCTTCTATCTCAAACAACATTTCCGACAATGTTTAAGGCTGTATTATTAATACTTCTGATTGAAGTATTGCTCTTATAGAGCAATACTTCAATCTGAACGTGAGACAAGCTATAGAAATATTAGTAATTTAAATACATAACTAATGACACATTTACTGGCAGCTTTCAACATTTATTTATTCTACTAAAATCTACATAATCTATGGTGCACGCCAAATATATGCATTAGTTGCTCCAAAAACGTTTAGTTTCTTTAGCATAACTTTTGTAAATGAGATTGTAAATTGAAATTATTCCAGAACTGTAGTAAAAATCTACACAACATACTTTAGAAGAAAATATAACAGCGCTTTCTAATTATAAAGCTTACACCGCATTGGTTGCTTTTTTACGTTGTAATCAAAGCTTTTTGCTCCAATATTTACGTTTCGATTATAAAACGAAATTGTCACACATGCAGGTGGAATAATATTTGAGGATAATTTTAGTAAAACTATAAGTAAGTATTCTAATCAAGAAGTAAGGAAATCATTATTATTTAGTGATATTATTTATTATCAAACGATACTTGAGATTAATTCATAATACCTACCTATTACTAAATTATTAAGATGTACAAAAGATCCTCTTTTAGTAAAAAAGTTGTTATTAACGATTACAGTAGGTGTCATTTCTATCGTATTAAGACATGTTGCTGAACAGTTTGGAATTCAGGTAAGCAGGTTCTTCAGAGTTACAGAATATGTCCTGGTAGGGGCGGTGGCTCCATATTGCCTCCTTTCCCTTTTTTTCATGCATGTGGCAATCTCGCATTATAGGATTCCACCGCACCGCTCGAGTTGTTTCCGCATGGCCGGTATTTTGAAACATTTAATATGTTGCATTAAATATGTGAACTGGCTCTTAGAGATCACAATGTCAGCGAAACATTCGAATTTTGTGGAATACCACGAGAGTATACTTAGGAAATTAATCGATTTTTCCGCTAATTTGGATCTGACGCTTCAAGAACATTTAAATAATGATAGTGTTTTTAAATGAACTCCAAATACAATGCAATATAAATTTTAGATTCTATGCTCGCTACTTGCAAAATAGAAATAAGTAAAATTAAAAATTCTGATCTACTGTGTGACGAAACTACAGAGGTAACAAGCTGGTGTTAGATAATAATTTTATTTAAATATATCTTCAACTGCAGAACTTATAGGCACTTTCAGGGATCTAAACAAATTAGAGATGGACGGCGTTCAGGCACACATTAAAAATAAGTATCCTCGTGCTATACTTTTTTTCAAATATCATTCTAAGGTAAAAGTAAGTTTTTATATCATGTTTTGTTACAATCGCCCCTACCTCCCCCCTCGTCAGAAGGTAACAAAGTACCACTGTGTCCTGGCTCTTTTACCTTTTATTGCACCACAAATTATAAATTATATAATACATAAGCATATAATTATTTTGCTGAAATCACCTTAAATTAAATCGTCCCCGAAACTTAAAAATCTTGTTATTTTTTGGGCAAGTAAGGTAGCATTCCTCAATTTTTCTTTAACTGATACCAATACTAAAAAATCGACGAAATATTTATTTAATTAATCCCCTAAATTCATTCATAGCGTATTCCATTGGTAATTCCGAAGCACTCGAACATCGAACACGAACCTTGTAACCGACTGGGAAAAGTAAATGACTACGTATTCATGACAAATTGATATTCTTGAATTCGCATGACAAACGGCAGAACAGTAACGCATATAAACGTTATTATAATAAAAACTGTTGTTATTCACACGCTAATTTCGATATTATCTTATAATAATAATAACAATAGGGGTTTATTAACTGCACGTAGGATTACAGTAACACATATAATAAACAATCTTAATACCTAAATAAATCGAAAAGTATACCTAATAAGAAGTAGGTAATGAATCAGCAAACAAAGAATGAAAAAATAAAAGCAGCGTACAGTTAAAAAGACTAATTCGCCCCCACGCAATACGTGGAATGCGTTTTAGGCGCTCTTCCCATAGCCTATATAAAAAGAAAAAGAGAATTAAAAAGAAAATCATTACTAGTAGGTATACACGTAGGTGTGTAAAATTCAGGTAACGAAATACCGAGCTAGGATGATGAGTCGAATCTTATTAAAATGGTCATTAAAGGAAAATCACTCAGTAACAAAAAGGATGCTACTGCATGTGTAAGAGCTTCGACTTTAACCATGCCTTAGTAGAATCTACAGATAGTTTAAATACGACAACATCGGGATGTAAAGCTGCCTTTCACTTACATACATAAATAGTTGCTTCTACGAACATTAACATTGTGAACCTGAACCTCACTTTGTTAAGCAAGTAGGCAGTTTGTTATTTCGTAATACGTTAATATAGAACGAGGCCATGTTCCATGTTCAAAATTCGTGAATAGCTGTATATGTTCAGACCTTCAGATTCTTTGAATTGAAGTTAGACAGAACTAACGAGTCGCGGAGCAATAATCACGTAGAACGATTGAAAAAACTACGGTTAACGAAAATACCTTTGAGTGCAGTGAATCACTTTCGAATTATTTAAGTGACATTTGAAAATACTATCCATGTACACACCAAAGTTTTTAACGTTCTCACTGGGAACTATACACCGCGACCTTTACATCTAACAATGATTCAACAAGTTCGCGAGCTCTATGAGGACCGAAGACAATCGATCGGATTTTACCTGCATTAATTGGAATTCTTGGGAAAATTCATATTCTCTCGGTATCATCATTCAGTGGCTGTTGAGTAACTATTCGAAAGATTTGAAAGATATGTATATTTGAGTATCATCAGCATAAAAGTGATCGAAGGGAAAATACCATCTTCTATGCGGAAATTTAAGATGTGAACGACAAGGTCAATAAGCAAAGACACGCATAACTTCAGAATTGGTCCATTTAAATTATCAGAGCTAACCGCATCACTTCGAACTTTTTTAATGATTTAAAGACGTCAGTATACGTAAGAGATTTGAACATTAATTTTGAAGACGTATGCGAGACGTTAAAACCATTGGTATCTGAGAAATTTCATAATGGGACAGCCACAGAAAATGCTGATTAAGAGCCTTCACATCTCGTAATCCTCCAGGAATCTCAATACATTTAGCACCGCTCAAATTAAGTTTTCTAATTTCCTATTACAGCTTTTTGCTATCTTTAGAATTTATGGAACATTGTTAAACAAAGTATGCTGCATTTTCATGTTTAATAGCTCTATTAGCTTCATTTTTGAGAGATTTGTGATGTGGAATTGCCAATTTTGTGGAAACGACGATGCACAATCTCAGGATGTCATCAATAGTTCAATATTATTATTATGTGTCAACCAGGACGCGTAAGGGCGTGAGAACACAAACTCTTTCATAAGAGCATGTTGGTTTATAACTTCTAGGATGTTAGCAGGTCAAATATCAAAAGCCAAGAGGCTGTGTACAGATCAGTGACAAATCTATCATAATTCAAATTGGAGAAGTTTCTTACGTTTTACATTCCTTTTAATCTTCAGATTAGTAACACAAAAGACTTCAATAGTGGGGGATCAGTGTTCGTAACAATTAGATCAATTAAGGATGCTGAAGAGGTAGTGATACGAGTGGGTTGATCAATAAATTGCGTTAAGTAAAAGACTTCTATCAGGTTAAAAAAGTTAAAAAATCTTCAATTCTATTATCAAAACAGTTTAGTATTAATTTAACTAAAACCAAATTTGTTTGGAGACATATCTTCTTCAATGCTTCACGAATATCTCAACAATAAAAAGCAATTTATTTTACTAATTGAAAATTATTACGCATGCTATGTTGTGTACATAGACTCCACATTAATTAACGTTTGCGGTGTTCTAGATGATAAACAATATTTAATTAAATGTTTAACAACTAAATGCTTAAATACCAATTACACTAGAAATACGCGGAGTCAATTCAGGACGACAACCTTTTCTGAGTGTAATGAAAATTTTAGTCGGCGGTTTTATAGATATAGATACGTATTGATTTTCTAAAAATATTTTTAGTTTCGTAAGCAAAATATTAATTTATTGTTACATTAACTATTGTTGAAGAGAGTGAATTTAGAGATAAATAATTAATAATAACTATTATTATTTTTCTCTGCGTTTAATACAAATAATACAAATAAACACAATGAGAAACACAAAACAACAAAAACGCAAGAAAAATCGCAAGATTTGTTATACTAATGCATAAAATAAGTATTATACCCGATATATTCGATCCGTTATAAGATTTCTTCTGGTCACCAGCAGAGTTGCGAATATATTACTAATATTACAGAGCTGCAAGCTAAGAGGCTGACCGGCGTAATAAACACTCGATCTGGAACATTATCAAAAGTAGGAAGAGATTGGGATTTCCTCCATTTGAATTTCAAGTTCGTTTTAAAAATTTAAATTAATTGCAATTATAATTCAATTCTACTCACGTTTGTTATAAATAATTCAATTTTTAAACTTTGGTTCCAAAATTCATTCAAGTTAATAGAGGTTTGCGGACTACTCTCATTCCAGATTCGTTCTTTTCTTATATACACATACACATAGTTTTTGGTATAACAAAGGGAATTCATCTCCAGAAAGTTTGTACAATGAAGATGAGCTATCAGACGATTTTGATAGCTACTCCTGAACCTAATAATGCCAACAAAACTGACAAATTACGGCATAAACATGCAGTAAAGATGTTGATTACCCAAATGAAGCAATATTAAAACTAGTGTTTGGCAAAAAATGTCCAGCAATTAACTTGTTGCTCTCCCCATTCTCCACACTAATTTGTGAGCATTTGTGTTCCTTGGCACGAAGTATAATATTAATTACTCTGGCAACAGTAGCGTTCTCAGATTACCTACATATTTAGCATTGATTTGTGTAGCCGCATCTGATCTTCTAATAGTCTCGCCTTTACAATTTCAAAGCGCATTTTGTATGCATCATGACGCTTATAGATTCACTGGGAAATATCGTTTCCACACTGGTTTAGTATCCGTTAATAATTATATTTGTAGAACGTTGTAGGCGCCGGATATCCTTAGAATATTTGCATATTGAATTTAGTGTTTAATGGTGTATATAAGAGTAGGAATTTCATTAGAATTTACATAATTCAATATAAAATCACAAATATGAGACGCATTGATATTGTTAGGACAGTCGCTTACGCTTTATTGGCAGTCTTAAGAGAATCCGATATATTAACTTTTCCGGATAGTTACGTACAGAATTACAAGTTTATGAAATTATTAGTTTTTTAAAAAATCTTAAATTTCAAATACTATTTCGCAGAATTTTCAAGAAGAAATATATATATCAGTACTGTTGGGTACTTCTCCCGTCAAAATAGAAAAATAAACTTAGCAACACTTCTACGATTAACGGGCGGAAATATAAACATCCTATATGGCGAAAATTTAGAAATACTGTTGAATATAGATGTTGCTAACAATATTAAATTTAAAAAAAGAAACAAAATGGGGATTATTAGATTCTGGATTGCCTATTTAATTGGAATACGTTTCACCTCTGTAAGATTTACAAATAGAAATAATGCTGGAGTTAGTCAGTTAACCAGTTCCTGGCCAACTTAACAACAAAAACCAAAACAAAAAATTACCAAAACTTCTATTTAATTGTGTCGTAAACATTTCAATTTGTACTTTGTACTTGCATCGCTGTCGAAATATTTGAAAGTAAGTCTTGGTGAGGACCCTTATCCAACAGCACCCGCAACGATTTTTCGGTTATTAAAAATGTAGTAATTCCATTGTTTGCCCTCGTTTTGTATTGGTTTTTCCCGTAAAAAAATTCGTTTTGTGCGTGCAACTTTCTCGAAATATTTGAAAATAAGGGTTGGTGCAGACTCCTAATTCGTACATTAAGAGAAAGCGTTTTCCATCAGTCCTTCTCCTTTTCCAAAAATGCATTTTTAGAAAAAAAAATCAATTTTTTAAATGAAAATGCGTTTCTGTTTACTGCTTCTCAATAAATAATAAAAGCATTACTTGTTTACTAATAGCAATAGTCGCCCCTTATTTTTGGGTCACTCTGTATATGTAGGATTTTAACTTGCGCCTTTATTTGGAGGACAAGAAATTCTCTCTATTATTATTATTAGGTCACCAATATGTGCGATATCAAAAATGCCTCCAAGAGATCAACATAAGAACCTAAGTCTCACAAAAAGCAAAGGCTCATAGAAGCATAAGGAAACACAGCTATAGTTATAAGGAATATTTTGGGGCTCGCTGTATATTATAACTACTTTTAATTAATTCTAATATTGCAAATTAGACATGTGACAATAGTTTCTAATATCCATCTTACACATAAACAATATCACCGTCCGTCGCTTACGTTGCACTAATTTTAATTAAAATAAGGGCTATAAGCGGTAGAATTGAATGGTTGAAAGCAGTTGACAAATGCGCACGTATAAGAGTGGCATACGGTGATAATAAATCACACGTCGACTAAACTGTACAACTATGTAATTGTCAACTGTAACACGTAATTAATTTGTATAATAACAATCACAGCGTAGTATTCCAAGGCAATTAGTACTTTACGCCTTACATTTCCTATTTTGCAACTCATATTTTGGGATAATTAAACTTAATTATGTTTCTTTTATTGTATCTTTGTTATTTTTTTGTAAAAATACAGCTTATTTATTTATCCTATTTTTTTATGTAAGGATATGTATAATCGGCGGCCCGCCACAGTTTTGAAACCGATCCCCAGAAAAAATCCAAATGTAATGCCCAACCAGAACTTTCCTGGAAAATAGGGAATTATTGGGAGTACTTGAATTAATTAACGATTAATTCATTGCAACATATAATTTTTATTATAAAAATAAACAATGGGAGCCTCTTTCTTTAAGTTTTATAACTAATAATGGGTAGGGACGGTTAGCTAAAATTACAGCATTCTTTTACTGGATGTATAAAACTATTACACAACTATAGTAGCTTTGTTTTGCGACAGTATGTTGTTACGCAATTGGATGAATTTTTGTTTCCAAACGCCAAGGGTGCTTCCGGGTACAAGACTCGGGTCACAAGTTTCTGTAAAAGTTTCCGCACGACTCATGTACATGCTAGAAAGAGATAGTTATATTCGGGTTGATTCATTTTTGACCCTCACGATGGGGACCTCGCTTATTATTGGAGATAGAAAGTTTAAATTTAACAAAGTTGATAAATTCTGTTTTTTGTTAACCCGAAGGTAAAATGGACCTGGGACAAATGACTACCGAGATTAAAAAAAAAAACAAAAGAACACCAAACGAGCTAATTTTCTTCTTTTACTTTTAGCAGCTTTACTTGGCTTTGTTATCTAATAGTGTACTCGAAATTTTTATGTGATAGTTCGGTTCTTTCTGCTCATTCTTATTTCTTACAGTTTATTTTTAGTTTCAACTATGTGTAACATGCTGACAAAAGTTTTTAATATTATGCTTCAATTTTTGAAAAATACATTTTAAGATGAAATAAAGTAACCATGAAATTTCAAACTATAGCCATTTCAACTAATATCGCTACTGGTAATAGAAAAATGCCATAACCCAACGAAAAAAACGATGTTTTTTTATTCATCGAACCGAAACAGCAAGTATAAGATCTTTAACATCGATACATACTGCTATGCAGAAACGAAGATTAACATTACGTCATGCACTTGGATCATTTATATGCTTGGTAATCGTAATAGGTAAACGGCTACACAGTGGAAATAAGGTCTACTGGAGGATGCCCACAGGAGTGCTTTCGCCCTGCTTTGGCGTCTGATGGGGGACGATCTCTGAGGGCTAGAGGATGCGAGTTGTACAATGGTGGTAACAAATTTGAAATTCGGAAGTACCATAAACTAAGCAGAATATGGCGCTTAACGTGCCTCGGTACAACCAGAGCCATGACGACATCCTCAACTGCCGTCCTGGAGAACCTGCTTAACCTGCCGCCTCTTCATTTGCTGGTAAGAGTAAAAGCTCTGGCAGAGGCATACCAGTATGCGACATTCTATTGGTAACGTCAGAGCCATCAAAGTTGCACTCAGAAGCTCCTGTTAGAGAAGTAGGAGCCAGTTTGGGGCAATATTGCTGACTGACAACAGCTGATGTTTACAAATGTAACAATGGCAATTATAACCGGTGTACCTAATCTCTTCCAATGAAACATGGCATACAAAATCGTTTGGCGTAGGGCTATTATGATCCATTGGCAGTGCTTAATCCTAAATTTTCGAAGTAGAAATGCAAGCTCCAAGTGCGCTCTATATACAGAATGTTTCATCGCGAACTGCATCGATCGATATATGATAGAGTACATTGGAAAATTCTGAAAACTTTACGGTACACTAAAGCCGATATGTACTTGATATCACTTTATTGCATATTCCATAAATAAAACACAAATTTCATAATCTTGGTTCGTATTATTTAAACGTGCCTGCATTGTTTATAATTGGAAACAAGTGGCATTTCATAAATGCTGTATGAATGAGTATTTTTTCATAGCGAAATTGTATTTCCCTAAATATCTTTAATGATGTCGGAATTATTTTTTATTACTGCATCCCCAAAGGAAATAGTAGATTGGGCTTAAGTCCGGAGCTCTCTCCGGCTAATTTATTGGATCATCTGTACCGATCCATTGACCAAGAAAATGATTCCTTAAAAAATATTGTACAAGTAAAGCCCCATCATGTTTGAAATATAATCATTGTCGAATATTTAAAGGAACATCGTCTATAATTCCTGCGAAATGATCTAAGGATTGTAATTATCCTTTTCTAGTAAGTCGTACACCCAACACAAATGCACGCTTTAAGTAAACATTAATTATGGCGCACCAAGCAGTTACAAAATTCACCTTGTATAGTTCCTGTGTAACTGTGTCCGGCTTCGAGTGCCGAATGTTAAAATCAACATTGAATATTGTTCAAATAATTTCAACAAAAAATATTTGATTATCAAAACATTTTTTCAATGATATCTATTCCCAAATCAATGACATACACCATGCCAGGGCAAAACAAACCTCACTTATAGCGTACCGATTGACTTGCTTGAAATTCTATAACGGGATTATTCAGTACTTGTTATTTGATAGATCCCTTAGTAATGAGTGTAATAAATAATAGGATTGAATAGTAGATATACAGCAGTAATTATAGCAAATATAGCAATTAATGCAATAAAATATTGATTTAACTACTGATGCTATTTTTTTATAATTTTCAGGAAATTTGCATTTGTGCACAATAACAGTAATAATGATAGCAAGGACTGTGGCGTAGAATGGTAAACAACACATAGGTATCGGGATCCTCCGCACCACACAAGTTTAATTTATTATATAGTAATATAATAAATAGTCCGGGCCGGCCGTTTCGAGGACACGAATGGTCCTCATCATCAACCGGTGACCGAATGATGTGCAATAACAGTAATAATTCACAATCTCCCAGTGCTTAAACAGATAAAAAATAATAAATAATTGGTCATTGATTTATTGGTAGGAAATTCTCACAAAATATATTTAATGTGTAAATCACAGAATAATTACTTAATACGTAAACATTTTCCATACGAAAATCAAATGATCAATGATAATCCGTAACATGTTTACAAAATAAATACATACAAGAGATATTACAATTGCCAAGCTTGGACCATTGTAAAACAATCAAATAAATAACATGAAAATTAACACAATGTATGTATCTCACTAATTACAAGTGATAATTAACATTTTATAGATGTAAACATGTATGTTTGAAGAAAAATTCTAGTTACTTCTGTATTATTAAATTTTCTTGGGTTTTCGCTTTCTTTTTTGTGGTAAATTATTTTCTGCCTGTCATCCGTTGAATTCTAATCGCCCTACAATGTCTCGAACAGTTTGCAACAAAGTAGCATCATGGCTACTATTTTCTAAAAGCATCGAATGTAGATTGGTCATGTAGCTATCAATTGTTTGCAATGTTGCCACTTCTTTAACACCTAAAAAATACGTACGTGTTATTAAATATAAATTCATGAATGTTCTTACAATCATTATCAATAAACTTAGTTGTTTAGATGTTGTTGCACGCCTCCGCAACCGTGTAAATTCTGAACTCGCTAGAATAGTCATTGCAAGTCAGTTCGTGCAACTGCACATAGGCCCAACGAACGCATATTTTTAACTGGTTACTCAGAGCAGGTAGTGCAAGCCGAGCGAAGAGAGCTATTGCTTTTGCTGCAGCCGCGTTTGCAAAACAATTAAATTAGCAGCTTTGTAACCTGCCCAAGCTTAAACATTTAATGCCAGTTATAAACGTCTAAAGTATGTCACTGTTTCAAATGACAAATAATATTTTGTGCATAAATCATAAGTTCATTGCAGTATATTTTTGCATGTTTTGTGCATTAATATATATATTACTACACACAATGCTCTGATTTTAAAAGAAAAAAATGAATAACAAAACAAAAAAATGAAAACAGAAACCTGATCATTTCACCTCAGTTAAAGGTATTTGCTTTTGTTTGACAATGATACAGCTTCAAATGTTATAAAGGGTTCGCATTCCACGATAAATATCTTTATTTTCCATTGTTAAGCATAGTTGTATAATACTTAGAGGCACTGCAAACAATCGACTTTTAGTTGTTCAACAATTTAGACGCGCACACACCAGATTCGATATCTTTTAATTCTTTAATCAATGGGCTACCTGATTCCCTTTTGATTTAAATGTTGAAGAACTATCTTGAAATTATATTATGTGGCTACGCACACGATCGATTAAACAGTTGCGTAGTCGATTTGAGTTTGGGGGCTCTTTGAAGGTTAGGTGTGTTTTTAAGCTAGCAAATATTAAAATTATTTATAAAGTTTATTTGAAAATGTCTGCATTAATTGACGGGCCGGGAAATATTCATATTTCTATACTGATGTATAGGCAACTTCTCATGCATTTCAAGTTCTAAGTGGAACTATTAAATTAGTGGCGGTCTATTCAAATGAACATTTAGGTATAATAAATTTCCATTCAATTTTGTGTTGATTTTCTACACATTAGAGTGGGAATATCAAATGAATCATCTCTTATAGAGAAAAGACGTTAAAATGAAGTACCTATAACATTTATTACTCTGCATTAACAATGTGATATATTATTTCATTACAAAATACATTCGTGAGGTGCCTATGAAACGCAGTCCTTTCAATCATTCTGGGATTATAAATGGTCAAGCGTTTATCGCAGCCATATGCTACATTTCATCCGCTTCTGGTCCAACATTGAAACCTCTGTCGACACGTCACTCATAACCATAAGTACCAGGTCTAACATCAACTACATACTTTTTGAATATTTATAAAAATTTGATTTGAGTTTAAATTATTTCATGAATCAAAATAAATGTCACAAAATATGGATGACGGTTTCTTAAAAAAGCGCCCTCACTTGGAATTACTGCCGGACTTGATGCTGACAGTTCTCCCAAGGGGCAGCTCAGCAACAGCACAATTGTTGCCGATAGCAACAGCTTCGTTGCCCGAGCATTCCAGCCTTAATCATAGCAAAGACCACTCAGCAAAAAAAAAATTCAGAATACTATAGACGTTGCTATCAAGATATGAATCCCTGAAATGTCACCTATCTAAACCAGAAAAGGGTTAAGATCACCTCTGCTGTTAATAACAGGAAAATATAAGGATGCTGATATATTATTCCTTATCACGATTTCTCAAAAACAAAAAAAATTAATAATGCCTACCAAAAATTGAAACACCTCTGGATTCTAGTAGGATTGACTAATGATCATAGCAATCAATGTCTATAAATGCGAAGTGTATTCAGTAACCCGACGCTTTACCTAATAATACAACACTAGACAGTTTGCATCATCCATAGGCATTAATGTCGAACACCTCAATAATAGTAATGCTTTAGGCAAACCTCAAAAACTTACAAAAATAACTTTTCTACTTAAACTCACAGTTCGAAGCTACTTTACAAATGCTGTCTTGACTATATGAATAAACGCATTATTTATGGTGTAAACGATAGTTACCTGGTAATTTTATATCTGCAAAACCATTAGTTAATGTAGTGCGTAGGTGATCCAAATGTTGTTGTAATGCACAATTATTCTTCTTTTGCTGTATTACCTCATTTTCCAGTTTTTCTATTGCTGCTTTCATACTCTCTATATGTTTTTGTAGTGTAGCGTTTTGTTGCTCATAATCAGTATTTGATTTTCTTAGTTGCCTCAGTTCCGCATCGCGAGTTTTATTGTGGTCTAAGAATTCTTCAGTGAATATCGGAATATCAAAATTTGAAAAGTCTACTTCATTATTGTTCTGAGTATCTTTAGTCGTTTGGTTTTTTGCTATAGGCTAGGAAACACTGTTATTTCTCCCCTTCTATTCATATAAAATTCTATTATTTTACCTGTGGTTCGTCTTTAGTTTCCTTCATTTTCTTTTCGTTTTGTTGCTGTGTAAATTGTTTATAGGCATCTGTCTGCTTATATGCATTGTATTCCCTTGTGTATCTCTCTCGATCTTGTTCCGCAGCATCCAAGTACTGCTGCTTTTTAGCTGCTGGCAAATTACTCCATTCACTAGCTAAAATCTTTGTTATTTCTGCAAAGGATAAATTGGGATTTGCTGCTCTAACACTCTCACGTCTATCATTTAGAAATCGAACGTAGCCTATAAATTCACTAATAAAACCCAAGTGTAGTGCGTAAACAATATACTACCTGTTAAAGGATGTCTTGGTGCTGTGGTATCTTTAGGCTTCTTACGTTTTTTAACTTTTGGATTTCTCGACTTTTGTGCTATTCCTTCCGAACTATCAGGAGCCTTTTCATCAACCTGATTGACTGGTTTAATTGTATTTTTAACTGATTCGGACGCTATAACAGGATTTGGATTTTCTACTGTATTTTCCATTTACTCCTTACGCTTATTAAGAAAATATATGTTGCAGATGTACTATTTGAAAAATTACCACTTTGACATTTACAATATGAATCTAAACATTAACCAATGAATTATTATAATTATTGTGAGAAATCTAAAAGCATCGTTTAATGTTTGATGCAGTTTTAAACATGATCTGGTTGTGATCTTTACTAGCAGAAATCTGTAAAATATTCCGTAGAAAAATACCGAAAAATACGGTTTTATTGATTATCGGTAAGTGCTGCTCTCTGTAATACACCCGTAATAGCAATATACAGCGTCTATCTATCATAACTGTATGCACAGATCAAACATTTAATAACTATGTAAAATACCAAAAAATAATTAACGAATAAATCAATTAAATTTATTCCTGTACGACATATAAGTATTTCAATAAGACATCGAAAAAAATTGAAACGAAGGAAAAATACACCATGTTAAAAATTAAATGCGAAGCGACTAGCTTCGAAGGTGCATAATAAGTTGCCTATCGTGTTCAAGGTACGAAATTGTGTCTCTTCAAAGTCGTAAATCTGTGATCACAACGGTCCCTTTTTACCTAAAAGAGGTTTATTAGATGTATACAATTAAGGTACTGATCGACACGGTCCCTTTCAATATAATCAGCCGGGCGGAGAGCGTTGCACAGTAACAATAGCTATCCGTTAAACGAAGGCGTATTTCATTGCCTTGAAATGAGAGGGTTCTATCTGGAGTTTCACTGAAATTGTGCGCAAGTTTCGTTGTTATCGAAACGTACGTACACTTTCAGTAAAGTGTTTGTGGTAAGGGGTAATAAGGAAGTGTTTCAACTTACTTTACATATTAATAGAAAAAATACAAACAAAAGTTTCCCTTTTGTATTTCCTTATCCAATGTCTCTGTCTTGAATAAAATAACTTACTATGTGAAATCATTTGCTTTTATGCTTTTAAATATACTAAAGTTTCTGTACACTTCTTGAAGATAGTTAATATCCTTCTAATGTACAAGAGACGGAAAATAGGTATGAGGAAAAACGATAATTATATGTTTCGTTATAGAATAAAACTAAATAAAGAAATCGAGGCTTGTACCAGTATAGCTAATCAAATAGTGAAACATTGCCTACAAATACCAAATTAAGCTTTGGGAAAAAGAGTATACAACCAATCTTAGACAGAATGTCTATTAAATAACATAAATATAAAAATTTATACAATTATAAAAGATTGTTCTTTGTGACAACCTTAATTGAAGAAAACAAACATAACGAATTTAATTATTAATAATTATTCTCATATTTTAATTTACCCCATATATCATTTGTTTTTCATTTAAACGATGATCATCATCAAACTGGTTACAGCAAAATGCAGTCAAATCCTTTAAAATTAAGTTGGCATATCAATAAGGTTTTTACAGAAATTAACAGAAATCTATTTCCGTACCACCTGTATTTTTTAAATTTCGCGGATAATTTAAGTTGGTAATTCCTTAAAAGTACTGATAGTAACCCTATCTACAATCTATCTCTTCAAGAAGCTTCCGAATGATCATTATTGACTCAGGCAAAATTTGATGCGTATTCTTTGTATCCATGCACGCATTGTTTAAGCTTGCAAATGATGTTTGCGCACTCTACTTAATTTAACTAACTTAACTGTTTTAGTCCATACTGACGCCGACATACTTTTAAACAATATAAGGTGGAATTTATGCTGAAATCCTATCAATTTCCAGCATTGAGATGTAGAAATATTTAGCCGAGTTAAGCACAGAGAAAACCAGATTCTTCTCTAATTCATAATTTTCTACATATATTTATATTTGAAATAAATAGTAAACCATGTGGTAAGGCAAACAACAAAAGTATTGGCACACTACACATCACGCAAGTAATAAATTAATAAATCTGGGACGGCCGTTTCGAGGACGCATGGGATCCTCATTCTCAACCGGTAACCGAATGATGTGAGAAACCGCTAAATCTAACATGCCTGTTCTATCCCTACTTTCGAGAAGAATATTATTTACAAATACCTACTTTTACTTTCTCTCTATTCATCAAATTCTTGTTGCTTTTTATGTAAATAGTTTCATAAGCGTCCAATTCCCACGGCGAAGTTACGTCCTTAATCAAGTTCAAGTTTTCTAATTTAATATTATGCCTGGTTTCGTTTATGTATTGTGCTATACTTGAGGATTCTAATCTACAAATCGATAAGATCTAATGTGTTCGTTGACTCTGGTTTATCTGGCAATTTATAATATTGGATGCAGTGATTATGACAAAGCCTATGTTGGTCAAACGAAAAGAGTGATAGGTCCCATGCGTCCTGAAAACGGCCGTCCCGGACTATTTCTTAATAATATATTCTAATTAGACAAATTTCGAAGCAGGCATACGGGCATATCCTCTCATATTTTTAAATAGGATTTTTTTTTTTACATTTGACATCATCATTAAATTAAGAAGACTCACATTCCAATGTAAATTCATAAATGTAATAAATGGCCTACACCTATTTTTGCGGTGTAAACCAATGGTAGTTTGCAAAAAATTTCTAAAAGGATTATTAAACAGAGTGAAATTGGAAATAGTAGGCTTTTGCTCTAATTTTATTCAGTGGACATTTGTGTTGTTGCTGTTATTGTTTACATAAATAGTACTTATCAATTTTAAAACTTAATTGAATTTATGTGTATATTATTAAAACCAGCTATTGTGAGCCCCCCGCCGGCTCGATTTCAGACGACGCCTCTGTTCTCGACTAAGTTAAATCGCTTTTGCATAGATGCCACCACCTGTTTTCATATTGATAAGTGCTGCTAACTTACGAAGATTTTGGCAAATCACTTTGCAAAAAAAATGATGTTATTCAAGTATTAACCGTGTGTAACATTGAGGATACACTAATAGTGTGTTGTAAGTATTCGTTTCTTTATATGAAGATTTATTAAGTGCAAGTCTTTACCTTTTGATCTTATTCGCAACTAACGTGATTTATTTCTACGTGATTTTTTAATAGTTCATTGTGTATGGGTCTTTCCGTTTTATTACACCACTGTTCATGTGAATTTGGTCTGTTTAGAAGATCACATTCATCAAAATATGTGTATTCAGGATCTTCATTTGGTAAGTAAATACTTTTTTTATTTACGTTCGAATATTCTTTCTATGTTATGGTGTGACGTTTAGGTTAGGTTTAATTAATTCATACCAAGCGTCTCTTATACCTTAGCTTCAGATTATATCATCGATAAAAGAGAAGAGTTGTGAAGTTAATAAAAAATGTATTTTTCAAAGCAGTGGAATTTCAACGCATAAAATACATATAAATTAATATTAATTTATCCTATTTGATAAAATATCGTGATTTTGTTTATATAACTTTTTGATATTCCAGGTGATATGTGTCAAATTATAATTAATTTTTTTAATTCTTTACTACCCACTTCAACATAAATTAGGTTTGATTAAACTTTACGGTACGTTGTCATTAAATGCGGAAATAAATAAAATACTTGTAGCTATTTCATTATAAAATAACGAATGTCATATAATATAAATATAGGACGTAAATGCGGAAAGAAATTGATCATTTGACCTAATTTTGGATTGTGTCTCATCCCACCGGATTCAGTATTGGTTAGTAGCTTTACAACCCTTAAAACATTTCTTCGTATCTTTTACTTTACAGCACCCGCCATAACGTTTATATTTAATAACATGTTAAATAAAGGCAACCCAGAGCCAAGATGCAGATCAATGCCAATGCAAAGTTATACTTAGATTAATTAATCGTTAACTAATAGGTGAAGATTGGATACAAAATTCTTGTCAAATTAAGCGACCGGCTTTGGTATTAGAGCCCTCCTCGGGCTAGAATTTATGTAGAATTTCCAATTTTCCCATTTATCAATTTGATCTCACGTAGAGTCTCTATGGATTATTTAATAAGTTTTATTAAATACAACAACCGAATAACAGTAATACATTAGGTATAGAGCAAGCTTTCCGTGGAGATAGGTCAGTTACCTTTACCTGTTGTTGCTTGGCAACGCAAGCTCCCGGTTTAGTCTGCAATGATAAACACAAGAGATGTGGATTGTTTAAGTGGCTATATAACATCTACGCCTACCAAAATCGATAGGGAATCGATCCATAGGGAACGCAGTTCCTTTTTTCAAATTTAAGGTACAAAGATTAATTTATACATAAGAATATATTGTTATAATTATGCAGTTTTTGCTTCGGTGGTACAATTAATATTGTTCATTACAATTTGCTTATCTACGTCTTCTTTATTCCAACGTTTATAAAATCTGATCGATTGACCATGAGAGAAGACTTCCCAGTCTTTGTTGTAAAAAGTAGTGCACTATTTGTCAGAATTTTGCTGCGTCATTTCTTTAATGAAGTGAACTATATATGTACACTGCCCTTCAGTGAAGTTCGGTCATACAATAAAAATCTATTATATCACACTATACAATTATTAATACATAAAATTAGAAAAATATTAAGCATACACTCTTTTCTAAGGGATTAAAGCCATAAATTATTATGTAAAGTAGAAATATTGCGACAACCACAATAAAGTCCCTTTTATTATCATTCCAAGAATTTCTCGGAAGTACCGATCTTTTGAAACGGGTCGTTTGGGGGATTATTAACGAACAATACATTTAGGAAATATACCGCAGTATCATTCTTGTTTATTTATCACGGGCGTAAAGATATAAATTTGCTTCATTTTACTGTTAAACGTTGTTGGTGTGCGTCTGTCGTTTTTGCGCGAAAGTTTTAAGAAAATTTACTTCAAAATGGCACGTGGCAAGCCTACCAGTGTAGAAAAGCGTTCACGCATTATTACGCTGTTTGAAGAAGGATATTCGGGGCGACAAATTGCTGAAAAAATAAATATGAGAAGTTCAACAGTAAATGACATCATAAAGCGATATCGGACAACTGGAACTATAGAAAATCGTGTTCGTCCTGGAGCATCTAGGAAAACGGCAAAACGTCGACTTCAACAAGCGGACCTTCATGGACGCATTGCCATTCGAAAACCCTTATTACGTCGGGGCAACAGAGCAAAACGGCTACAGTGGGCCCGTTCTCATCTAGATTGGTCGTTAGATGATTGAAAACACGTGCTTTGGAGTGACGAGTCAAAGTTTGAGGTTTTTGGGCAAAATCGGCGAGTTTATGTCCGAAGATCTAAAACCGAAAAGTGATCCCGAACTGCATTGTGCCTACAATGAAGCAAGGGCGTAGTTCTGTGTTCGTGTGGGGATGTTTCTCCTTTGCTGGGACGGAAGATTTATGCAGAGTGCGGGGTGTAGTGAGTAAGGAAAATTATTTTGCGATACTCCAAAATCATGCAGTGCCATCAGGCTTGCGTATAATACGCCGTAACTTTACATTCATGCATGACAACGACCCAAAACACACTGTGTTAGTGTGTAAGAACTATCTAAAGGGCTAAGAAGAACAGCACGCCCTGAAAGTAATGACATGGCCCCCACAAAGCCCAGATTTGAACCCGATAGAGTTGTTGTGGGATGAACTGGACAGGAGGATCCGAGAAATATTCCCAACTTCACAAGAACATTTATGGAATATTCTGCAACATGAATGGATTAATATTCCACAATTCGTTTTAACAAAACTTATCGAAAGAATGCCTAGAATAGTTCGAGCGGTGATTAACAGCAGGAGGTTTTTTCGATGAAAAAAAAAATATAATGTTCAGTATGTTATATTATGCCAGAATAAGTTTTTATTTATTTATTTGTGTCTTTTTTACCTGTACATACAATAAAATTGCATTTTGTTTTTAGTTTCATTTGTTTCTGTAACCTTTTCATGTTTTTTACTAACCGACCGAACTTCTCTGAACGGCGGTGTACCTAATATGTAGTTCTAGGTCACCATCGTTTATTTGATACAAAAATACAAAATAATCTTTGATGAATCTTAGAGATTTCCAACTTATTATCTTGATTGCTTCCATTGAGTTACCCTCATTCAAAATAATGTTCGATTTGAAAAATTGTTTAAAGAATTCAATTTACAGATTGTATGTTTAAAGTTGAAAGGTGAAAAATGGTATACAAAACATACAATATTCTCAAATATGACGGGTAATTTAATTTTGTGGTAACAACACATGTCGTTGCTTTTTATGTAAATAGTTTCGTAAGCGTTTGATTCCTACGGCCAAGTTACGTTCTGAATCAATTTTGGGTTTTCTAATTTAATATTATGCCCGGTTTCGTTTATGTGTTGTGTTACATTTGACGATTCTACTGTATCTGTAAGACCTGATATGCTCATAGAATCTGGTACCTATCGCTCTTTTCCTTTAACCAATATAGGGTTTGCCAATCACTCCCGCAGTCCTTGCTTACCACAAGATGATGTAAATTATTTCTGTAATAATTTAATTTTTATTTATTAAAAATAAAAGCAAATAAAGTTGCCTACATTCTGATGGGTGTACCTGGAAAGAATTTTGTACGAAGGGACATGCCTAATTGCACATATTCATTCATTTATTGCATATTTTACGTGCAATGTAGGTTTATAGCTCAGTAAATAATAATAAAAGCGAAATCGCCTTGTTAAATAAAGAACTAAAACATCAACATCAAAAATCCCGACTAAAGAACTCATTGCGGCAGTAGAAATATCAATTAAGAACCTTAGATGCCACAACGAAAGATTATGTAAGAAACTCCTGCAAAATTACAATTTCAAGAAACCTAACGAAGTTAAATGTGTAAGAAAGAGCGTGATGATGTCAAGGCTATTAGAGACATAAAAATTGTTTTTATTAGAAACAGGTAAAGGGAACAGAATAATAATTTTGGACAAACCGGATTCTTTCAACCACGTCAACAATTTGTTATCATCCGAACCTTATAAAGAAATTTAAAAAAAATCATTTACCATATATGTTTATAGGAACAAAAAAGGTTTTGGAAAATTGTGTAAAATTTATTTATTTATATTATTAACGCGAACCTTAACCGGAAATCATCTTTTAAGTCATCACGCAACTCAATTTTCTGAAATGTTAAACGAATTATAGCGATATTGGGTACCTGAAACGTTGCCCAACACACAACCTATATTAATCACTGCCATTTTACCCAAACTACAAATTTACACTGCTCGAAAAAGCGCTCCTGATATCTACAGTAAGTACTTATAATTATTCCATATATAATGTTATCGAAGTAGTCAATAATTTTGCGTTTTATTGTTTTATGGTATTTATTTAGAATGATAATTATCTCCCATTACATTAATTAATGACTAGTAAAGCTTTATTGTTATTTTTTGTACAGCACTTTTCTAAAAGCGATTTTGTTTTTGATAAATAAAAATAAATAAATAAAACGGATATGCGGTACCTATTCCCCCGTTATACAGTTTTTTCGACAATAAGATTGTGTAATACACTTCAAATTATATTTTAATAAGATATTTGCTATAGTTTCCGAGATATTTACAAAAAATTGATTTTTGGTGGAGGCTGTCCTGAAATCGGAAGATTCAGCCGTTAAAAAAATAGTATTCTATGCCAAGGTATTCCTTCAGTCTCTAGAGTTTCATCGACATCTGAATTTTCGTGTTGTTCCCTTCCCAATTCCAGGAGCTGCTGTCAATAGTTACGTATATTGTAATTTCTATTTTCCAACTGTTTAGCAATGAAGTCTAGGCAACAGCTTGTATGTAAACTGTGATATCGATTGATATTTTGGAGGCTAGCTTTTGCAGCCTTTAGTTTGCTGACAAGGTCAGCTTTTAACTATATCCCTTATATTTGAGCATTATTATTTTTTATGCAATTGTAGTATAAAAGAATATGTACCTTAATTGTTGACGGTTATTGAACAAATACTACGAGTTTCGATCTTACCAGTTGTCTGTTATTGAACAAATACTGTAAAACGGAGTTGTATAATTAATTGCACATAATAGCAAATCGAAGGTATAACTTTCATTAAAGTAATCCTCGTAGTTTGTGTTAATCCCATTTTAATTACTGATGAGTACAGTTATGTGCAAAATAATTCTTTGTACGTTTAGTAAACAACTAAATATAGTTTATAAGCTGTTATAAGTGGCCTTTGTTAGAGCTGCAGGTTCTTTAACATAGATCTTGTGTATAATGTTTGTGAAATATTCCGTGGTTTTGTTACTATCAAGAAGTACAGTTCATTTTCTCTAACATACAAGTGTTGACTCGAGATTATAGCGCGTCCACCATTCCTGGCATGGCTCCTAACGCATCGCAATCTGGAGCGGACCGTTAAAGTAGCACGTATTTTAAAAAAATCAGAATGTATCGCGATTGACACAATGTTCATGAACTGACATAAATTTAGCCACAAGTTGCAGATTTAGCATCGCTTTCACTGCGATTGGTCGATTGCAGTGTCAAAGTATACTTTTTTAACGTATATCCAGCGATTTTCAAGAGTGTTTTTGAGTAGACCACGATATTACGTTTAATATTAAGCTTTTGATCAATTTATGATCCATGGCCCTTGTGGTAGTTTGCCTCAGATTGTTATCAAGTAATTAGCACCAACAAATTGGCATTTCACCTTCCACATTCGGCAATGTTGTCTTTCTTAAACGTGGTGAAACCTACATTTACTGGCATTATTTCGTTTATTTCATAAATTGATCCTATTGCAAATCAAGGAGAACATCCCCATAAGGCTGTTTACCGCTACCATGTTTGACAATCTTTTTAGCATATTGTTCACGTTTTGTACAAATTTGTAAGATTTTCTTTCGTCTCGCATTTATGTTGGTTAAATTTAATTGTCATTCTGTGTAATTTCTGCAGATACTCCAGGTTGCAAGGTCAGGAAAATTAAAATAAAAATGCAGAACTCTACAAATTTATATAAAATGTACTTTAGGACTAGAGATGTACAACATAAGGGAAATTACTCAATTTTGAAATCTACTAAAAACTTTTGTCGACTGTTTTGTCGACACTCGGGGAATCCAGTAGGTAATACTGAACCACCTCTAATAAATAAAAGACGAATAAACACAAGTGTATCATTTTCTGTATCTTGCCTATCACTGCCTAGGACTAATTTCGGCTGAAGGATAGTACTTACATAACATTAGATTACAATGGTCTACATCGACCAACAACGTTTATTATGGACTAGTGCTGTAATTCTGAAGTTCACCGAGTAGAGCGAATCTGGCTAATTCAGGAAGTTCACAAAAGCTCCACTAAACCGATAAAATCTGATTTTGCAGATGACAGGACAGTGACAGAAAATGTGCTTGACTCTTTCTTCCTTTTTCATACATAGTAATGCCGCTTCCTTTTGAACGATCCCCATTCCATGTAGGTGTTTGCTTAATCAAGCATAGCCGGTAAGGTTTGCGACTAGACCCCTGACGAACTTCCTGTCAAGTTCTCTAAGTTTCTTGGTTCAGTCTCTGCTGGGCTATATAGATGCCATCGCATGAGTGGAGTTATCGCAGGTTCAGAATATTTCTTGTTCGAGCCACACATACATGCATTTTTAAAGTGTTAAAAGATCTTCTTCCCTAGCAACGGCGTCGATCGCCTCATTGTCATCAGTGCCGGTGTGGCTGGATATCCCTCCACTAAATTCCTTCACCGACTCCTGCGTGTGTTCTGGAACCGTCAATATAGAGGCTTATGTGAGCTTTAATCAAGGAGTACGCTAAAAACTGTAAAAGTTAAAATTTAAAAACAAAGAAACGGTAAAGTTAGTAAAATGTTAACATGAGTTGTAAAGAAAAAAAATAAAATTTGGAAAGGGAGTTTAAAACTGAACGTGTAAAAGGAATAGGGGTCGAGCAAAAATAAATTTTAAAATACTGTCAAACGTTACAGCATGTTGTACACTTATTTACAATACTAGTTGAGGAGTGTGTGTAATGCATTTTACAACCCGTACTACTTTTGTAATAAATTAAAAAACTGAAAATAAAAACTACTTATTACAATGTAATATCCTTGATTTATAGTAACAGAACCTGTAATTAAGATATGCTAATACAAAAGCTCCTCAGCACTGCTATTACTTTTCACAGCCTAGTTGTTCGTAAATTGTGACGTAAAGGTTTACTTTATAAAATAAAATTATTTCTAATCTAGAATCCTACTGTTATTTTGCATCCCCTGTATAACTGATATATTATCTGTGTTTTTATTTCGACTGCTTATATGAGGCTGAGCGATTTCATTGTTTATGATGAATTACTTTAATTTAGGAAAAGTCCATTTAAAAGGAAATCTAGGGTCATAATTGGAATAGAGGCCTAATAATCTAAAGAAAATCACTAACGAAACTAAACAAAATAGGTCATTTGAAACTGTTTAATAATGGTGTAGTTCTGCTGTGGAATTGGGAATTTTATGGTTCCATTGCAAGAGTAATAGGGCGAGAATTTTGGTTTTTAATCGATGTTTTATAAATTCCATCCATAAATAGCAATTGTTCTATATTAATAGCACGTAACTTGAAGAATCAATAAATTTATCGTACAACTTGCAAGTAATACTATTAGTAAATATTTAAATATTTTTTTATCAAAAAAACTCTACAATTCATTGTTACATTTTTAAATTCCTACTTCATTTCTAAGGTTTGTTTGATGAAGCAACTATTATATTTGCATTTTTGGAAAATTTTTGTCAGATAAACGAGTGCATCTCAACTTTTATAACTGTGAGAGTGTTTAACTTGGAAAATTGAAATTTTGCAGAACCGAATGAATTTTTTGAAAACAGTGTGTCCCATTAAACATTTAAATCAAATCAATGAAAAAGTGTCAAAACTTCATGTTTTTTAATAGAACTACCTATTTTTTTTGCTTCCTTATCAAATTGTTCTTATAAAGAAAAAAAAAAGATGTAATTTATTACGAATCTAAAATGGACGTAACTTCCTTAACTTAAGTAGCTTTTTTAAAAATGGCTTCCAACTATGGAGATATTTAACGTTAGTTATGACCATGATGGAATGACCCACCATTGATGAAAAATATGGTGCTATTTAGTTTGTAATTTTATTATAAACAATGCCCGTGTGTTTAAATTATACCAACGAAGATTTAAGTTTGTTTATTTTTTATGGAAAATGCAAAAAAGTGATACCGAGAACATGTTATATCTTTGCCGCTCGTTATTCACGAAAACAGAAACCGTCGCCAGGCACAGTTAAAGGAATAATATAAAATTTAAAAAGCTTCGTCAATCAAAAAAAAAACTTTGAAAATATATTTATTTCAATATGGTTCCAAGAGTGCGAATTATTATTGTACATTATCTAGACAAATTAAGCCAAATTTACACGAAATGCTCAGCCTAACCGGCATCATTCTCATTTCTGGAACAAAACGTTTCATCAATGCTGGATTGTTTTCTAATGGGAACGACTAAGTTGGATATCTTCAAAGTCAGCTGACATAAAGAAAACCATAAGTTATTGTTTGTCCTTTTCCAAGTAATCGGTGTAGATGATTCCGCGTGCATCCCAAAAAAAAACCATCACCTTGCCGGCCAAACACCGTCTTCGCCTTCTTTGGAGTCCGTTTGTCTTCAAAAACCCACTGTTTTAACTGCCCTTTTGTGGTAGTGTATCCATGTTTCGTCCATAGCTATGTATCAACGAAGAAATTAGTCAGGATTGCGACGGCAAAGCGCCAAAACGACAAAGCCTCAGAGTCGACCTTTATTCTTCACTAAGAGCAAATGCGGCACCCTTCTTGCTAAGATTTTTTTCACACCTAATTTCTCGTGCGAAATTGAAATGGAAACGTTGATTCGTCGATCATTCAAAACCATATCGTGGATTTTGTCAATCACTTCGAGGGTAGTCACTTCCACTGGGCGTCCAAATCGATGTTCATCTGTAGTGGATGTACGACCACTACAAACCACTACACTTAAAATCATTTACCCAATTGTAAATAGTTGCTAACACAGGAGCAAATATGCCATGAACTTCATGCAACCCAGCTTAAGGCTTTTAAATTTAAGTGTTTAATCACCGTTCGAAACTCGCTTTTTTCCATTTTCTACATGAACAAAATTGTTTTGCTTAAATCGACAATAAAACTGAAACCGCTCGATGAATATAACTGAGACTTTGACAGCTGTCTTATGACTAATGATCCTAAAAACAAACTTCTTGAACGACTCTCGTAGTTGTATTAAAAAAGAAGATTTGACTTTTTTCCGTTTGAAAATTTAATCGTAATTATCGGTCATGCTGTATAATGTTTTCGAAAGTTTTATTCGGATTCAAATCCTACCGTGTACGGTTAATGTCTAATAAAAAATGCAAATACTTCAAATATAGTTAGGAATAGAAACATAGTTGTTTCATCAAACAAACCTTAGAATTGAACTAGGGATTCAAAAATGTAATAATATGTAGACTGTTTTATTTAAAATAATAAAATTGACAGTTACTTCCGATATAACCGGAAGTCTTGGATATTGAAAATATTTCAGTAATAGCACAAGAAGCTTTAATATATTGCCAAATTTTCAGAATTTTTTAATGCAATAATAATAATAATAATACTTATTTACACATGGATATAGAAAATGTAGATGCATGGCAAATATGTCATGATAGAATATATAAACTTACAATTCAAAATACTCTTTCATATATCGATCGACGTAGTTCCTCATGAGACACATGTTTTTGAAGTTGGCAATATGCTAAATACACAAGTATTGTTGTTGTCAAAATTAATTTATAAGTACAATTCTAGTCTGCCTTACTTGGTAACAATTTTAAAAAATTTTCATATACACGTAAAATATGAAGATAATTTTGTTTGAACAAAGTACATGAATTTAAACCGTCCATTAACCACCATATCAATTCCTGAAAGTGTGATGTCACCTTCAATCATGGCGTGCCTTGTAATTTAATGTTCACAGAAATCCTGTCCTATCGATGACCTTTTCTGCTTCTTGGAATGGCAAAACAAATTATGACATCAAGTATTAAAAGGGTTAAAACATAAAAGTTGTCCGAATTCTAATCGTATGAGTCACATTATCGATTTTCTTGAACCAATTATGTTTTGTTTACGGGTTGAAGAATCTAGAATAATTCCACATTCCGTGCTTATTTGAAACACTCACTCTTAGACCTTTGTGTGAACAAAACGTTAAATGATGTGTACATTGTTTTAATGTTGCGTTTGATAATTTTTTATGTTACCGAACTTTGTGTATTCAATCAGTAAGTGAACTCACCACATGAGTGATTCTGAAGCTTAATGGACACAATTAGTGTGACGCAACGAAAGAAATTAGTTTCCAAAGAAAAGTATTATGGAAGATTTAACGGCAACATGTTTTTAACTTTATTATGGGAAATGAAAGCAATCAACATGCACCGCACGTTGATGCTCATATGCTTTTGAAATAATTTCTGCAAAATAGGGTCTGCAATGTTCCGTTCCTCTTGAAATGCCGTCCATAGATATTTTTTAGAAGTAGCACTGAGTATTCGCTTCCTCCCTTCAAGTTCATCCCCCAATAACTCATAATTTTCTCTGTTCTGCTCATCCAAGTAATTAATGTAAGTTCAGGTTGAATGTTTTGGATCCTTGTGCTGCCGAATGGTGTAGTTTTGACCAAATCTGCGATTTGCAAGTTGAAATAACTTTCTTGATGGAATATCATTATGCCAAACCGTCTACCAGCACATATTGCTTTATCACGAAGTACTTTCCGAACAGTAAAATCACACTAAAACATGATTATCGGTAAAAAATATGAGGGTTGTATGAGAAGTATCCGTGTTTGGAGACAAATGGCACCTTGTGTCAAAATTTGCATTACAGACTGAGTACCATTGTTTAACCGACATCTATCAGCATTTCAGTATTTGCGCAGTTTAAGCGCAATACCAGTGAGTTTCTGCGGCGTTACGTAACTGTAAAAAAGAGGCAAAGACGGTTCCATCGGCCAGAAAAGGTATGGTAGCAATTTTTTTTAATTCGCAAGGCAATCATGGGACAGTACTATGCTGATTTATTGGGCCGATTCGACGCTGAACTAAAGAGAAGAAGACCTCACCCAGAGAAGAGACAAATTTCGATCCCCGGTCCACACACCGGCGGCTACGACAACAATTCAGCAAACTAATTCAGCAGCAATACCAATTGGTATCCCATCCATCATATTCGCCAGATTCTGTCCCCTGTGATTGTTTTTTTCAAACTCGAAAAAACGGCTTTGCGGAAAGCGATTCATGTTAAATGAAGAAGTTGTCCTAACAGTGAATTATTTTGCAGAGCTCAAGAATTATTTGGATTGCTAAAAAAAGTTGAAACATCGCTGGACTAAGCATTCAGAGCTATGTCGAGGTCCTTTAGCAAAACGGGGAAATGTAATAAACTTCTTATATCCTTAGTTCCACGGATTCAGAATCAATGATTCCAGTAATTGCAGGTTTTTCCTTTAACCTCGCGCAGATATCTGTCATGCTATAAAATATTTACTTGAGTTTACGGTTGGTAATATTTCCTCAGCAGTTGTTGAAGCCATATTAAACCCCTTTCTCCCCTTTATCTTGATCAAACTTATCGGTACTCAGAATACACAGAAACAGGATCAGCGTTATCGTTAATGGATATTTCAACATTTGGTTTAAGAAACTATCTACCTTAGATCTATTCAAATTATTTCTAAATTTGTAGTCAGTTACACGAGATAACAATAAAACAAAAATTCACTTCTTTATCAGCAAGGTTAACGAGTTACGTATTTGGCTTTAGCTAGCAGATTAACTATTTTTGTCATCATGGAATTAATGGCCAGTATGATGGCACGCGATTAGGTCCTGCTTGTTTTTCACTTCATCTTTTTCAGTGCTTGTGGGTTTATTTTTAAAAACAACGTAATTCCGTGAAGGACGCTAATCAGATAAATTTAAGTTGAAATAAAACGTTTTAAAAATAAAATTATTAGTCGAGAAGTTCGCTAAAGAACAGGGAGAATAAAGACATAAAGTACTACACACGCTGCAATGTTATTAATGAGATTAACATGGATAGGAAGTATATCTGACGAAAAGTCCTTTCCTATCGGGACACTGTTACATCCGTATTATTGCGACAGTATGTCTAATTTGACGATTTTGGCGTTACGCCAATGGCTTTCTTTTATTTAAAAGCTATTCTTTACTGCTTTTGATAAGAAATATATAGGGTGATTGATTGATGAAACCATTCGTTAAAGGTATTTTAGATTGTAAAAACCTCTTTTTTGAAATTTGGACTTAAGCTAATTGAACCATGAACTCGATGAAAATATTTTCAAGATGGTTGCTTTTCCGGTTATACCGGATATTGGCATTAACTTTTGTATTGCATATTTCATTTCTACGTGCCATTTTAGATATAATTTCATCAGATGTCTCTATACATATCTTTTATCTTATTTTAGTTATTTTGAAAATTTTGAAATTTTTTCACTGACACAACAACCTTTGAAATCATTTGTGGCAGAAATTGTTAAGAAGTAAGCGTCGGCATTTGTGCTGTTTTACAACCCCTAGAATTGCAACGTTGTATTTATCACAGTCCAGTCCTGTACGGGGTGGTTTAAGTAGAACTTAAGTAGAATTTAACATAAATTCAATGCATCCAAAGTTGAATATCTTGAATACAATGACTTTGTTATTTCATATTACATCGTCAAAGCTGGTGCTTACTTCTTTAAATGACTGCTAGAGATGATTTCGAAAAATAAAAGTCACAGAAAATCTTGCTTCTGGCAAATTAAATATTATTAACAACGTGATATTTGGCAACAGGTGCGTTTCAATAATTCGTGGGTGCTACTATTGCTGTACATAAATTAATTCTAATTAAGCGTGTAGCTCATGAAATCAGCGCTTAAGCCAAAGTACATAAAAATGCTAGTTTGAAGAAGACGTGCAGAGTAAAGTCAAAATTTTACAGCGTTAACAGAATGTTAAGGGTAATAGGTGCAATAGATTGCAGGCGATCTCCAGGCGGACCAAATGCAGAGGTAAAAGATTTGCTATTCCAAAACCTATTTGGCATAAAAAAAATATTTCTTAAATTATAGTTCCAAGCATTTCATTAATTGCAATGTGTGTCAACACTGAACAGGTCTATCGTATTTTCCATAAAAAATTTCCGTAATACTGTGGAATTTATTTTCTAAATCTAACGAAATGTTAGGTTTTCAAAATCATCAAAATACTTTTTTTAATTATTTATATTTTAACAAATCAAAAGTTACACTATTTCTTATAAGCGAGATCGCTATCGTGGTTCGTGAATATAAGAAACAGTTTGCGCGATCTAAAAATCCATTAAATTACATAATATCCAAAAATAATAGTGAACATGTTGTAATTTATGGATATAGGAAATACTTCTGGAAGGATACCTTTATCGGACGGCGAATTTCTGCATCGTGCAACCATCAGAGACCTAGCACCGTGGTTTTGCGAGATTGACGTGCACGCAAACCCCCATTCAACGACCTTGGAGTCAGTCGGGTCGCACTTGCGGTTTCTACTGAACTTCTCACCCCCCAAGTCAAACTACCTCGTTAACAATTGGTGTGGGTAATTAATTGCCTGGAGAGCTTGTTCGTTACTATTTTTCTATCGATTCATATACATAGATATACAGAGATAGATTTATTTTACCCCGATTTTAATATAATTTCGTAGCGATATACAGTGTGTCCAACTAGAACGAAGCATAATGCCTTCCCGGTTTGCAAATAAAAAATATTCAAAGATAAGACCTGCAAAACTTAAATATATTCAAATATGCAGGGTGTTCCGCTTACCGTAAACGCCTTAGTGCTAATAGCATCCGCATAAGGTAGTGTGACAATAGAATAGAATTAGTACGAAATATTGCATTAATGCACATCAATGATTTGCTTTGTCGTAACGTAATCTAAATTTATCTGTTGATAATAATCTATTTTTTAATGCGCACACACAGAGACTTTATATATAGTTTCTGCGGTTATCATGATATACAAATTTTAGAGTCAATGTAGAAAGCATGCATAGAAATTGACTGGCATGAATTTAGCTACTAACTGCATGTTTACGCCTCTGCACTGTTGTAACGTCTTCAGTAGTGCAGTAGTGTCGATATCAATGAGTACTAGAGAATGTAGGCCATGCAACAAAAAGAATTAAATAAATGGAAAAAATTTATACAGCCCTTGTAATTAACTTAAAGCCTTCGTAGCTATATAAAACCTTCAGTTAATATAGATCTACGAACACGTCTATGTTAGTACCGTGCCGTCAATTAAATTTGGTAAAAGTGCGAGATATTAATGCCCTCTTTAAGTAAAATGTTGACAAAATATCTGACAGATTTTGTACTACAGTAATATCTCATTCATTGTAAAATATCCCATTCACACTATTAATTCCAGAAATACGTTTATTACAAAAAGAATGTTGCCCTCTAGTTTCCATGTACACTGTAGTTCAGAGAAGTTCGGTCGGTTGGTGAAAAACATGAAAAGGTTACAGAAACAAACGAAACTAAAAACAAAATGCAATTTTATTGTATGTACAGGCAAAAAAGACAAAAATAAATAAATAAAAAGTTATTCTGGCCTAATATAACATACTGAACATTATTTTTTTTTTTCATCGAAAAAACCTCCTTTGCTGTTAATCACCGCTCGAACTATTCTAGGCATTCTTTCGATAAGTTTTGTTAAAACGGATTGTGGAATATTAATCCGTTCATGTTGCAGAATATTCCGTAAATGTTCTTGTGAAGTTGGGCATATTTTTCGGATCCTCCTGTCCAGTTCATCCCACAACAACTCTATAGGGTTCAAATCTGGGCTTTGTGGGGGCCATGTCATTACTTTCAGGGTGTGCTGTTCTTCTTGCTCCTTTAGATAGTTCTTACACACTAACGCAGTGTGTTTTGGGTCGTTGTCATGCATGAATGTAAAGTTACGGCCTATTATACGCAATCCTGATGGCACTGCATGATTCTGGAGTATTGCAAAATAATTTTCCTTCCTCATTACACCCTGCACTCTGCATAAATCTCCCGTCCCAGCAAAGGAGAAACATCCCCACACTAACACAGAACTACGCCCTTGCTTCACTGTTGGCACAATGCAGTTCGGGATCACTTTTCGGTTTTAGATCTTCGGACATAAACTCGTCGATTTTGCCCAAAAACCTCAAACTTTGACTCGTCACTCCAAAGCACGTGTTTCCAATCATCTAACCACCAATCTAGATGATAACGGGCCCACTGTAGACGCTTTGCTCTGTTGCCCCGACGTAATAAGGGTTTTCGAATGGCAATGCGTCCATGAAGGTCCGCTTGTTGAAGTCGACGTTTTACCGTACTCGCCGAAACTTGTTCTTCACGGCTGCGATTGACTTCGGCTGCTATTTGTGGTGCTGTTAATTTTCTATTGCGTTTGCTTAATAATACAATTCTCAAATCTTCAGCTTTTGTTGTTTTCCTAGATGCTCCAGACGAACACGATTTTCTATAGTTCCAGTTCTCCGATATCGCTTTATGACGTCATTTACTGTTGAACTTCTTATATTTATTTTTTTCAGCCATTTGTCGCTCCGAATATCCTTTTTCGTACAGCTTAATAATGGGTGAACGTTTTTCTACATTGGTACGCTTGCCACGTGCCATTTTGAAGTAAATTTTCTTAAAACTTTCGCGCAAAAAGGACAGATGCGCACCAACAAACGTTTAACAGTAAAATAAAGCAAATTTATATCTTTACGCCTGTGATAAATAAACAAGAATGATACTGCGGTATATTTCCTAAATGTATTGTTCGTTAATAACCCCCAAACGACCCGTTTCTAAAGATCGGTACTTCCGAGAAATTCTTGGAATGATAATAAAAGGGACTTTATTGTGGTTGTCGCAATATTTGTACTTTACATAACAATTTATGGCTTTAATCCCTTAGAAAAGAGTGTATGCTTAGTATTTTTCTAATTTTATGTATTAATAATTGTATACAGTGTGATATAATAGATTTTTATTGTATGACCGAACTTCACTGAACGGCAGTGTACATACAAACTCTGCGCTGGATGTTTTCAAAGAGCTTATGTCGTAAAATTATTTAATGTTATCACAATTCAATTGTGTTACATACGTCGTCTAGGCAGCAACCAATCAGGCACGAATAAATTCATAATTCAGAACGTATGCGCTCAACACAGTGCGCAGGTGCAGAAAAAATAGACGCGAAAGCAGTAGTTATGTGAATCATATTCATCACAGTTGTAGCAGTATACATTAAGTATTAAGGATCCATGAGTAGTTAAGTATTATTTGGTGTAATGAATTAATAAATATCAAAGAGATAAACAGTAATCAAGTCTGTTAAGATACTTAAAATAAAAAACATTAGCTCTACCAGAGGTCGATAGTTCAAACTCGTTGCATTACTGCAGTATATTGAAAATTCAATATATAGAATATTACCGTGCAATTTACATTGATTTCGTATAAAGCACAAATTCTGGCTATAATTGCTGTTCCTTTGGGATACCCAATAATAATTAAAAACTTATTCTTTTAGATACTAATGAGGGACAAGACAAGAATAACGACTTTAAATGCAAAACATAAGACATGGGCGCTCCCTTTCCGTGCATTAATGAAATTATAATGATCCCAACTGATTTTTCAACTTGTAATATTCATTCAGTCGATAAAAATGCATTTTCTATTGATAATCCGACTTGTTTGCTTTATTTTATTAACCAATATTTTATTGCATTTCACACAACTCGATTAAACTTGTACGAGCGATAGTGACAGACGCAATTACAGCTACTAAAGGGCTATTTTTTTTTATTACGCTAGGCGTAAGAGGCGCTCGCAACTGACCTGCCGTGAATCGGAATGATGCGATGAGTCATCGACAACGTCAAGGTCATCCGTGCGCGATAAAGCACCTAATCTCAGATTCTAGGAACTCCCAGGCCACAGCGATTGTGCCGGTACCTACAGAAAACGAAACTGAAACCGGTGAAGGTCATTCGATGTTAGACTTCCTTCAGCTGGAGTGGGACAGTGTGGGCGACAGCGACCGATATTGGTAATAACCTTGTTTCGCGGCCTATATAAACTGAACGCCATAATAGGAGGTGGAGGAGGAAATGAGTGATACATTAGTTGGCAATTAAAATAAGTAATACTCGTGTACAATTGTCTAGGGTGTTATTACTTTGGTTCAATTACTACTGCCATAGAAGACGTGCTAGTAATTTCAATATTTATTTTTCTTATCTTAAATATCAGAATGGAAATAACGTAATATTGCAAACAAAGAACATAAAAGAAAATCAAACTAGAAAGAATAGAAAACATAAGGTGGAAGTACTAGTGTTAGTTATTCTTGAAGAATTCCATAGTAGATTTTATTTAGACCTAGAGTCTTCTAAGGTTCTCTCTGAAAGAAGAACAAACTTGTTACCTCCTGTTTTTGTGCAAAAACATGTTTTGGTACACAGATCGTTTTGTTGTTTTTTTGAAAATATTCAATTTTTTTTTTCAAAATATTTAAGATTTGCACATTTTTGCAAGCGTTCGAGCCATATCTTCAAAATACAGTTTTTGAGGGCCTCAACAGTTTTTTTGGGATGATAAAAATCGTTGTCCACGCATTTTTTGTCTGATGTTTGAGAATAAAAAGAAGGCGATAAATCAGATGAATATGGGCAATAAGACATTAATTCCATGTTTTCTCCTTCAAATAATCAACTGTTTGATGTGCTGTAAGAGAGCATTGTCTTGATGAATGGTGATGCAACGTCAGCTGTTTTTTTCTGATTCCATCGATAACATCTGGCAAACAAATTGTTGTGTACCATTCAGTGGTAACTGTTCTTTCTCGATCCCCCAAACCAATGCTTACTGATGCTACATATCCAGTACAAGGAAAGAAGTAAGTAAGCATTTTCTTGAAAGTGCTTCGTGAACGAACAACTTGCGTTGGATTCGGTTCGTTTGGGAGCACCGAAACAGTTGGTTGTTAGTTTCCGGCTTCTCATCACCTGATGCGACGGGCCTTTTTTTGCTTGAGTGTCAGAAATTAATTTATTTAAATATTTTGTGGCTATTTCTACCTACGTGAAGTAAAATTTACCTAAATACGTTTATATTTTTTTTTTGTGCAATATTTTTCTTATTCGTCCAAATTTTGATTAATGTTAAGTAATTTCACATTATTCCACAAATAACAATTTATATTTGTTCGTAAATTACTCTGATGAACAAGGTTAGTTAAATAAATTGTACATGTTTAATAGATAAATTAAAGATTCTTGCATGTTTTTGAAAGTGTTACCTTTTAAAATATATATTTTTGCACATTTTGAGCTTTTTTACGGGACATTATTTGCTTTTTTATTGCACAAAATCCGGACTTATGACCTGGAAGAAAGGAAAAAGCTACTCCAGGATATTAATTTTCCAATTCAATTCGATATTTTCCCCCTCGTTCGTCTGAAAGACCCTTAAACTTTATTTTTTCCATACCATCCTGATTGATGGAGAACCAGTCGTACAAAGCACCCAATTAGTAGTTTCTTCGTAGTCGTACATGGCAATGTAAACGTCGGAAAAAAAAAGAAAACTATATTCTTGATTTAAAAGTCGATATCGTATCCAATGCATGATATTTTTTAACAAATCTGGTAGTCTGCATTTTGCATAATTACTTATAATTTATATCGAAGTAACATAATATGTTATAGGTGTTGTATATTGTATTAACAAAAATAACGAAGAAACACCATTTTGTGAATATATTTGGAATAATTGCTTGCTTTCTTCATCTTAATACTTTTAATTACGAAAGTTGCGATATCCTAGTTAGAGGCAGACAGCCAGTTACCAATGTGTTATGATAAGAAGCGTCATGTTCAATCCTGTTTTATCCCCACGCTTAGAAGATTGGATGTAAATATTTTGATTTTATGTTGGCTTCACAGAATGTAAGTAAAACAGGCGCGCTTCTGATGCTCCAACTTTTTTGGTACATGTTATTAATTGACTCACGTTCATATTGAATTCGCCCTGGTATATTTGAGATCATTTTAAGAATTACTAAAAATCTTGTTATGTAAGTGCATGAAATCACGCAATTACATTTGTACACACATATACACAATATCGTTAGAACTTCCGATTAAAGCGAAAGTCACGAATACCTTAGCCCCCACAAACACAAAAACATTTCATAAGCGCGCACATAAACGGTTACAATAGTATTATTACATAAATTATTCGGGCTTCGATCAAGTTTTCCAGGAAAATTTCATCTTGATTTTTTCCAAATGGTGAAATCGATTTTGTTAATGATCTTCGTATAGACTTCAGCGCAGAAAAGTGTGATTTTCCCGCTAACCTAGTTGCCATAATGAATTACCGGAAAGCGTGCCATGGCAAAGCAGTCGGCCTAAGTGGAGGTCTGCACGTGTCCGTGACCTTCGCTATATCCACGTGCCAGCGTTCTAACCTTTTTGGTATTATTAGTCAGAGCAATACCGACTGCATAAGCAATATGTATTAACTTTCACTGCGGAGTAGTACAGTTGCGGTCACAAACGTTTGGAAGGGTAATAATAACATAGGAAAGCATCTGTTTCGTAAACAAAGTATTATTTCTATTCTATTGTATTGTACCATTCTTTGGCTGTTACTTGCTTATCACACCGAGTATGACACGTAAAAGTTCACAAAAATTGGACGGAGTCAGATTTAGTTACTTACTTATCCTGTAACCTCTTCCACCTTGGGTGTAGAGGTCATCCATTTCGTTCTATCGATTGCTTTCTTACAATTGAACTATATCTAATCACTTCACTTATAATTTTGGCCATTTTAGTCATTCAGCAAGATAGAGACTCAAAGTTTTCATCTCACACGCTTGTAGTTTGTTTTTCAAGTCATCCGTTAACACCCATGATTTGTACGCATAGATAAGCATTGGTACTAGATCTGAGTCATAAATTTCCGCCTTTGTTATTTTTTTTTTTTAATTTGCATAGTTTTCTGTTATTCAAGAAGGTGTTATTAAGTGTAGTGAGATTACTTTGCCTCTCCTAAACATTGTTTTCCTTTCCATTGTTTCTATTTCACTTATAGCTTCGAAGTATTTTATTTCTTTTGTTCGTCCTATTATTTCTTCTTGGGTTATCACTTCCACTCTTTCTACTTGATTGTTTAGAATCATTGTTTATTTTCAGGTTATATTTTGCCAGTGCGGTTTTCCATTTCTCTAGTCTCCGTTGGAGTTCCTTTCTATCTTGTGTAAATAGCATAAGATCGTCGGCATATCATGATTGGCTGCAATTTTCGATATCCAATATGTATTCCTCTGATACTGCTGTTTATTTCTTTTACAGTTTCATCTATAACTGCTATGCGTAGGAGGGGGCTCAGGATACGTGTCTCACACCGGCTGTTGTTGTCAAAATCCCTCACATATTTCCTATTCAAACAGCAATATTCGTAGTTTTATAGAGTCTCTAGACTATTTCTATCATGTTTTTGCATCGTTCTGCCAAATTCCTTCATATTTCTTCTCTTCACAGCCTGTTGAAGGTTTTCTCCAAATCGATTGTACTACGGATACAAATTTATTACAAGTTCCTTGTACACTTATTAATATATTTTTACATTTTTTTATTGTTATTGTCAGTAAGTATTAATGTTTATTTTATCATTTTCATTATTTACTTTTTGTTAAACGTATTTGAATATTTTTTTAACAAAAACAAGTTTTTGGTTTAATATTTCCAATACATAAGAGAATCCTTGCTATATGCATATTGATGCGCGCAGTTTTGGATCTCTCTCTCTCTCGCGTTGTAACGACATAAAACCAGTAAATAGAAGCAAAAATCGCAAACTAGACGGACGTAATATGATTGACTAAACTTGAAACTGTTTTCTGTCTGATTCCACAGCATATCTATGACTAGGTTGAAACAAAGAATCGTTTTTCTCCTCAGCCTATAACCATCTACAAGTGCCTCTCCACATTGCGTAGCCAGTACCTAAACTTATCATTGCAAGACTTATAAATCATAATAAACAGGAGTTTCCCAACTTAATTAGTGAAATTATAGTATTTGTTTTAATCTTTTTTGTTTAATTTGTGTATTTGTTACAATATCCCAAAAAGTATTTATAATTAACCTATAATTAACATAATGAAAAGGCTATTTAATCTTCTATTCAAATCCGTAAAAATAATAGACTTGTTGTCATTTCCGTTCAAGCCGGAGGTGATACCAGATCGTGACAGTGTGTATTAAAAAACACGTATCGGATATAAAAATAGACCTTAAATACAGTCATAAGAATGATATCTTTCTAATTATATTTGATTTCTTTGTATCTTCCATAGCTCAAACCACCCAAGCCTAATGGTAATCTGAGAAAACTAAACGTAACATAATTAAGTATATTTTCATCAAATGCACATGATTATCCAAAGAAGTTAACTAATGCCTTTATATCATTTTCATTATACAGAAAATTCCTTTAATATCATTTTAATTGTCTGTTGACTACTTGACGCACATTTTAATGTAAACATGCGTTTGTTGAACGGAACACGAATTCTATTAAAATTTACAGACGCTATCGACTGCGTATACATGTATAGCATCCGCGTTTTAGTTTAAAATAAGTATACATCTTATTTTATTCTCGCAGCACGTGGTAGCGCGATTCGAACAATCTTCATTCATAAGAAACGTAGCGATCACTTGGCATCGGATTCGGTACCGTAATGGAGCGGATAATTCTGTACGAACTTTGCGAAAAGGACAACTGCTGTTAGGTGTATGCATATAGCAAACTTATTTTTAAACGACCGGAGAGTAATCCATGTAACACACGAAACACACCTACTGACAATATATGTATACGTAGATCAATACATTTCACACCGAAATGTTCGTATTTTTAGTCCTTAACACACTTTGACACCTTTATTTCGTAGCGCTTATCCATGACGGTCAAGGGAATCGCATACGCGCAATATACCACGTGCTCCTTTTTGCTTTTTTTTTTTTTATTTTGATGGTTACTTCTTTTTGGGAAACAGGTCGTTTGTTAAAGGAGAGAAACAACAAAATAAGAAAAGCACAAAAGATTTTTTCATGCCCAAGAAAAATAACCATCAATACACAATCACCTCACTATGAAATATCACTTACAATTAGGGAGAGTCACTATGAATAATTCATTGAATTTTATTATTTACATATGTAAGTGGGCTAATGGTTAAGCGTCACATGAAAGACAGTTCTAATTAGTTATTTACATGATTACGGTAGTCAGATTTTTTCAGTTTTGTTATTTTGAAGATTAGATTCAGTGCTAGATCGACGGAGGGTTTGCCAAAAATTACGTAGACCAATGTTTTATTTATTTTATTTGATCAATACTGTTGCTTTATTTAACCCATTCCAAAGTGAACTTTGAACTTTTATATTATATATCTACATACATATATATATATATATATATACAGTGGCGGCCACATAAATAGCACAGGCATCAAATTTCATTTGAATTAACCGCTCAAGCTGTTGGATGGAACCATATGCTGATGAATTTCTTCCAATAACCTGGAGTTTAATGCACGACAATGATCCCATACATACGGCGAGGACTGTAAAACAGTGGCTAGAGAAGAAACAGATTCGAGTGTTAGAGTGGCCTGCACAAAGCCCTGATTTAAATCCCATAGAAAATCTATGGGGGGATGTTGAGGTTGTTATAAAGTCTAAATCTCCAGCGACATTAGACGAATTATGGAATACTATTGAAGAAGCCGGGCATAACATTCCTGTAGAGAGATGTCAAAAATTAGTTGAAAGTGTGCCGAGAAGATGTGCAGCAATATTGGCTTGTAAAGGGTTTCCAACAAAATATTAAGTGTAAAAGTAAAAAAGAATTAAAAAAGAGAAATAATACAGTATTTCGTCATTGTTAATAAGTGTGCTATTTCTATGCCCACTTAAATAATAATGTATTAATTTTTGTAATTAGTTTATCTTGAAGTTTATAAAATATTGTGTGTTTATTATAAGCTGCATGCCATCTGCTACATTTTTGTTAAGCTAAGTTAAATAAATCACTTGTTAACATTTACAAATTTATCAATTCATCCATATCAGTTTACCTGTGCTATTTATATGGCCGCCACTGTATGTGTATATGTCTTGTGTTATATTTGCTTTTGTTTTTTTATTAATCAAGTTTATATACATACTGTAATGTTATTTATTTACTTACATTCGATAGTGTATTCTTTTGACATATTAATACATTTAGTTCAATGTTATTACGAGGCGAAGTAGTGTTCGCGACCTTTTTCCTTTAACTTCTTCCAATCTTTTCTTCGCTGCCTTATACGTGTAGGCAACAAGTATTTAGAATTATGTTTTTGTTTATCACATCATTCGGTCTAGGGTTGAAAATGAGGATCTACATATTCTGTAAGTAACTGTCCCGGATTGGTTAATTAAATTTATGTGATGCAGAGTGTGGCGATATTTTTGTGTTGTTTGCCACAAGTAATTTCGTATTTTAATGAAACTTAAGTTATCAAAGAATGTTAAAGTATGTCTTGTTGTCGAAACTTGCTTGTCCCTTCTCATTTTGTTTTCTAATTAATCCAAAGTTTACAATAAAATACAATTAAATCGAATAACATTCTTCCTGTTATCAATAGACTTCCACCAAAACTACCTTTCGCTTCCATGAGGATGTTATGTCAGGCTTATGCTCTTTGAGTATGTCCTATTAGCAAGTCTACTATTTTTTTT
>LR737384.1:9849229-9895045 GCA_902655005.2 Marronus borbonicus | reverse complement strand
TACATAGACAAACTGAACGAAAATTTTCCAAAAATGAATTAATACACAGATGTCTTAAAATATGCCAGTTGCCCAAATGTTTTAGATGCGTTATCCCTATTAGTATTGGTAGTAATCCGCCAAATTTTCAAATATTTCATATGTACAAATTTTTAGATATCTACAGCTATAGTTTCCGGTAGATCGGACGTTGCTTCACCATACAAAGAGAATATCATACCCATGCGCTTGTTATTTTGTTTCAGGATAATCCCAAACCGCACTGCCTCGATTGATATCTGCCGTTCAACTTTTTAACCTACACATGGAAATAAGAATCAGTTGGTAAGTAAACACTATTTGATACTGCCATATGGTTAATCTTAAAATACAGAATGTAATTTGAAATTAATATTTCGTTGCATAATTTGTAAGTCTAAAACTAAATCTATTTCTTTATTTCTTCCTAAAAAAATACTTTTACAATGGTGCCTCTCAGTATTTTTTGGCTCTCGAGATCCTTGAGAGTCTGTAAGAAAATAGTTACTGCACCACTAGTAAAAAAAAAATATAATTTTGTAAAATTATCTGTAGTCTATCGCAATAGACGTTCAAACTTCACTGACATAAAACTGCATCTCGGCCACAGCCCTTGAATACGCCTTTTGTACCACCTGGTCAAACCTTTGAACGGATAATGCATTCAATCGCTTTGTATTGAATTGAACTTTAATCATTATTTGTGGGTTTTACCTTTTATTATTAGAATGCTGAACCGTGATAAACGAAACGTTGTTTAAAAATAGGTTCGTTGTGGTACCACTAAAGAAGTTTCGTAATTGTTTCAAAGTTTTACAATTCGTCTAAATTAATTAGCCTAGAGCAATTCTTAACATGACAACCACAAACAATAAATATAGTTATCTTTATACATGTTAAAATCTAGTAGTCATAGTATAACAGCTATTACAAGTAGTTATTAAAGTTAAATCTGAAAAAGGAGAAAGAATTTTCAAATTTTCTACTACAATAATTTATAAAATTAATGGCAAACAAATTAAAAAATAGTTATATAAATAAATTAGTTTTCACTTTATGTCCAACTATATTAGTTGTCATTTTTGGTTGGTCGGAAGATGAGCGTATGCCCGAAATCGGTCGCATTTTCGTCTAACGGTATACCCAACTTTACAAGGCAATTAAATTTAGGTGCGCTAAATGAAATGAAAGTGTAATCAAAAAAAAACTTAAAATAAATTATGAATTGTGTTGGATTCAGTTTCTAAATTAATTTAAAAATTCGTTTTGGTTTTAATTTTAATATAACAACAAAGAGGGCAGTTTTGTTTTTGTTTTAAATATTACGCGCGCCTTCTGCACATACAGAAACGGAGCGTCTCTCCGCAAGATCCATACGTGTTTAGATCGGTCGTCGCTGTAGAAAAACCGCTACGTGTGAATGACTGTGCATACAGCCGAATTATTGTGCCACCGCATGGAGGAACCCTCTGGTTTCCACCGCAACAGATTCAGTGAATGCTTCACTGCCTGTTGTATGTTTAAAATTAACGGGTATAATTCAGTCAACTCAATAACAAACTGAAATACCACACAAATTGGATAAAATATGTTATTGAGTATATCGTTACGATACATAGCTATTAATGGGGAATTTGGAAATAGGTCGATAAGCAGAAAAAGGAAAAGAAAGGGTAGAAGGAGAACAGGAGGAAATATGAGGCACAAAGAAATTGTTAACTGTTAATTGAAGATCAGACACGAACAGGTAGAACATTCGCACAAACTATTATACTACGTTATACGCATTTGCTTCTTTGTGGTATGCAGACGAGTTGCGCGGAAATTCTTCCGGACCTGTATATATACTTATGTACTGAAAGTGAACGATACTTGGGAGGGAAAGGGATATAGGGTACGTTTGGGTAAAAATGAAACCAACAAAAAAACATGTATATCTTAGTCACAATAAGTGTGTGTGCATTGATGTCACCGTGAATATATACTTCTACAGCTTACAAGTTAACTGTCTTAAACGTATGAATCAAAGCGTCTTGTAAGTGACAGATATTTTACTACGCAAAAGAAAAAGCAATAAAATGCGTCGTTTTCCTTAGTAGTTGTTTTCCAAAACTTGCTACATTTGTACGTCATTTGCCAAATGAAAACCAGAAACTAACTTTAATTTTTTACGTTTGCAGATGTATTAAATTGTAGTGCTCTGAACGCAGAATTCTGTTTTAAATTAGACGAGTTTTACCTCCGTTTTCATTTTTATAATATAGCGTTCCTTATATAGGAGTCTAGTGTGAATTTAATCAATACAGAATGGTAATGGCAAATATAGATCAGCAACAAACCAGATGTTTGGCTTAACTTTTTACAGTTCACATTAAAAGTTTTTGATGGCTTTTTGATGTCAAATGCGTTTTGCTTTTATACGGGTGAGTTAAAAGTATGGCAACACCTTTTTTATCGTTATTACACATTTAACAAAAGACATTTTTAAACAAAAGTTTTGCACGAAAGTCTTATCTGCATAATGACTTAAAAGATTTCATTTTCATTCGACTGTTTGTTATGTACGACGTCATCCGATCTTTTTTTTTATATGAATTTCTTTCAGCTAAATTTTGCTCAATTATTTGCTCTTTATGTTAAAATAAAGATATCGTGGGATTGCATAACAATTGTTTCGAAAAGATACCGTTTAATACCAAGATATACCAATTTAGTTATGGAATAACGGAATGTGTTTTGAATTGATATTGAATTGATGTAGTATGCACAGCCCATTAAAATGTCAACAAATACACATTTAGTACTTTGTGTTGTTTATTGAATGCTTTCTGTTAATTGTAACTTGATTCTAAATTATCATTTGTTGTTTCAGAGCTAAGTTGATCAAGCTTTAAACGGCGTTTTCTCCAAACAATTATTATGTAACCCCGCGATATTTTTATTTTACCATAAAGATCTCTATATTCGATCAAACAATTGAAGAAATACCTAACAGTTGAAGAAAATAAAATCTTTTGAGTCAGTTATGTCGACAAGAATTTCCTGCACAACTTTTGTTTAAAAATATTTTTCTGGAATGCGCCTCCATACTTTTGACTCACTCTATATTCAGTAATAAACCCAAGAACGTATGTAAGTAGGCGCTTACAAAATTATCTGTTTCAGGTTTTTAGATTTCACTACGTATAGTTAACAGCAAGAAATAATGCAACAAAGGGGTACAAATACGACCATGAATTTCGATTGTGAAGATAAAACCTCCCCACCACAAGTCAGAGGGCGTGTAAGTATATCATATAGCGGCCAAAACGATTCCGCTGTATTATTCTATTCATCGCGCAAAATTCTTGGTTTTATTCTGTCGTAAATTTTATTTCTAGTACCGTTAAACATTAGTTGTTTGATGTTAATCTTTAATTTTGTTCCAAACCTTATTTTGTAGTTACTCTGTTGGAATGCAGTAATGTATTAAAAAAAACTCAAATATTAATTTTCTTTTTAAAATTAAATACAAAGTTTAGTAACAAATTTGCATACATAGTGAGTTTATTATACGAAATCAGTATCCTTTTTCAGTGATATATTGTTTCAAACAAACAGAATTTTTGTTGTTTAATAATATTCTTATTAAAGTAGTGAAAATTTTGCTAACGTAATGCAATTGGATAGTTATGCAGGGAAGCAATCTTTTCAAGTATCAAATAATAAAGTATCATTAAAAACTTAAACGCACTACGATTAACCTCTAAAAATTAATCTTATAGTTATTTATGCGACAAGGGACGTAAGTGTAGCTGTTGAGTAGTGTTACTATTGAGGATGCTTGCAGAAGCGAAGCCAACGTCTACAATACATTCAAACATATAAGGCGCTGACTCGTAATTATTTAGGAGCGAATTACCAGTTATTGGCAAAAACTCCAAAATATATCCTTCGAAACTTGCAACATTTTTGGAACTTGGCTAGTCAGAACAGCCATTCGTTGTCCGCCAATTTTCTTAAAACTGGTTCTTCGGAACAGTTTGAAGCGCCACTATAGTAAAGCCAGTTTAAAGGAAACAAAATTCGTTCTGGCTGTTCTTTATGGTTACCCAACTAAAAAGTCGCAGAAAATTTTTAATGCGCAGAATATAGAACAATGACACTGTACATTGTGATTAGTGGATTAGTCCACCCATCTACGTCGACCCGTAAGGCAATTACGGGCTGAAAATATAATTTAAGATTTCACCGAGTGGACCTATCCTTCCGGCGAGTTCCAGAAGCTCACCTAGCGAGATCTTTCTCAGATTCTTGGGTGTTACGAAACCCATACCAAATGGGGAACATCTAATTCTTCGGACAGTGGCAAAAATATATACTCGACTGTTTCCTCCTCTTCTTGGGTGAGCCTCATTCTATGTAGGTATTTCTTTAATCTTATATGGCGGGTAAGGATTAGGATTAGTGCCCTAACGAACTTTTTATCAAATGCTATAAACTTTCTGGCTCTTTTAAGATACTCCAGATTCGAACAACTTTTTGTTCAGTCCAATGGGTAACAAACATTTTAGCAGCGTTAAAAGGTATACCAATTACAGGATTTGAACCCAGCTCCCGTTCTGGCAGCGAATACCAACAATTCCAGATGAAGGTAGCCTTTATTTCTACCCAGAATATAAAGATTCTTTTTGCAGTCAGCTTACGAGTCTGGAGAAAATATTTCTCCTCTCAAAAGTTCGTAGTGTAGCCTGGCTACCACAGAAAAATAACAGATCTACTGGGGGGTTTGTACAAGTTTATTAAATTAGAGGTTTGCCGTAAGATACTGTAGCTATTAGCCAATGCTATTACGTTCATGTATTTAGCCATATCATTCTAACCTGAAATTACGTGCAAATTAAACTAGGAAAACTACGGTTTCAATCGGATATATTCAGTAAAAAACTAAAAAATTCACAGTCTTCTTCCGGTTTTTTTTTAATTTGTGTGTTGTGCTATTTACATGGCTCCCACATATATATGGTTTCCAGCATAATAAACATTTATCATAAACTAAACACCTGATTTCTTTACCATTATACATTAAGTCTGGAAATTGTCAACATTTTAATGCTTTCCATTCAACTCCGATATTTATCAACTTCGCACTGCGATATGTATTACACATAGCATATACCGGGAAATGCCGATATGTAACGAAGCAGCTCTATATCTCCCCAACCTCTCGCGGTTAAACACCACTAGAAGGCAAGCGAGAATGTTGCGCTGTAGTGATCAGTTTACATTTAAAATCGTAAAGAGTTAAAAAGATTATTGAAGATGTTGTCAGAAAAAGTAGGTGTGTATTCAAACGCATTTCGAATTTTTGCTATTATCCTTTTGAAAAAAGAAAATAATTCTCACTGACTTCAAACATATGATATCTGGGTATAGTTTGCTTCCTTGAAGAGCTTTTATTTTTTTTCCCCCTCAATTATAATTAACCCAAATAATTACTCTTCGCCTCACATACTGGAATGGAGTGGATCAACAGGTAAAAGATAAAGTAAAAACAAAACATGAGAAACACAAGAACAATGTTAATCGATTGTAGTAATTGCAAAATATATATTTTTGACATTTTTTTTAGGTAAATCTCACTATCAATAGTATTAGAAGTTCAAAATTTGATCCGGTTCATCCTATTCTACGGTAAGGTGTCTTTTCCATATGCATAAAAATTTTAAAGTACATGCTAACCATATAACAATGGAAATCTATAAGCATATGATAAGATCTTTATCAGATAATAATTGTTGAAAGATTCGATTCTTTTGAATTGATGCGTATAATACGAAACTATTGCTTGCGATGAATTAAACAAATTATTAAAAAAAATTAGTAAAGTACTTATTCTTGTTTGTTGTTAAAAAAATTCTAAGCGCAATATATCGCGGATCTTCCGAAGTCTTCAGAACATTGCACTTCTGATTTTAGTTATAAAACTACTTACATGGGTTTTATTTGTTTTAGAAGCTCTATAGCAAAAATGCTTAATATGCGATACCTCAAGATCTTGAAAAGTAAAGACTAGCTGTCTACTATAGTTTACCTGTTAATATTGCCTAAACTTAATGAAAACTTCTTGCATTGTAGAACAATACGAAATCGAAAGTATTGGTACGGAGCCATGCGATGCGCGAAGAAGCATCACCTCCAAGGGAACCGACGCCGACATCTCAGCCCTCTCCACGTTTCAAAGGAGGCACCGGTTTAACATTTTCATCTTCACGAAACCATTCACCTATAAATCCATACTTGGTCGTTAGTCCATCCATTAGCAGAAACAGTTCACCATCTCGATCATCTACAAACCTCTGCGTATCGCCAACTGCCACACTAACTCCATCTCCAACGCTAAAACACTCACCTCGAACTTTGTCACCTCACAGCGATTGTACCATTCTACAAACCGAATTTATAGAGGTAGACGGGGGCAGTCCTAAAGCGTTGAATACCGTTACGAAGGCCAACGGTAGACGGGAAGACTTAAGAGTGTATAGGACGGATGTAATAGTGGAAGAGGATTCTAGTCAACGCAATTGCAACGGTAAAAAGAACGAGTGCAACTGTGTCAGTCAAAATTGTAACAGGTGCTTCAAAAGTCAAGATAGGAATTATAACAATAACTTAAACAGTAACATTAATAATAACGTAGTGTGCAGTCAAAATACTCTGACTGTAAATAGGGCGAACTTGCGGGGCAAGTTAAAACAACAGAGTTCTTCTCAGGGCAGTTTCGAAGGTAGTCTGTGCAATTCTCCCTGTTTAAGCAGAGGTAAGTTATTAGGGAGTATGACACAATACAATACATATTCTCATAAAACAATGTTCGAAAAGGTGTGCAATTCTTATTGCATTAAATTTATCACAATATTATACCGAAATACTTGACGAATTCATGGTAGCTCTGTGTGAGAGACTTGAATCAAGCAAGGTATAAATGAAGGTCTTAGATCCCACAAAATCTATTTAATATGATATAAACTTACGACCGGTTTCGAACTAATTGCTCATGCTCAGACCAGGGTTCTGTACATGGTTGAGAAAATTGACAAAACCGGTCGCATTAAGTGGAGTTTGTGAGATTTAAGATCGTTATTTGCACCTCGCTCAATAAAAATACTTTATGTTTAATGTCTTCATAGTCTTATTATTAATGTTTGGCACAGCGCTATAGATAACGTATTTTCTAGCGGAGCCACATTGGATATGATATGGCAATCAAGTGTGCGTTTGTACGTATGCAATAATCTGCAGGGTATTCCATTTATATTTTCACAACTTTGGCATGTAACTTTTTTTATTACCCAGTGTATACCTAAACAATTTCAAAACTTGCTTTCAATGAACCTATGTATCCCCTAATAAAAATATTTTATCGATTTTCGTATATACGCCGATGCCATTCTGTATATACTTAATTTATTTTTTAAACCTATGAAATAATGAAAATGCTACTTTTGTTTTAAGTTTAAGAAATATTATCGTACTGCAAATTAAAATAGTATTTTTTAATAAAAATCTACAGACATACTTAGTTTGCTTATTGCGTATTATTTTTTTCTTTACTATTATTTATTCGTTCTTCAATTTACTTAACAAAAGTTAACAGGAAAAGTCCAGAATTAAGCTTAAAGTGCATACACGCGCAGTAGTATGGATCGAGTCCGATTGTTTCCACCATCCCAGATCTATACCACTGTGTGTGCGATAAAATGAGCATCTTTATTCCTATATTTTCTTAAATATGGGTATAAAAAGTTTATTGATTTCAGAGCATAGGAGCTATTGAAAGTTTACTGTATTTATTCTTTAATAATAAAATATAACAACTGGGGATGAGTTTAAACAAAAATGTCTGCAGTATTTAATAGAAATCCAGGCTTAAACGTATTAAAAATTACTAGATATAATAATTAAAAAGGGCGCAAATTCTAAATATAAAAACATTTTTAGGCAAGCTGGATTCTAGCATACTATATTGTAGCCAACAAATAATGTGTCAAACAAACTTAGACCTCGAACATACACTGGATGTTCACCTTACAGCGACGGGCAAAAAGAGGTAATGACTACTCCCCAAGAGTCGGCAAAACACGAGTCTGTCTGTGTAGTCGCTACAGAAAAGTACTTGAGTGAAAGGTAATTCTTTTCCTGAATAATTTAGAGAAAAAGAGAAATATTCGGACACAAGTGCTGCACCACACCAAATTATATCCTAGTATACAGGGTATTCAGTTTCCACTGCGCACGATAGAGGCTTGTATTCTTGTGATGTTAGTAAATGTTCAATGAAATGCAGGGCACCGCATTACAGTTTGTATAAAGAAAAATGGTATTGGCAGTTTTTTTCTCGGAGGCTGAAAAATATTCAAGGTGGGCTATTGAATAAAACAGGGCAACGATTTAGATTGCCATCTTGTAGACACTAGTTGATATAAAAAACTCCGAAACTCCGAGAAATAAAATTTGAATCATCACTCTAGCTTGTAAAGGTGAGCTTATAGTGAGGCTCCGATAAATCAGAGCAGCGAGTTAGCAAACTGGGCCAATGGGTGCACGCTGCCTCTTTCCAACCGTGGTTATCGAGGTGGCAGTTTTTGCCAGGTTTGGTGACTTGCTGTTCTTATTGTTTATCATAGGATCAGCGGCATTTCGTAAAAATCTCAAATTAGGGCAATTATTGCAAGAACGGTGGTAGCTGTAGGGAATGTTGATGACAATTGACAGACGTATCTAAAATCGTAAGAACCTACAGGGTGTAGCATTTAAAAAACCAAACTTGTATTGTGCGCAGCCAAAACAGAGCACCTGTAATTTTATGTTGTGCAGCTCTAGTCCCTGAATACTTTTTATTTGAAAGCTTTTTCTCTAGGTTACTTAAGGAAAAAATTATCTTCCACGCGCACTTCACCTTCGTTAATCCATTTAAAGAAAAGATAGGATTCTAAGAGATTATCTGCGGCATGGACAACGTAGACTCCTACATTTTAAGTTTGATAGCGTATTCCATTTGTAATATCGGAGCAATCAGAGTTGCACTCAGAACAATTTTTATCGCCTCTTCCAGAGGAGCAAGGCCGCTTTAGAGCAATACGGCTAATTAACTTGTAATGGTAATTATAATCGATGTATTTAACCTCCCTAATGAAACATGATATGTAAAATTGTCTGGCGCCGGAAAAATACGTTCCGTTGTTCCAATGGAACGTAAGTGCCTGCTCGATCCATAATTGTCGAATAAGCTCAATCTCCAAGTGCGCTCTAGTGCTGTCCAATAGAATATGCCATTAGTTTCATTGTTTGATTATGTTTATAGTGATGTGTACGTGTACTATTTTGTAAATGTTTATTTATGCGTTTTATTACTTAATCTTCATTATAAGTTAATTTAGGCAATTCGCAAGACCTAATTGCATTGTATACTCTGTACCTATACGAAAATTATGCATATTTGAATTCTAAATTTTACACCATCGATTGCTGATGGGAAAATATGGAGTTGTGACACAATATGTTTCTTTTTTTGTTAATCCTAGTTTCTAGTAGATTGAAAGAGCTTCGCTTACTCTCCTTTCACTTGAAATTCAAAGCACTGAAATGCGACCGATGTTGTGCGTTGCGCACATCATCAAGTCAACATTATGTATTCCAGTAAAGAGCTTTTGTCACAATGTTAAAAATGTTGAATTAAAGTTTTCACAAAGAAAACCTCTTACATTGATCAAGAAATGATGCATTAAAATTATTGTAAGTAGGAAAGAACGCAACATATTAACTATTCTATTATTATAGCACCGGTATTTATTTTATGTTGTGTTGCGTTTTGCGAAAACTTTACAGATACATTTTACAATTTAATATTACAATAATATACAATAACACATGTGATAAAAAGTTTTTATTGGAAAGGAAGAACCTCTTTTGTATCCATCCTTTTGTTTGTCGTACTATCTTGTTAATGGCGGTACACTGCAGTATTTGATCTAATCTCTCTAATTTAAAGTAGATATTTTGCAAAAATGTATCGCTGATACCTAAAGCGGCTCAGTATATTAATAGAATATTAGGTTTATTAGTACTACTTTCGTATTTCGTATATCGTTTCTATAATTACGTTTATTAAAGGGAGTTTTACGAGAGTTTACGGAGCAATTATCGATTAGTATACCTGCGCATGAACCTTTTACTTAAGCTTCCACTACCATAGGCAAACTTTGTTACGTATACTACCCTTCTACAAAAAGTAAACACTCGATTTTGCTGTAGTTGCCATGGTGCATACTCAGTGTTGGTTCTGTTTTTCGATGGTGTGGATAGTCTTTCTTACTAATAGTTTAAAATGTTTCCCGTGCTTAGAGGTACAGAACAAGCAAATGTGCCTTATTATGTGTACTATTATGATAATCACAGTATGCACGGTGCCTTCACAATGTGTGAGTTTCAAACATTTAAAATTATTATTCTTTTTTTGAATTTAGAACTATAAAACGTTATAAATTAACTATTACGCTACCACTCATTAGTAATTGACATTTTTCTTTTTCTAGATAATAGTGCAGAGCAGTATTTTACTGACACTACTGGTGTTGATCTTGAACGGTTCATACCTGAAACGTTAAATAAGAATGCCAAGGATCGCGCGTTAATGTTACGTATTGAACAGGAACTAGTCAATCTTGCCAAAGATGATAGGTAAGTATAAAACATCAGTCTTTTTCTTGTTTTGTATTTTTAATTTGTGTAATTTATCATAAAAATACGTAAAAAAGACTTTTGAAACGCTATTAATGCGTATCGAATGTTAATCTTTTAAGCATATTTCTTTTTAATTTATGGTTAGATCAGCCTTCTTTGTTTCAGAAAAAAAACAAAAAAATACAAAACGGAAAATAAAAGAGAAAAAGCGAAAACAAAGAAAAAAAAAGAATCTACGCCAAAAAGATGCATTAAGCATTTATAGTCCGTAAACTTTATACAGGGTGTTATTAAATATACATTACACACTTTAGTAAGTGATAGTGAAGATGATAACAAAAAAAAAATTCTGGTACACTGCGCTCCAATTGGTTTTCGAGATATGAAATTTTGAAATTTTTATTTACACCTTCAAATTTGAATACGATATAGCATTATCTAAATAAACGCGATAAAAAGACAATAATACACTGAAGTCCAATACTCATTTATCAATGAATAAACGTTACACGCTTTGGTAAGTGATAGTGGAGGTCATAACAAGAAAAAAATTCTAGTACACTAAGATCCAATTGGTCTTATTGGTTTTCGAGATACAGCTTCTACAAAAAACTTAACAACAAACAATGGCCAAAAAATGTACAGGGGACACGCTTCCATACAAACAGCATGGGGTTAACACTTGTCTTGTCGCCGTCCACACGTGTATTCCCCACTTATATTTTATATACTCTTTTTCCACATTCGCGCACAGACGTGAAGACTATAATATAAGGTTTTTCGTTTAAAATAAACAAAGTAAGTGCATGTTTTCGAAGAAAATAAATGGTCATTTGTATGTTTTACTTATACTGAAAAAATGTCACATTACTGCCACGATTGAATGAAACAAATTGGTTTACATGTATTTGCATCTTCACTATAGTCAATAACATTTATCAATAAACTATTTTATTTCAGCAAAACGCACTATAAATTTCCACCGATGTCCAGTTACCAAAGAATGTTAGTACACAGATGTGCGGCGTATTTCGGTATGGATCACAATATAGAACCGGCGGGGAAGTGCGTAGTAGTAAATAAAACGAAGAATACACGGATACCGGAAGTTCAGTTTCGACAACATATCAAAGACGAAATATATTTCAGCGACGAACCGCGCAGGTCAATATTAAAACGCGATTCGAGTAGCATCGAAGACTATAGTTTTAAATCGCCTAACAGGCAGTCCAGCTTGGAGAACAGACGAAGTAAGAGCATTGAAGAACGAGAGGAGGAATACCAAAAAGTGAAAAAGCGGATTTTTAACGAGGTAACTAGTATGTAACTGATTTCTTCATTGATTTTTTAATATTATTCTGAACTGTACCCTGACAGATGAGAGAAAGTGGTTCGACAGATGAGTTTGGCTGGCCCGAACAATCATGGTCGAGCATCGACAGCGAGAATTTGTCGCGTTTTAGACTTCAGCTTCCAGACCATTCTGGCAGGTCCAGTGGTCGGTTACTTAAGGTTAGTAAGCAGGGAATAAATCTACATTCTTGAAATTTTATCACATTTCACTTTTAATCTTTAATCAGCTTGTATTGGAGATTGCTAATTATTACCTATATAATAAATTGTATTAGAAACATATTGCAACACCCGTTTGTAAGAATGTAAACCGCTGATCTTTTTAAGAAGGGTAGGCTAATTGTTTGGTGGCATAAATTTCAATATATATAACTGAAAATTAAATCGGATTTCATACCGGAATGTACAAAAAAAAAAAGAAAATTAAGAGAAATATCGGCTAAAAATGTAATTTCAATACATAAATACAGTGGCTCAATAATGGTGACTAATGGTGACCCGCTTCATAGCACCCTCTGTAGAACGTGTATACACGATTAAAATCGGAAGGCACAAAAAGACCACAAAAAAGAGATGTATTATGAAAACCAGTGAAACAGATAAAGCTCTACCTACAAATATCCTCCTTCAATCGGCTGTTCATTCTTGATTAGCATTGGTTTGTGGTGTCATTTTTCTAGATATTTAGATAATCGAAAAATTCTAAAGCAAAGAAATTATATGCGTGAACTGAGATGTAGGTGCTAGCAGTTACATAGTATCGTTTGGACGGTGGACCTATAATATAGGTAGTACTTCAAAAAATATATATTTAAAATAACGTATGTATTGTCTTGTTATTATTCCCAGCTTGGAAGTTAGCTGTAACTAACGCCACGCATACATCAGACCTAGTGACTCCTCGCCCAATGTTTAAGATAGTCATAACTAAAATTTAAGTTTGAACAGTTGTATACGGTGTAAATTAGTATAGAATCAGTGCTTCAGTTGCATCCCTGCATAGTGTTGCAGAATACTACTCATGAACAAAGGTATTGCCATTCGTCGTATTTTTGGAAAACTAGGTGTTTTATTAAATATGAAGGACATTCAACAATGACGGAAGAAGTGCTGAATATTAGATAAAACTTCCCGAGGGCCAAGTTGGCAACCTTGTTAACTTCAATTAGCTGTTTGAAAGAAATGTAAGCACTTCTTATTCATTTGAAAATGTCAGCTCCTCAGAGAACATGTATGTCGAGAGCAACGTTTAGTGATAAGAAGAGATACGATTTCAGACCTACTGGCGTGGTTTTTCGCTAGATTGAACTGGCATCGGTATTGGCTGAAAGCAGCCCGCCCAGTATACAATGCCAAGACACGACTATACTACCGGATGTGAGATTGAGCGATCAACAGATGTGATAATAATGCACTACGGCAATATACTTACATTAACGATTATTCATTTTATAAATATATATTTCAACAAACATTCAGACTTAACTTTTCTTATGTGTATCAAACGCGTATTTAGTTCTAAAAATCACTTTTAAAAGAGACATTTCCAGGATAGATTTTTTTGGTTTATTTGAATGCATATTTTAGCGAACATTTTGTAAAGAGGTTGCCTTTGTTATTTTTTTATTTCATTATTTTACTAATACAGCACGTATTTTTCTGATTTTTATTTACTTTGTGGAACTTTGAGCAATACTTGGGTGTTTTGCTAGTAAATGAATCTTCTAGAAAAATATAAAGAGAAATTTCAAGGAACTTTTGTAATGCAATATAATATTATTTTTTGTACGGTTTGTCGCGAAAGAATTTACAAAGTTTTAGTTCGCTATGTGTTAACAATTGCTTATAGTTCTAGAACTCAAGTCGGTTCTCCTAAAAAGTATGTTCCCAGAACACCACTGCAACAGCAGTTTGATTTAGATCTTTGTGAAGCTTTACTTGCAGCAGATATTTCACTGCATAAGTTGGATAATATAAAATTCAACATTTTTTTTTTGCAAACACAAATTTATATACCAACGCAGGAATACACTACGTGGATAGATATTTTCGAAAAACAAACTATTTAAAGGAAAAATAGAAAATAATTATATTTGGGTATCTAACCGATGTAGAAGGGCGGTGCATTGGAAACGTAGTGGTGGAAGTTCTTGAGGAAGAAGCAGCAAAGGAAAGCATGCTTCTAACAAGTCAGCAATTACCACTTACCAGCAATGAAAATATCATCAATCTATTTAATAGTTCCATGAATTTATTGTGGTCTAATGCGCAGTCATTAAATTTTGGTCAAGTCCTTCATTTGGTAAATGATGCGACGCCCTATTATCTTAAAGCTGCTAAAAAATTAAAACAAAATAACCCTAAGTTGCTTCACGTAACTTATTTGCCATATGGCTTACAACCCGTAGCTGAAGCAGTTAGAAACCATTCGGATGACAGGAATCAGTTGATTTTGTCAGTGAAAAAGGTTTATTTGAAATGTCCCTCTCGTATTTCTCGACTCGAAAACTTGCAAAATAAATATGTCCTACAAACCAGCAGGATTGAAGGCACCACATGTTGTATACCCCAATCTCATCTTTATTTCAAGATATTTCTTCTATGCTATCATTAATTGTTTTATATTTGCTAATAAGGCACTTGCAATACAGGTGCATTCCGAAGAAACACACGACGAACGATTACGTCCTTGCGTTGCAAAGAGTAACAGCTTTGGCGGATATTGTGGTACACATGGACGTGATAATGGTTCCATGGGTGGTGCCCCTAGATTACTCACAAAGCAAGGTGACTATGTGTTATGATTAATATAAATTTTGTTGTAGCATATAGTTTTAGTACTAATTTAATCGAATAAGCACGTAGAAAATTATTCGTTGTCTCAACAATAAAAAATTAATGCGAAAGGTTAAATTAAACGAAAATATGACTAATGGAACGTACTCCTTCGATTATTTTATTAGTTTCATTCCGTTTGTTTTATTTAGTTTATGTTACCTTTAAACTGTCTAGATTGTACAGAATTTCCAAATGAAAGCGTCCTTTCTTTGTCAGACTCAGCGGCTAGTTCCGTATCCTGGAGGCTGAGTCCTTCCAGTTCAGGATACAAAACTCAGTCGCAGCGGTCAGAGTCTGTTACACCTTCACCTACCTCCACGCCATACATGTCAGGTGATTCTATTAGGCAAGACTCAACCACGAGCGTTGCTACAAATACAAGCGAGCAACCATCGCCATCAGATGAACATGCATGTGAACAAACAGTGTGGGTTCTAACTGATCTTCAAAACACTCCTAAAGGCAGCGTGATTATCGATCCACAGGTATGCAAAATAGGGCGTGTGAACATTCTATGTGTATTACATCTTCACTATGTTTAATGCTGCAACAACCCATTAAGTATTTTAATTTACTAAAAACCCGAGTGACTTTGCTAAAATAAATTCACCAGTGATGGCTAGTGGTGCCAATACGAGGACAGTTACAACGCCTCGATTTCTTAGTGTATGTTCGTTGCATAGTACACTATGACGGAAATACACAAGGAAATCGAAGCGTTGTAATGCAGTTCCGCAGCCACAGTTCACCAACCGTCCCTGAAACTAGCTATGGTAAAGTAATTGTATCGCCCAAATAGTACTGACCTACAGGGATGAAATGGTATGCAATAAAATGTTGAAAATGAAAAGGGCAACGAAATTTATATATAAAACAATCGATGTACTAATTACGGTACAAATTATGTTAGATAGTCCCAAAACATACATTGAAAAAGATACATGTATGAATATGGAAAATATGTACTGAAATCTGTAAACTAAAAAAAAAAAGAGAAGAAGAAGAAATTTGTTTCCTGGAACTTGTGATTATAATAAAAAGATGCTTGAATACTACCTGAATTTTCAAGTAAACCAAGGTTTAACCTAAGAAATTTAATACAAATTGATTCCCATAAAATTATGTATAGATATAGATATAATTTTTATCTCAATTTGTTGTTATTCTTTTTTTTTTCAAAATCTTTAAAGGTGTAGTAGTAAGTAGATTGTAGAAATATTTTTTACAAATATTTTGGTTCTGATAGTTTATATAGTAATGTAGTAATACGTAATGGCGCCTGATGACGACGTAAATGGGAGGTCAGACTTAAGGCTTCGATTCCCTCCCTTTCCTCGTGTATTTCTATTGCATATTATCTATGTACTAATTTACAAAAAGATAAATGAGGAAATCAAAGCGTCGTCCTTGTATGTTCTGTAACTCTGCAGCCACAGTTTACCAGCAGCCATTACATATGCAATAATATAGTGATATATAAGCCCTGTTCGTTTGAATTCCTCAATTTGATCGATTTTATCAAAAATAACATGTGCAGCACGTTTACAAATGGCAAATATGTCAGTTTGAGCAGATAAATCTATTTTCTAAAAATTTCACATAACAAAATGTAAAATAACCTCAAAAGCTTGCATGTAAAACACATGGTTACGATCAACCTTTATTTCTCAACGTTTTAGGCTTGAACAAATGTAGCTTGTTACTTTGGATATATAGCAATTTGCTGAATGCAAATGAGCAAGCGTTTAAAATACGTATGTGCGGCTAAATTTCTAATGAACATAAGAAAATTGACAAAACTAGTGCTCTCAGTAACGAAAACGAGCGGACCTATAATAATATAGTTCGATCGTCTTTGCTTTACCAATTCATAAATGACGTTAATCCGTTAACAAAAAATATTGAAATGGCCAATAGTATTCATTTTATTTAAGAGAGGTGACTGAAATATACAGATTAAAAATTGTCGCGCTACAAAGTACTGCTGATAATGCATCATAAAATTCCCCACGCTTCGTATCCGAAGAGGATCTGTAAACAGTTACCAGTTTAAAATTTAGACAACATTCAACACCGAACAAATCAATAATTTTTTCTATACAAAGACCAAGAAATGCAATTTTTTAAACATTGAATGAATTATTCTTACATAAAATAACAACACCACCACCTTTTAAAAATAAAATTGTAAGGATTGTTACATAACATTATCTTCAACTCCGTATCTGTATCTGTTTTTAATACTCTGAACATTTTGGTATAGTATATTAAAAGACAGTATCCAACTGTGATAATTGCTATTTGTTGTAGCCAGCACTGTTTATTTTTCTTCATTCCAGTCCAATTTTTTTTTATATAATAAGGGCAACTAACACTTAATATTGAGCGATCAGTTGCTAAATTAAGTTTCGAATTATTATTTGCTTCAATACAATTTAAATAGTTAAGAGTGTCACTATTACAACAGTCCGAATTATGTTAATTAACGTTTCATCGTTGTTTAATATTGCACCTCTAAGGAAAATCGTTGGAGCCACTCTCTAAGATATTCTAAAAAATATTCATGAAAAATCAACAAAGTAAAGTTATACTTGCAGTTGATAAATTCTAACCAAACCCTTGGGGCCGGGTCTCATTGGAATGTGAATGTTAAACCACCTGCGATATATCCGTATATGAATGTGTGTCCCTTAAACAGTAACGTATTTGATTTATCGTGTTAACAAATATTGATATACCTACTAATCTCGCTAAGAAGATTATATCGCTACCCATGAGATCTCAAAACCTGCATTTAGTGATTAGAAAATAGTGATAGTTTTCAATACTTGCAAAATAAATGAAAGATTGAAAATTCTCGTTAAGATTATCCTAATGCGTAAAAATTTCACGCAAAATACATGTAAATTACAATTACAATATAACGGCCAGGATGAAAAAATTCTTTACAAAGGTAGATCCCCATGAAGTGTGGAAACTACAGATAATTTGAAAATTTTACACCAAAAATGATAACAAGTATAAGTGTAAGTAGTAACAAGTAATGATAACAAGTAACAGATAACAAGTATGTCTCCCAAAACTCTCCCAGATTTTTGTCTAGTGTAGCATGGCAGTTCCCAAAAAAAAATATTGTTAAGCTAATTTTGATTGTTTACCTTCAGACTTCTGTTTAGGGTCTGACTTATTCGTCATGTACATCTTAATAATGATTTTCTGTGTAATCAATATACTAATATGTACAGTACATAATAAATCGTAATTACTTAAAGGTAGATTCGTTACAAGAAAATGTGTTATTAGCGTTTCGATTGTATCAATTTATTCAGGATAATCTTGACTAATCATTCGCACATATTTTATTTGTTTTAGACGGGTCAACCATTAAAGAATCAGGACGGGTCCACATACCACTACGATCCTTTAAATCCACCACCAAATCTAGTCCTTAATAATCCACCGATGACAAAACCCCCACCATCGCCACAGAAGCAACATCAATCTCCTCATAAAGTCGTTAAAGAACGGCCACCATCTCCAAAGAAGCGCAATAAATCGTCACCGGTAAAGAAGTGTTCACTTACTAACAGTTCAACCAGTCCGAGTTTGCCTTTCACGCCACCACCAAGTCAAAACAGAAACTACCAATACCTGGCTTCGGTCGACAACACATCCAATTTACCGGTGCAACCCCAACAGCTCTCAGTATATGGACAAAACTACACAGGCAGTGTTCCAGACAACACAGTTTCAATATATCCGCAATCGTATCTTTTATACTCTCCTTTTAATGTACCTGTTCAGTACGATAGCAGGATAGTAAGTATTTTAATATTTGCACTGTTAAATATAATTTAAGTTTTAAAACTTCACCGTCACATCTTTCGTATTTCAAAATGTTTAAAAATATTGCTGATCAACTATTATTATTGTTGCAGTCATTGTCTATTTTATTTTAGTACCTATCAACCTTGTTCATAGTTGTACTCAATGGATACTAAGATTCTACGCATTCGTAAATGCATTTAATAACCATTAAGACGCTTATAACTTCAGTTGCCGCTAAAATTTTAGCAGCGCTGTAAAATCCTTTTAAAGCCAGCCTACAAAAATGCGGATAAAAATTTTGTAACATTACTTGATGACGTGGTCACTTTGTAATACGGGAAGCGACTTAAGTTTCTGCTTAAGGGAGTGGATCCACGGTAGTGTTCACCATCTTTAATCTTCTGAATCTATCGGAACGGAATTTCTTTTTTAAACTCATACCAAAGAGGCACAAGTAACCTTTTGTCTTATTGTACAGGATAATTTCCACCATGATTTAATTAATGATGCCCTATCATTTGCTTAATTCTAATCGCTTTCTAAAAGTCTCCGTTTTAATTGGAAATGATTGAAAGAAAATTCTATTTAGGTATAGTAGGCAATTTACTATCTCATATTTTAAGTGGAATTTATAAACTTGAGGTTTCAGTTACCATTACAACCACATTTATACTTGCCGTTTATTTCATAAAATAACTTCCTTAAATCAGAATGGAAAGTATTTGCGGTCCCTTTGGTCTTTCTGTTAGCGATTTTCATGATCGTGAATTTGACAATCATATTTACTATATGCACTTTATTTATATATTAATTACCCTTGGTGGGAATAGCCGCTAGTCGAAACCTGCTACCCTCGCAGATCGTGAGGCATTACTACTCACCTTTGTAGAGGTTGATATAGCAATTCAATTCGACATTTTCAGTGATTAAAGTATCTTTCATTAGATACTCTCATCCAAACATGTTAGTTTTATCTTCGTATGTATACAACAAATTAAATTACAGCTACCATTTCCACATAAGTGTACTGATGAGCTGAGATACAGCGAAACGCGCGCCTGCGCATAGTGTTTGTTGGTAGCTGGTTCGTGTATATGTTATTTATTGGTTTATTATCCCACTGCAGCGGACGGCAACGGCAAATGTTAAAAATTGGTAAAATCCGAACAGTAAAATCATTACTTGAACAAACCGTCAAAACGGCGACGGAGTTTATACGTCATGTTTAACCTCTCCGCGCATTTAGCAATGAACGAAAACAGCAACTGCGATAGGTAATTACAACGCTAAGTTCATAAATCCACCTTAATGTCTTCCTGTGAGAACGATCTTTTTTTTATAAAAATTCGTTATGAAATATTTCACGTTTCTTTTTTCATATAAGTAAAAAGGGATAATCAGAACATTTTCCTGTTGCACACAAAAGTACTACTTATACGTTTGAGACATTCTTAAGGTTACAAAATTCACAACCACTTTATGTTATAACCGCCTTGTTGTCGCGATCTTAGTTGGAGCCTTTCAAAAGGTATTTTATAACAAGGAAAATGAAAATTGCTTATCAAAATAATGTTAATATATCTTCTCATTGTATTGGTAAGATCGCTTACGGCAAAAGCAATGTGAGGAGAGACGACGCCAGTCAACGGGCATGTTTTTGCTTACCCAGTGTCATCAGTGTTGCTCCGACTGCTTCTCTACCTCACACTGTTAATTGCTTCTCTGCACTATTCTTTGAAACAACATACAAAATATGTTCTAGTACCGTTAAAAATGTAATTCTACTTCCATTTTTGTTATTCTATTGTGGTTTTGTAATAAAGTGGTACAAAATAGATGTGCGTAGATGTGTTTATATCGATGGAATTTATAAAAGTAACTGAATGTTTGCAGAAATTAAAGATATTAAATTGCAGCAAAATAATTTGTTTGATTAGATCATGGTTATACATTACGGTTTTGTTTTAGCAGGATACTCAGATTCCAGACATAACTACTTATTACATACCAGAAAATGGACCCCATACTACTGCTGTATATCAGCCTCAACCACCGCCTTCCTGGAACCAATCACAAGTTCCGCTCTACCAAAATACAACGCCCATACAACAAAGATACAATGTTCCTGTTCATGGACAGTCAGGTATATACACTTTTACCTTTTAAATACAGGACAAAACAAAATACATGTTAGAACTTGATAGACATTGTACATATCGTTTACAATATCTTGGATAATTTCGGAGATGTTAAAAAATTCAAGTTGGACATTTTTATAAAGCCTTAAATGAACTAAAATTCTGTTCTTTAATTAATCGGTGAAATGAATTACAAAAATTCGTAAATAGTTGAATTTTCTCATACTTGCTTGCTGACGATTAATTTTTTTTGTTTGTTTAAGCTTCTTTTGTTTCAACATATCCAACGAACTACGTTCCTCATGCACAAAATCCTCAAAATCCAGACGTGTCCCAAATGTATCAACAACCAGTGCAGGTTATTTACGCCAGTCAACCGCCGCAACCGACTAATTCTATGATTTATCCACATAATCAAAGTGTTGTGTACACCCAAAATCCCGTATATTCAAATCCACCGATGTATTCAAACCAATCCAATCACATCAGCTACCCTCAATGTAGTTCGACACCGGGCGCATGTCCACCACCACCCGCTACGGTATTTTGTAGCCAAGTATTTGACCAAACTATGCCCCAGTCTGGAGTGTCGCATCTAGCTCATAGCATGAGCCAATTAAATTTAAATTCCGGTAATTTTTTACCTACGGTGCAAAAGTCCGTAATTCCAAACGCTACAATGGATATCAGAGGCAAAACATCTACTCCTAAAGGAAATAAATTCAGTAATCCAAAAAATTTTGGCCTTGGATCAAGTCACAGCAGCACGGAAGCTAGTTCACCAGCTATGACAGTAATCGCCGGATATTGTCAAAATCAAGGTTCTGCGATGTACAGACCTCCGTCTGAAACTCCGCCAACTCATGGTACCTATCCGGGAAACTATATTTCTACTCCTCCCATTATGCTAAGACAGGTGAGACATTTTGTGATTTCGAATTTTTCCATTGTATTACCATAATGTTTATGCAGATGAATAATATTCACGCTAGTCCTCCTGTCACTAACCGAAGCAGCAGATCACCTACACCAGCAAGTGATATAAGTGATAGACAGCGAATGATGTTTCCTCCAGTGTACCAAGGCATCCCCTATGTACTTCAACGTAAGTACATTATATACTTTTTAGATGGTTATTGCTTCAAATACGTAATCGTAGAAGCCATGATTTTTTTATTATTTTTTATGTTGCTTACAACTACATAAGGCGGTATCTCACTGATGCTGTGGCAACGTAATCAGTTGCACCACTCGAGGCAATCAGATTGGAGTAATCAACAGTTTCTTCCCAGCATTCCTTTTTCAGATCTCTCTTGGGATATTCCGGGAAAGAAGTATCTCAAACTGAGGATCTATTTTATTTTAAGAATAGCATACACTTATTATAGCAAAAACTAAAATATATCCGTTTAGCAATTCAAATTACATTTCATGTTTATTGATCCATCTTATAAATTTTTCGTACTACCGGTGACGTAAGCCTTATTGTGTGCTATGTATGAATAAATTTTGTGTTCGGTCTCTACGTTTTGCAGTGCCTTATCTTGATTTATATCAACAAATTATTCACTGCATTACACAATTTCGCAAAACTAGTGCATTAAGTCACAAATCCGGTAGTGATAGATTCAAGGAAAGAACTGCTGAAATTTTAATTCACTTAAAAGGTTAATTAGAAAACTTTCACATGAAACTACTTCGTTATATGGTATTTGTCAGCATATTCTTCATATTTCGAAAATTATCCATGTAATATACGTGTTGTGCAATAATTTAAACCCGTTGATTACGTAGTGGAAATGCAATAGTGGAGTTGGTTTGAAAATTTCGTGATTGATGATAAAATCCTTGACAAATCCTTCTTCTCAGACGATGCTTGGTTCCACATCCATGGTTTTATTAACAAACAAAAATTGCAAAAATTGGCGTATTTGCCGAACAGATATGAAAATTCTGTTCGGCGGGATTGAAAGAGGGGCATGCTAGCTAGCTTCATTTACCTTTAGAAAAGTGATGAGATTTTGTAAGAATCTTTCGAGCTTCGCCAGGAATGGTGAAAAACTGGTAAACGGGTGGAGCCCATGCGCGGTACTGATACTATCCTAGGGATTGAAAATGCCACCATCCTGAACACAATTTGTTGGACTTCGAGATTGCCGCATTAGCCATTTACGCTTTACATAGAAATTTACTTACATGATTACTGTCAAATATGTATAAATAAAAAAAAGTAAGACCCTCTCAATTACGTTTTTTTATGATCAACTTGTTATAAAAACACAAGTCCTTCAGCTTACAAGTTAAATTGGATAAGATACTAAATACCATAAAATTTTAGCTGACAGACTAGTGGCTGGTCGTGGGCAACCTAATGCATATAGGACACCTGTTAGACAACAGAGCCTCTCACATGGTACCGATAAATCACACAAAAATCGAAAGACAAGGTTAGTGTTATCATAAACAGAATCACATTTCCAATTTTCCTAATATTGTCAGTTTTTTTTAATGTTTTTAGAGGAAAAGCACCGAGCCTGCCACCTAATGGTAAACAGTCCAACCAGTAAAGCTCTTCAGTGAATAATTGAATACATCCTAATTAATTATTTAGTAAAATTTGTTACTTTATATTTGTATGTTTTTACAAAAATCTACAATACCACCCGTCATTTGTTTGAATGTAAAATTTTCCAATCTTCAAACACAATACAAAAGGTAAGAATGTTCCTTTCAAAGAAAAAAAAAGTTATATATACTCTATATATATTAAATAATTTTTTTTCGTCTATGTGAAAGTTTTATATTTGCATAAAAAGTATTCAGTATTTAAAACAAAAAATGGAACATCAATCAACAGAGCATAGACATAAATTATATTTTGTTCGATTATATTTTTTTCAAAGTTTTATAAAGTCTACCCATATTCTAATAATATATTTATAGCAATAAATACGGAGATTCATGCATATGTCGATATTATTATTTTAAGAACATCAGATAGTTTGGATTTCTAAATTTACACTAGATAGGCGTGGATATTACTGCTGCTAGAAATAAGTTGGTTTTTAAGTTTCTTATTATTTAACGCTGATTGCTCAAGATTACTTTCAAACTTGTGATACTTGCACTAGCATACTTTTTATCATTTAAGACCTACGTAAGTTCATGAAATCCATCTTTTAAAATTGCGACTTCTAATTTTTGAAGTTGTTTGCAATTACAAAATCGCACAATTTATAATATTTTTATACGGATAGCAGACAGACACGTGTTTTCTACCTGAGTACATATGGAAAACGTGGCTATATTAAATTACAATTACCTCGATCAGTCTTACCTTTTAGATGCGTTTACACGATATAATCAGATAATTAAGTAAACTATGAATGATAAAATTGTTTGTATAAAATGATGTATAAAACTATCGAATGTTTTACGAATGTTGATATATGTTTTGGACCCTTTAAAATATAACTTAAAAGACAATCTATTTTGTTGTATGTGAACAATTGTATAGAGTTACATGAAGTGAAACTAAGAAGTTAGTTCTTAGAAGCACGCTAAACCCTCTTCGAAGTGTGCGCTACTAAGAATTAAACAGTTTTCAATTTTCAATGTTTTCACGTGTGACCATGTTTAACAGTTTTTCTTATCCAGGATTAATAATAATAAAATAATAAATTTTTGGATATGCTTTGTTTGTATTTCTAGAGATTTTATTAACCTTTAAATGTCGTTGGTCAAGTAGTTTTAAATAATTAATGGCAGTGATTAATTTTTTATAATATTAATCTGCGTTTGAATTTTATTTATAACGAAACGTCCAAAAGGACACAACCAAGTACTTATTTACAAATATAAACATCAACTTAAATCAATATAATTAATTATGATAAAACTACAAGATCAACTTTTTTTCTATAAATGTAAATTATTGTGAGAAAATTCCATCCATTCTACGAACGCTGTAGTTCAGGATCTGCATCCTGGAATTTTTTACTTAATTGATTTTAAACAGAATATTTAATGTCAATTAAGAAAAGCTGTCTTTATATTCTGTATGTAGGACTTTGACTCTCATGTACTTAATTAAACCTTACGTTGGAAATCTGTCTTAACATCTTCAAATTAAAAACATAGAAAGACACATTGGTGCCATGTTGTAATACTAACGTAATTTTCATCTGAAATCGATTTTCAACAGTGATAAACTTATTAGATTTCTCTTTCATTCGTATAGTATTAATGTAGTAGAAAACTGTTAGACTAATAGACTTAACTATTACTTTTGGTCTAATAATTAATGAGAATCGTGATCTTTTATTTATATTTATACTTTTATTTATTTTTGTTTTGTTCGAATGTGCCTCGAAACAGTTGGAGACGTTGATACATAAAAATTGTGAAGACATTGTTTTATTTGTACCCAAATAAAGTAATGCCATTTACTTTTCTGTTTTTTTCATTACTTTCGTCTTATCCCTTTACGAGTACAGTGTGTCTACGGATAGAGTTTGGAAGAGGAAGTTTTTTTTTATTTGTGGGTTTAGAAGAAATAGTACATAAGAAAACATCATAATATGACGTTTAAGTCGCGCGCTTCCGCCATTAGAAAAGCAAGGCGAGAAATACATAACTTGTATTGACTGATTAATTTGGTGATTGTATGGAAATATTGTTTGATTTTCTAATTTAACACCAAGAGTACGTTTCGATAGAGCAATCTTATTTGCTACAGGTTCTTGTATGTATATCTCTACTACAGATGACAGGATCCAACCACCCACCCATTTAACTGCCACCATTTGCCAACATTGTAGTTGCAGGGCGTCAGAAACAATGACCAGTGCACATTTCTGAATTTTGTAACTTCAATAACTCTGCAAACTTGGGAATTTTATATAGGGTGGTTTCGTCCTGGTTTCTGGGCTGGAATCACTTCCCTTTCTCTCGATAATTTATAAAAACTTCTTGTGACGTGTGTTTCTAGGACATATAGTTTCTAATACACGCACACCATCAGGCTCCTTATCGATTATGCAGAATGATCGATCTTTCTTAGTTTTGGTAGCAACTAATAAAACTATCATGACATGTGTTCGCAAAATACACTTAAAAACCTTCTTGACAGTCTAAAAGAGAAGTTGGACCCAAGAGATGGTGCTGGTAGTATTGAAAATGGTTTGTTTCTAGTAAGGAGTCAGTAGACAGCTGTCAAAGTCGCAGTTATATCCATCACACGGTTTCATTTTTATTGTCGATTTAAGCAAGGAATTTTTGTTTATGTAAAAAAAATTGAAGAAAGGAATTTAAAACGCTTAACACCGAAAGAGATCAAAGCTGAGTTGGATGAAGTCATGGCACATCTGCTCCTGTGTCAGCAACTATTTACGTTGCCCTACATCCAAAAAAGATGAACCTCCTTCTAAACGTCCAGTGGAAGTGACTTACCCCGGAAATGATTGATAAAATCCACGATATGGTTTTGAATGATCGACGAATCAAAGTGCGTGAAATAGGCCACAGGCATATTACAAAGTACAGTGTCTTCAATTTTACACGAAAAATAGGTATAGAAAATCTTGTCAAGATAGATGCCGCGTTTGCTCTCAGTGGAGAATAAACGCAATCGTGTGGTCGATTCTGAGTCTGTTTAAATGCTTTTCCGTCGCAATCCTGACAAATTTCTCCGTCGATACGTAAGTATAGACGAAACAAACACTACTACACACCGGAAGGAATAGTCAAAACATTGGGTTCTTGAAAGCGAACGGGTTCTGAAGAAGGCGAAGGCGGTGAAATCGGTCAGCAAAGTGAAGCAAGATACACTGGTAAGTATTATGTATCGTTATTGGACCGGTTGAGAAAAGAAATCGAGAAAAAACTTCCTCATTTGGAAAAGGAAAAGATCCTCGTAAAATTCGAATTAGTACAACATCCACCGTATTCACCGGATTTGGCCCCTAGTGACTTCTTTTTATTCCCAAAATCCTACTTTTTGGAGGGCTTAAAAAAGGAGGAGAAACGTTTGGAAAAGTGTATAGAGTTAAATGGAGATTATGTTGAAAAATAAATAAAAATCTACAGAAAATACTTTGTTTTTCAATTTTTTTGAGGACTTATTGAACGACCCTTAAGAAAGTCAGTTCCGTTCAGACGACTAAATTGTTGATCCACAACCAATCATAATGACTGATTATTCAGAGAGGCGACATTCGGTGCAGTTTGCTAGCACGTTTTGGTCGGTCAAGCGTTAGTGGGGTATATGCAGTAGGGCAGATAAGTTTAAAGTAAAATGTTAATCGCGATATTTCGATGCACAATGTCATGTTAAATGTAACATTACGCTTGCAGAATGCGAAAAATTGTAGAACAATCCTGTACCAGTTACATTTTTTACACTGTTAATAATAACGTCGCTAATCTCGTTTGCACACGTAATCTAATTTTTCTGGCTATTAGAAACGATGTTACGCAACGTGCCAACTATCACATTAACCCTTAATGCCTGCCGTTTTATCTGCGTTCATCCAAAGATAGTTTTGACCTGATTTTATTTATTATTTATCGAATTATTTAGGCACGTAATACTTTCTAATTGCCGAAAAATGAGAGAAAGAAGAAATTAAATACCTTGTTTAAGAATCCACAGACAATCACGTAATTTATTTAGTAGGTTATTGGTACCGGGATGAACTTCACACAAATCATTTACACATTCTTCGTGAGAAATTCATTCTTTAGTATATAATATGCATCATGCTTTTTAGAAGATACATATTTGCCCCTGAAACCTCTGAATTGTCGGCATTATTGGAAAATAATTCATTAAAAATTATTAGAATTAGAAGATAGGGTTAGCGTACTTGGGGATGATGCTTCTTCATATCAGATAGAACAATTGGTCTAGCTGATTTCGATGTGGTAGAGCAACTTGGGAACATGTAAAAGGTACTGGTCGACCGCAAACTATGTGCATTCAAGAATATATTATGTCGTTAAAAAATTATATATTTAATACCCTCTAGTGGCTTACTAACAACGCGTTCTGCCTACCACCAATTGTGGTAACATACACTTGCGAATACCTAACGCAACGTCGCCTCTCTACTAATGATAAACAGTAGCTACGTTCGCTGTAAAGCTCTTTTATCTTTGAATTAATATAACTTAATTTGGTGATTGTTTATCAATGTATTATTAGATAATTTGTTAACATTTCTAAAATTGAATACGTGATTAAATAAAAGACGTTTTTTAGAGTAGGTTTTATTCCCTGGAAATAATTATAAAAAAGATGAACTAATATAACGACAAGAATTAAAAGCAAACTTACAAACTGGACGAAAATATAAAGCATCCTTTACCAAACTCTAAGAGTTTGTATTTCCAATTAGTTTTGGTTATAATCACAGCAACTGATCACATATTGCGATCACTGCGACATGAAAACAGGCTTTCACGTCGCATGCAATATAATGCGTTGTGAGATCGAATCATGACACGCGGATTACACAAACAAAGATTAGTGTTTTTCTTATATTTACGAGTTTGTCTAGGGTGTTCGTCGCAAAACGAGACGTATAATCCCCATCTGTTTTGCGTAATTTTTCCACCCCGGCTGGTTAATGTTGAGACGCACATCATTATCTAAATGCCCAAACAGATATAATCTAATATTGTCACGCGAAAAGGAAGCAAAATCTATGATGATGAGTTCGTGAATGTGTTGCGCAAAAATGGTGACATTAATACAGATTTTTAACCCGTTTGGCATTGCATGTTAGTCGTCAGTGACATGCATCTCGATGGAAAAAAATTGATGTGTATGCTTCTTAGGGAAGAACACTTGCATATATATAAATAGATGCAGAAATTTATATAATCGCAAGTGTTTATGTATTTTGAGTATTTATATATCTGTACCTTGCAGCAAGAACAATCGGTATCACAAAATAGCATTTGCAATATTCTTCAACCTTTTCCTCAATACCAAAATACCGATTCAAAATACAGATATGTAGATTAACACAAAACAACGATAAAAACATCTACTTTAGTGAAAAATGTTACCCTAAAACGTGGTTTCATTTATGCAATAGTCACCTCCAACTGAGACAACATCTTCACTGCTACGGATCTTATGCTGGGCTGTATTGGATTTGTTACAGTCAATGGTGACCATGGAATGAATAAAATCCTAATTTGAAACGTAACCATTCCTCCAAAGTAAACTAATTCATCTCCAACATGCCTACTACCCTAAGAATCACATCTAATGCACTCTCATTCAACATGTGAAAATGGTGGAAATCAATGTAACGCTTCGAAATTTCTAACGATTATTATTCTACATAGGAAGACGATGAACTATAGAATTGCTTATTAGATCTTACTTCAATACAAAGGCACTTCAAAATAATTAATAAGTAAAGAATACTACTACATTCTATCAAATACAGTAGAACTTCAACATCCTTGACTGCGAGCGTTAGAATTAATCTGCACCACCACATTAGAACGAACGAGTTACATCTTAGTGCGCTATGATTTCTAGCCACAAACTTTCGAAATCAAGCAAAACAACATCTTTTTGTAGATTCCACGTATTACAATTCGATCCCAAATTACTGCAATAGCTTCAGATGACGTTTTAAAAGTTCTAATTTTATTGTTGAAATGGACATTTCAAATCTTTAATCGCCTTTATTCCATTTTAGTAACTGAATGACCACGACCCCATTTGTCCAATGCAATGACCGTCCTCATCAAATGTGGCCAAAGTCAAACGGCTTAATTTGTTGGTCAACGTCGGTAGTGTAGCAGAGCTGTGAGCTACATTGCCATGTGTTAAAGAAGAATGGGTATCTGAAAATTTACATTGCAGTAACCTAATACTACAATGGCATATTTTAAATGAAATGACTACCTTCTCCAGTCAAATGGTTTAAGTAAGCTCTGTCAGCTTCATCGGATGATTTCTCCTTTAATTGTTGGACAAATCCAGAGATAAGTGTATCCATTAGGCTGGCTTGTCTAGAGAAGATTTGTAAAATTTTAGAAACTCTAGCGCCATTTTCCACAACAATGAATTGCAGGAATATGCAAGGAAAGCAATTGGGATCATCTTCTTTGGATGGTCTGGCGTAATCCCAACTTAGTTCTTCATACCGCAAACCCAACAATAAAGTCTAAAGAAACAAAGCATCAGAAAATTCAGAAAACACATATACTTTTTTAATGTTAGCTTACGCATTCGATGTCGTCTATAACGTATACGCCTTTTGAGTTTATTCCAATAAGTACTGGAATATCTTGGTGTGTAATTAAACTTGTTAGCCCGCGAACTGGTTGTTCTATCTGACCTTCGAAAAATGCCGAACTGGAATGCATATGTGAAGTTGTGGTTGGGAAATATCACTTATGCGAATTACCCGTAAAATGGAAGAGACCAGCAAAACTCCAAATACTTTCTCATCAATTTCCTGGTCGTGGCGGAAATTGGTATCCTTTTGAATTGCTCCAAAAGCCGTACTTCAGCGGAGTTTTTGGAGCTGATTGGCAACCATGTCCATGTTGAACTCTTCCTAACGTGCACGGGTAAATACTTTCGTTGTTCTTCTCGGAAATAGTGCGTAGAATGAATCTGAGAATTGTATGCACCCAACTCTATTCGAGCTTGAATACCACCAAGCATTATATAATGCCCCACTTCGCAAGGGTATCTCCCTTCTAGAATATTTCGCCTAGCCTCTTCATAAAGAAGTTCCAAAATCCTTTGATCTCTAAAATAAATAAAATATATTTTTGTTAATTGAGTGCATTGTGACCGAAATCTGGAAAAACAAAAAGTCGAATCATATTCGTCATGTAGTGGAAAGTTCAATTTATATTTACCTTTTCTAACAATTACTGTACTTTAGGTTATGAAGATATCCAATACGTGATGAGAATATGATTTGAAAGAATTTATTATGTATAACTTATAAATATGTACCTGGCTCTTTGTGTCAAAATGCATCCAGTACTGTTGAAATTGAGCAAGTTTATGTATTTGTGGAAAACGAACAATACCAGTCAGTGATTCTATTCTCTTTTTGGATGAACGTGTGCAGAATTCAAAGAGAAGTGAGATCCAGTTTATAAAGACTATGTACCTTCGATGACTACCATCAGATACTTAATGAATTTAAACATGGCTGAACATCCATCTTTGATGAGCAGCCTTGTCGTCCCACCGAGGTGACTGTGGACGATATCATTAATAAAATTCAGAATGTTGTGTTAGCAGACCGCCAGGTGAAAATTAAAGAAATTGCTGAGACGGTAAGCATCACAATTAAACGTGTGCAAAACATCCTTCACGAAAAAATTAGTATAAGAAGGCCATCAGCGAAATGGGTGCCGCGTCCGTCGACTATTGATCAAGAAGTGAATCGGATTATAACTTCAAAACAATGTTTGGACATGTTTAAGAACAAAACGAGCGACTTTCTGCGGCGTTATGTGACTGCAGGTGAGACATGGATACATTACTACACGTCAGAAACCAAACCTCAATCGGCGAAATGAGCTTTTCTCGGCGAATGTACATCAAGGAAGGCGAAGACGATTCCATTAGAGCAAAAAGTTATGGCAACGATTTTTTGAAATCCGCTAGGTGTAATTTTGATTAATTATTTTGGGAGGGCAAGAACAATCACGGGACGGTACTATGCTGATTTATTGGAACAATTCGACGCTGAACTAAAGAGAAAAAGGCTCCATCTAGCGAAAAAAAAATTCTTTACCATCATCACCCCGACACACTCATTGATAGTTGCGAATGTGAGATATAGTTATGCAATCAACTGAATGAAGTTGCCTTTTTTGTAAAACGAAACAAGTATTTGTGCAAGTTTGCGTACTTTATTTTCTCTTCCAGGTGTTGCGGGAAGAATACGTTACGTTGAAATAATATTATCGGTTCATCTCTTTGCTGCTTTTCTGGGGCGCCGTGGCTAAATTTTTCAATTAAAGATCTCCAGGCGCGTCTGACTTCATAGGGTTTGTGCGTTGGTTTTAGTTGCAACTCTAAAATAAAAATATTTACACAAATACAACAATCCGTCGTTTCAATAATGTTATGCTACACTACCTAACAGAGGACTAGACATCCACAAAGTAAATAATTGCGTCGCTAATTGCTTATTCAGTCCTACCTCATCTGCGTTGATAATTGCATTACATATTAGATCTACAGTTGCAGATGGGCTATCCTCTATTTCCAGCATAATAGCAACGCGATCATGAAGATAAACGCATGTTGGTAGGGTTGCATTCAATTTTTCATTGGCAGAAGGTAAATTAGATGGAGCCATCGATGAAACAGAGGAATCTTCAATATCTAAAACGGATTACAGAAAATAGATCGTCATATTTAGTGAATATATATTGACCCACCATTATTTACTTTCTCGTTAGAGGGTTTAACATTTGATTCATCTTGTTTGTCCGTCTCTCTATCCCTACCCCAATTACCTTCTGCGCCTGAACATTTCTGTTCGACACTGTACACATCCGTCGGACACACATTGGAGTAGTTTGCATTTACAGGTTGAATCCTCTGAGATACGGAGTATAGGGTTCCTTGTTCGTTCTGAACAATACCTTCTGTTTGTATGTAGTCATCATGGGTTCTTTTTGGAAAGTCGCTAAAAGAAAAGAAGGAACTAAAGAGACTAATGACTAGGTGCTATACATATTAGCGACATGCGTTTAAACTTGATTCTCATTTCTCCAAACCTAACAATCAACGAAAAGAATTATGTTCTCACTCACGCTTTATCGAAAATAATCTAGTCCCAATTTATTTTGGTGTTTACAGAAAGTGCAAAGTCGCCTTCCTGATCTTTCCAGCATTTGTTTAATTGTTGAGAAACAATTAAATTTTCAATTTAAGCAGCAAGCATTTCTTGTTACTTATTATGATGAACACCAACAGCAACGTTCTTAATGGTGGAGGTTGCGAATATATTGAATGGCATCGGATTTTGTTTAGGCGTGCATGATAACAGCATAATGTCAGACATGAGGAACGTCGCGATAAAAACGCAGGTTTCCACGGGCGGATTAGTTAAAACTAAACATGTTCCGTGTTTGGACCGTATCATGTCGTCTTTTGTTAAACGAAAACTCGACGTTTCGCCCACAATCATATCGGGCTTCTTCAGGTGAGGGAAAGGTGGTAGGCAACAGTTAGCACGGTAACTCAACGTGTAAACCACGCCAGAGGCGAAACTAACTGAGCGGGAAGCAGTTGATCACGGTAACTCAACATGTGAACCATGCCAGAGGCGAAAATCAACGTGACGATATTCAGTTTTTTGCTGAAAGGCATGTAAAGCGAGCGTGGGCATGTATGGGATGCTATACCATACGGCAGTAGATATCGGTTGGTGCTTGTCTGAGGTATACTTCTTGATGTTGCAATTTTCATGTCATGCAGTGTATTTTTAATTTCAAAGATATAAATGGTAAAAAGATCTAGTTTCAGAATTTATGTTTATTAAATGTTAAAAGTGAATATTATAGGGTAATTTTCTCAGGCAGAAACAAAACCACCCTAGGAGCGGACACGAAGCTTTGAAAACGGACGAAAAAAAGATGAAAACACGTTAAAAAGCGTAGCTTATCTGACAAAAAATTGTGACTAAGAACATTTGAATGTTCGCCGGATAAATACTAAACTGTAAAATGTAAATAATAAACATACCTTTAATCCATCCGGCGAACATTCAAAAACAAAAAGAAGAGTGAATTTTCAAAGTATCAGCAATGTTCTACTGAATCAGTTCTGTGTTTCTATTAATGGAAAGCTTAGCATTCCCCATGTTTTTAAATCGGATAGAGAACTAATAATTTTGCTTTGAAAATTTCTTTTCTTGATCCGTGCAAGGTAGTGATGACGAGGAAGAAGATATTAGTGGTCCTACCGCCTCCTAATGCTGACGCATTAAAAGCCATCGAATACCTAAAGAAGTTTCCCAAAGAATTTTTGGCGTTTGATTACTTGAAAAACAGAATCATATTTTCAAAATTGCTCTTTACAAGAAAAAAAAATAAAAAACTAAAACAGGCAAAAATCTCTGACTTCTGAGGGCTTGCACTATACGTCTTCATTATTTGAATTTAAAAAGGAAGCTACGAAAAAACAAGTTCTTTTAAAATTTTTTGATCAATTTAAAGAAATATATAAATTCAATATATTGAATTATTTAGTTGTCCGTTTGATTATTGAAGTTAAATACTAATTGATGTGGGCAAATATCTAGACGCACGAAGGCTTGCGCTTGGGCCAAATCGGCCACATTCAACAATGTTCATGTAGTGGCTGTAATCCTTAGAGAGTATACCTGCAATAAGACTCATAAGTTATTACGCCTGCGTCTATGAAACAACTTAAGCCGCTTTAACATGTAACAAACTGTGACGAAAACCGTGAAAAAAAATGAAAGTCTAAAGGCAAAACTCGAAATTGATATACGGGAGCAATCGTATAACGAACGCCGATATCTGTTACTGAAGATAGGCAAATAAAATTGCAAAATATTTTCAAAAGTTCTGAATGTCTACTTCGTTTGGTTATGCTTCATATATCAATAACCATATCGAAAAGAAACGTATTTGTGATTCACATATTTTATATTTTAATTTCTTGTAATATATCGGTATAATTTTAATTTATAGATACATATATCTATGATTTTTGAGAAATATATAATAATTATATTATTATGTACGTATAAAACAATAATAATATATTTTAGTATTTTCTAAAAATTAAATTGGTCTATGAATATAATTGGAAAAAAATAAATCCTTATGGGAAGAAAAAAGTGATTTATTACTGCAACAACCAGCACCTCCACCAGTTTTATATAGCAAAAAGAAAATGTAACATATCATATTTGCGAATTGTAAAAATTGAATGAGGTCTACAGTAGGTCACATCCCGCACAAAACCCATGAAATTCATATAAAAGTATAAAATTATTGGTTTTAGACTTACCTATACTGATCAACAATGTACTCGGGTGTTTGTGAGCTATAGAGAAGATTTGCCGAATAATCTACAGGTATTACGGTGACGTAATTATTAGAAGCAACATTATTAGATTGATTCTCTATTACGTCACCGATATTGGCCATATTGGGCGGCGACAAAAACTGGTCGATTACATTATGCGAGCAATGGTCCTCTATTATATTGGTATCTGTGTGGAAATTATGAATTTTCCAAAGAAGGGTTGCCGTTCATAGTTAATAGATTTTTCAACACGTTACAACATCTATTTCCTACATGGCTAAAACATTTACTATGAACACTAAAAATTATATATATCTGCACACATAAGAAATGGAAGGTTAAAACACTAAGAGAGATTACAAATAATTGTTCGAAAACCGCGTCTTCTTGCTTTTTTATAAGCAGGCCTCCCCATCCGCTTTTATCAAAGCGCGCAAGTAGCGCCGGCGTTACAGAGTCAATCAATATATCCAGGCCAAGTATCGATATGTTTTGTAACTTCCCTGGGACAAGATAGCTTATAAGAAGGATTTGAATATAAGTTGCGGAAAGGTAGTTTAGTCCTCATAGAGAATGTCAAATGAATATTAAAAATATTCGTGGAAATAATTAAAGTATCCTTTTGAATTTTTGTAAATTCTAGTTGTTTCCTGGTAATAGATAATTTATTTCATAATTTTTTTAAATAACCTAGAAACGAGTGAATTTAGGTATAAGTAGTAAATATATTCTATCCGTATTTTTTCATGTAAAATGTGCAGGCATTTCCAAAATTGCGGTTCCAATTTAAAACAATTTAAAATTTGTTTAGTTGAATATGTTAGTGTTTAAATTACATAGCGCCACAGTATTTCAAGCCGAAATAGTAGCAGTGCTGGGGAGTATTGAAAAATTAGACTGCCAAGCAGATCACTATCGATCTATTGCTATCTATTCAAAAGCGAATTCGAAACTGGCGTGGGACTGCATGAATGCACTCAATAGGCTGGGAAGGCGAACTAAGAGAACCCTGGGCTGGGTACCTGGACATGAAGGCCATCGAGCCAACATAAAGGCAGACGAATTAGCAGGCTCATCAACTGCTGAAAATCGCCCAATGCACTTGATGGGAATAGCATATATGGTAAAAACAACCACTAAACAATGGAAAGATAAGAAATCTCAGGACTAGTGGAAGATCATTCCATGTCAGAGACAGGCCAAGCAATTTCTGATTGGACACAAGCCTACATTTACAGCGGACCTACTAAGCGGAGATAGGAAGTCTGTTACAACAATAGTGGGCCTGCTAACAGGACACTGTATGCTCAAGAAGCACACGAGCAATCTGGGCCTCACAGAGTAAACAGCATGTAGATTCTGCCAGGTGGAAGAAGGGACTGCCGTCCATGTGCTGTGCAACTATATAGCACTGGCAGCCGTGCTCAGGATACCCAAAACCCGAAACCTATGTAGAGGACTCACAAGACTGCTTAATCTGGTAAAAGAAAGCAATGCTAATGTAATTGATCTAATGTGAGAGAAACCTCAATTACAATCTGAAAAGGTCGCAGTGGGTAGTAATCTAATCTAATCTAATATAGTGTTTAGACTAGGTTTTTGGAACACTCCGTAATAATCAGTATTTAATGTCGCCAATAAAACATGAGTAAGACCGCTTAGAAAATATTAATAATTAAGTTAAACTCCGTGGTTCTCAAATTGTTCACAAAAAATGTAATATCTCAAAGGTCCTACATTTCATTCCAGATTTATAGTTGAACGTGTTTGGAATATGTTTGAAATAAGAAATTGGTATCGTTTCTGGAATAATCAAGAGAGAAGTTGAAAATATTTTTAGGAAATACAAGTATCGCCCGCCAAAATTTCAAAAAAGTACTTCAATTATTTCCAGAAATACTTTTAATAGGCTATCGTCGCGATTGTGCCTGTATGTTTTATAAAACTCCTTATCCGGGAAGTGAAGTTGATTCTGCACATGTAGACTATTGTCAATTATAGTGATGTGGTAAATCATCTATTTTTTTTTATCTCGAAAAGGAAACATTTTGGAAGAAATGAAATGAAAGCTAATTGGTGTTGGGAAGAAAACAAAATTCAAGGTTACCGAGATTTTATTCTAATAGAAGCTTAGTTTACGGAACGTTTACCTTTCTTTATATTCATCAGCTTTAGTAAATGATTAACAAAAAATTACAATTGTCTTATTCTAAACATTATTCTGTAAGAAAAACAATCGACTTCCATTTGAGAAAATCAATCGAGGTCAGCTTGGAACACCGGCATTTTGTGCCCTCCTCGTCAACAAATTTTTGATTGATACTTTAATTGGTGCTTTTGAATTGCTAGCAAGATTTACATAACATTGTGTTCAAAGTTGGGGAAAAATTGAAATGTTATCAACCATTTTCTCGTTGTAGCAATTGCTGAAACTATACTACTGTAAAAAATTAGTAGTGAAGTAAGTAAATTATTGAAACAATTATAAATTATAATGGATCTAAAATCGTTACCGTTTAATTTTACGTCAAGTTGCTCTTTAATGTCCCCGCTGCCCTAGTTTGGCCGATGCTTATTAATTATTTTAAAATAATAAATAAACTCCGAATTTATTATTTCCGATGTAACATATCACAAAAGCATTTCTAAACGATACATTAACTGCTTAGCACTGCTTTGTTTCAAATGGCAAATTGAAATTTATTTTTTATGCAGTAAAGCGCAGATGAACCTTAAGTAATCACCGAAATATATCAGTTTGTTGACAATTGTAAGAGATAATTATTTTTGAAAAACGACATTTCAGAACATTATAATCCAGACATATCATGTTTCATCCAAATCAGTGGATTTCCTTCCTATATACTGGCATCCAGATTAATACTCAAAACTTTTCTTCTCATCTTTTATTGAACACTAACTGTTGAGCCCTGGGAATTCCCGGGCAAAGCTGGTAACACGTATGCGACCTTGACCATGAAGGTCCTGTTGTGAAATTCAATTTACGCTTTAGAAATTGTTAAAACGGACATGTTGTGTATTTAATCGTGTGATAACGGTCACCAAAGTAAAAAAAAATATTTAAAATTTTAAGAGAAAGAGTATTCCTCAAGGCAGAATATAGATTTTCACGTCGTTTTTGGTAGCTACGATTATATTATCACTGTTAGATAAATAAAGAGACGTCTTAATTCTCCTTCCAATATATTGAAATCGAAAGAAAATATTGAAATATGTTTATTGAATATGGTCGGTAAAATTGAATTGAAGAATATGTACTCTTTAGAAACCAATTCAGTGTCAAGTTCAACAGTCTGACCTTCAGTTATATTATGGAACAAATGTAGATCTAGTGTAACTACAAAACATTCGTTTACTTCCAAAATTTTGTAGATGTTCTTGGTGAGATGTCTTTAATAATCTAAATCAAGGAGAAGCTAAACGGGAAAATAATAAAAGGCGATTTCTAAAAAATATCCGCAACTTCAAATTATAAATAAAATTATCTCGAAACAATGTTTTATAGCCAGAATCCAGAAATTTAGTATATACAGCGTGTACATCTAGTGAACAACGATTTGTTGTTGCGATGTCAGGATATTAAAGATTTGGGAATTCTTTTTGATGCGAAACATAGTTTTGTGTAGTACGTGGATGAAAGTGCAAGACTTTCAATAATCCATTTGCTTTGCTTTGGTCCATCCTCGTCTGATATGCATCTTTAGTGTGGCATCCTTTTTACCATATCCAGAGAAGAACGATTGAAGTGGTTCAAAGAAAATTCGCTAAATTCTTTAAACAAAATCATATTTATCCACCTAGAAATTTTGATCATTCGTTATTATTGTCCCGATTTAATTTAACATCTTTACAATTCTGAAGAATAAATTTCAGTACCGCGTATTTGTACAAGACATCGACAGTCCTGCTCTACTTCAGTTTTTTGACTTCTCGGTTCCACAATTCAACTCTCGCCAATTTGGTACGTTTTATTTGCCTTTCACTAGAACCAACATTTGACTAAAATACTCGTGTTCACAATGCATATTAAATTTACTAAAGAACGACATTTGAGAGTGTTTATTTATTTGAATTTCGATGGTCATCTTACTCTTGCTCTATTATCGAAAACTCCACGAAATTCTGATTGGAATAAAATTTAAATCACCGCTCCAGCGCCGACCAGAATTCTGTAAAGATTTCAAAGCATCTCAATTATCTCAAAAACTAACGTAAAGGAAATAGTTAAGAAAGTTGACGAATTGAAGATACGTTAAATAAAAGAACATATTAGGCTTCTGTTGCTATATCCTTATGATCACTAAACTCATTTAGAAAACCAACTTTGCTATTTTTATTAAGAAACAGTAGGAATCGTCCGTCATTTATTATTTTGGTTAACTGCGTTCAATCAATTGAATTGGTTTCAATCAAATTACCTGCCAAATAAGCCCTACTTATGCTAGAAACCTTTTTGCTTTTCACGATTCTGACAATCAAAAATTCTTTTATTTTTATGAAGTTCAAATATATATTTTTTTCCATTTCTTAGATATTTCGGTTGATATTGTTAAGCAAAATATTTATGAATAGATTGATAGTATGTACTTCATTGTTATTCTCTTATATTTTATATCGTACTTATGAGATTTTTTTAAATGCAAAAGAATTAAGACCTATATATTTCTGGTTACAGTTTTCGCAGACAATAATATGTTTATTGATTTGTTTGTTTGAAGTATTTATATTTGTCAAGATTCACTATTAAAAATATCGTTATTTACAGAGATAAATACGTAACAGAATTGTATATTAATCTTGATGAAATACTAAGAAAAATGTGTGGAATACATCAATAAAAAAACTAAAGAGATGTATTTACAGTTAATTCAATTTCTATATGGTAGTAAGCGAAATCTCCAATTATTTTCAAAACGTTTTCCGTAAAAATTAAATAAGATTTTTATCATTGCTTTAAATGTTTTCTTAAGGTAAGATTTAAGGCAAATAAGCTCAATACTTACTTCTATTAGGAATCTGAAACAGGTAATGTATTATGAAATTTTAGTTAAGATATCAATTCGTAGATGGCACAGACGTAACAGTAGCTGCCTACAGTATGTATATGAAATGCTGCTCTATAGAAAACTAAACTGGAGAAAACTGTATACGATGTAGTTTCTTTCAACCACTAAGCAGTTAAAATAGTTTATAGTTGCAATTATTAGAAATGAATTATTTCTTCTGTTAGTTTTTAATTTTTCCAAAATTTTATTCCATCGCATTCTGATTTTTACGATTTCTTTTATATCTTAGTAGCTAAAAAAGTGTAATTCTCCTGCTTCAAATGTTTGGACGTTAGAGTGCCTCAAAGTTCGCTTTTTTAAACTACAAAACGCCAAAGCCCTCGAACTAAAAGAAGTAGTGGGCTAGAATTGATCGCAAACGATTCAGCTAACAATAAATGTCCTATTTGAAACTGTTATATATATATATATATATATTCATTGAAAAGGCCGTATTCAGCGTAAGAAACAAAGAAAATTGATTGATTTTCATCTTAATTTTTTCGATTTTGATGATTCGAAAACTCCGCCAGTAACTACAGGGTGGGCAGCTTTGCCCAGCTTTGCTTCTGACGAAAGTTACAAAGAGACGTATTCCGCGGATCAAAATGTACAATATAGGATTGCAAAATCGGCCATTCTCTCAATTTAATACTTTTTATCTCTGTGATCAGGGCAGTAGACCGTTTAGACGCTAAAGGTTATCGAAATTAAGAAATTTAGTGTTTTTTAACTTTGCCTCAGCTTTAAATGCCCATAATTCTGGAACGGCTAAAGCAATCGAACCCAAGTCCCTTAATTTTTTTCTATAACTGAAAGCGATTCGGCGAACTTTGATTTCGCCAGTTTTTCAAAGACCGAATTCTTGAGAGCTATTGGAGCTAAAACGGATTGATGTTTTTTTTTAGCAATATACTGATACATACGAGTCTATAAACGTTTATATCGCAAAATCAAATACTAAAAATACAGATTATTAAAACACCTTAACGCAGATATTCCAATCTTTATTTTATAAATACCAAGAAAATACAATAGACATGTATAATAATAACGTAAAATCCTATTTCTGGCGGGTATTTTAATAATTCTCTGATAGTGCAGGATGTGTACTTAGATAATTCGCCAAAGCTTGGTATCTGGAACAACATAAGATTTTACGTAAAAGAAATCACTGGGGAGGATTTGGGGGATTGGGGAAAAGTGTTCTCTAAAAGGATTTAGCACTTTTGTGAGCGAGTTTTAATTCACAAAATGTCGTGGAGCACATCGAACACTTCTAACATGAATTAGAACATTAGAGCTGAATACAAAGGTACTAATGAGTATGCTTGCAGCAGCAACCCGAATATTCAAATTTTGATGAAAGTCTAGAGTATCTTGGTATCAGAACAACATAACTTTTCTAACGGTTGAATCGCCTGATTTCGAGGCACAGCCTTCTCTGACAATTTGCACGATTTTTAATTTTTGGTAAATAACTCGAAAACTACAATAGATACATATATCTATATATATATTTTATAACATAATTAGAAGCATATTGCATATTGCACAGTCTCAAGGATGATCTAAATTATTTTCGGAAAAATATATTCCTAACGGATGACCGAGTAACGCATGCCCTAAGATCGCAATAATTCCTTTGACGTATCAAAAAGTAGAGTTGCATAATACCTTGAGAGATATAATATTGTAAGAAACAGGAAAACGTGTTCTCTTTTAAATGTAACGGGATTGGAGTTTAGACGATTGGAGGAACGACATGTTTGTAAAAGATCTAGCAGAAGATGAAGACGATTTTGAAAAATGCTGTCCAATACTGAAGGAGTGTCAAAACCACATCGAATGTGAGAAATAATTTCAAAAAGATGAAATAACTACTCCAGTTATGTACACGGGTTTCCACAGCCTGCGTCACCCCTGTTGTTGAACTAATGAAATTCCTGAAATTTTGAAAATCTGTATACTATTAACCATTAGCCTACTACGATCAGAAATGAGATGCAAACAATCGAAAAAGCATAGTAGGCCTGTTTAATTAGCTGTGCAGTAGTTGTAAAAATCGTTTTAAGTTAACCTGAAAACTCCAAAATCAAATTTTATGCAATGTTAAAGTTGAATTTAAATTAATTCGTTTTTATTTTACACATTAGCACAATGCTTTCGTCTAGAAGTTATTATTGAAGTTGCTCAAACCCGTCTTTATTTAATACAATTATATACATTAACTTCTTATTTTAAATTTCACTACAGGTCGTGAATGCGACGAGGACCACTATGAAACTCGTATTGTTAAGTATCTACTTGAATTGTTTGTTTAAGTTGTGTATTTATTCTGTTATAAGGAATGGCTAAAAGGTTTATATTGGCTACGAAAGAGGCAGAATTAGTTCATTTAGTAGGCGGTAATTATCGTTCTTTCGGAGAATTCGATGCTAGCACCCGCATGAAACTGTTACTTTTCAAACAGTTCCAAATATGAATAATCTGTTTAATGTTTCTGATCGTGTTTCTAAATCTAGACCACAACACGAAAATAGAATTGATCCTGCTACAGGTGAAGTGATATTGCATACTACACGCTCTAATCCTAGGTTAAGCATCCGTAAAGTTGCACGGCAATTTCAAGTTTCACAATCAAAAGTGTGGAGATGTCTTAAATGGCACTAATTTAAACCATATAAACCAAACACTTGAAGAAAATGATGGAATATTTGGATGGAATATGGAATTGGGCACAAGAAACTTTTTTAAATGCAGGAATTTAAAAAAATATATTACGTTTACGTTTTAAAGCTGATGGAGTCATTTCATCACAAAATTGTAAGTGCATATGGGCATTTAAGGGCCCTATTTTATTATAAGTAGTGAGAAATAGTATTCCCAGAAGACTAACGTTTGGAACCAATTCTTGATTTTTTTCCATGAACATTTTACAACACAATGGTTTCACAATTTTCTTAATACGGATTATCAAGATGTAGCTAATAAGTTACTATTAGCACTAGGAAGAGATTTGTACATGCAATGGCGTACCACAGAATTATTCAAGATTGGTTGGATAGGTAGTAATAGCCCCCTACATTTATTAACCGTCTAAATTTGTTATTCAGCACCGGTTTTACGTGAAAATTTTTGATAAATAAAAGAGGAAATTGTCACAAAAAAGGTGACTATGGTTACACAATGCCGCGTTATATACTTTTTCCGAAAATAATTTGTATTGCCCTTGAGGGTATATAATATACTTCAAATTAAGTTGTAGAAGAAATTATATGCTACAATTTTTGAAATGTTTGCAAAACTTTTAAAATGGCAGCTGCTAAAAAGATCTTTATTTTATATCAAGATACTCTTTCAGCCTCTAGAGTTCCAGGTGTTCCCTTGTTAACGAAGCCATTCAGTGGGTTATATGAAAAAATAATTTGGTGATGGTTGAGAAAGTGAATAGTATGCAAGAATAAAATTGATGAGTCTTTTAGATAAATAACCAAAGCCTATTTCCGGCCTCATTTTCACTTGGTAAAATGACTTTTCGTTAAGGCATTGGAAATTTTCGATAAACACTAGTACAGTGTGTATGTGTGTTTCTTTCTTAGGTGAAACAACGAGACTTCTAGAACCCTGCCAAACCCAAAAGTATCTTGTAGAAGTTTTCATATTAGCATAAGAGCTACTGGTTTATGTACTTGCTTATCCAGAAAAATATACTTAGTTATGGAAACCAACCGCCCCGGTTTAAAAGCTTAATTACCGAGACGCTCAAAAATCATTACTGGTAAATATTTAAACATCATATTTATACCTCGGTCCAGACAAATCTCTATGCCTTGTCAAACGCATTTCTAACGTATGTAGATGAAACTTTGCGTTATTCAATTCTTTAAAGTAATTTTCCTCTTCCAGCAACGTTAAAGTATCCAGCACCTGCGTATACCATTGTTGCTTATGCTGTATCTCTGCAGTACACTGCAATTAAAAAAAAGGAAAAATAAAGATTAATTGAAAGAAATGAATAGAATAGCATACAGCTTCAAATTGATGTTGAATATCGTTGGCCCTATCAAGCAGTAACTGCTTAAAATCTCTTAAGCAATCCATTCTAAGTTTCTGCGCCACCGCTTCTGATATCAATTTGTTAGACAGTTTTGCTAAATATGGCGACAAGAAATCTGTTTCTTCTTCCACTTCTCTTTCTCTGTGTTCTTTTTGTTGTTGCTCCTGCAACGAGAATAAAATATGAAGTAGAACTTAATTGATATAGAAGTACAGCAATTTCTACAGACCCTTTCTAACATGCCTTTCTTGTACTCCTTGTTCTGCTCTCTATTAAATATTGATACGACAAGCTTAGGCACAGCTCTTTCTAAATCCCTAAGTCTGACAAATTCTGCTACCTGAAAGAGCGAAGACCAAACAGATACCCATAAAATGGGATTAATTCGGTCGGTAATATGCATAATAAAGAATTGTTAATCGGATTCGCAAAATTTATGTGGTAAATGGCATTGGAAATTATGTTTAAACACTTTGTTACCTCTTAAAGAAATTCAAACTTTACGTAAATTAAGCATGTAATAAACATGCATAACATAGTTGTCATGTTTTTATTATTTGAACTTAAAAAAATCCCAAATTGTGGTCAATCCGTCGTCATAAGCAGAAAGAATGGTGGAATTAAAGTTAAAAAAATTGAAGCAAAATTAATTTGGGAATTAGTATTAATTTAAAAGAAGCGGATTTTACCTGATCTTCGATTTCGCGAACTTGTTTCAATGATTCCTCTTCTTCTTTTATTTGCTGTTCAAGTAAATTAAAAAGATTTAGTTGGCGAGGAGGTTTAACACCAATCTCCGCTTGATAGCCGCTGGTAAGCTCTGGATTAAAAGTGAGTCTGTCGCCCATTTCCGCCATTGGTGGCTTTATGAAATCTCTTGTGGAAGCTGTCACTTTTCCTTTATCGTAATGAAATTTCAGATGTATCTCTTTGTCTATGATAGCAAATTCTCTCGTGGCTATGTCATCAGAGGCCTTTTTAGCAATGTTCCTATTAAATTTTTCAAGTAAGTTCTACAAAAAGGGTATTTTATTTGTATTTTAATATTAAATAATATTATGATTTATCGTCATAAATTTACCAGTACAATACGCCTCGGCCCTTCAAGAATGCCTGGTGGTGGATAACCTCTTTTGGCGTACTTTACATGACGGTAAGCAAAACTGCGAATCAATTAGATAGATTGGTTTTTATTCGATATCACACCAAATCTCACCAAATCTTATTATATTTCTTTAATATCTAATGCGTAACTTAAAACTATCCTAAGATTTACCTATGCGCTAAAGAATTAAACGAAACATCGAAAGGTATTTTTCCCCTATCAATTAAATGGCGTCTGATTTATATTGTTTTCTCAGGCTGTACCTTCCAAAAATAAGAATCGATAAGGCAAAACTTACAAATCTTCTCTATCCACATATGTTTCGGTCATCCACTCATTGTGCAACTCCAACTTTGCTATGCAGTCAAAACGGCTTTTGTTATAAAATTCAATTGTTCTTGGAGATTCTGTTTCGTTATCCGACGAAAAAAATTTATGAACTGAAAGATGATAAAAAAAGGAAATATTACATCGTTAAAATTCATGTAGCGGTGCTAATAAATAACCAAAATTCAATTGTATTGGTTAATTTTGAAAGTATTTAAGAATTGTTTTAAAAAGATCCCAATTTGTAATGAACATATGGCCAACCTTTCAAAATGTAGCCTAACCAAAAAACG
>LR737384.1:9714016-9848829 GCA_902655005.2 Marronus borbonicus | reverse complement strand
TAATCTGTTGTTTCGCTATTTTCTTCTCGAAGTAACCGTCATTTTCCTATAAATGTTGTCTCGCAAGTTAACAAACACGCATGATAAATAATAAGTAGCGAAAATAGGCAGACAAATATCGATTAGGCTTACAATATTTTATCAACACTTTGCGCATTTCAGTAAAAAACTTATCTGCATAGCTTCATGTTTGAATCAGAATTGGAAATATTTATAAAAACATATAAAATAGCTTCTGTATTAGTTTCTCGAAAAATATACAGGAAGTTCCGTTTAAAAAAAATTGAAGTAGCTTAAATCAAACACGGTAGCGGTTTAAAGAGTCATCTTTAGACGCTAGTTGATGTCAATGCATGTTACGGTTAGAAGCTTATGGCAACCCGTAACTCCGAGAAATGCTCAATAGAATAAAATTGAGATCAACCTTCTAATGCATAAGGCGTTTAAAATATCGACCGTAAACAAACAGCGATATTTCGCAAAAATCTCAAATGAGGAAAAACCAGGACAGATAGATACAGAGAATAGTGACGAAGATTAACATGAATTAAGAGAGTCCAAAAACTTATATATATATATAAATTCTTTTTCATTTGAAAAACCGTACTTGTATCGTGCGCTGTGGAAACTGAACATCCTATGTACTATACAAATATAACTTTATGTTGAGCAGTACTTGGCTTGGAATATTTTTTTTATTTTCGAACATTTTCTCTAGATTACACTGGGAAGGAATTATCTTCCATTTAGGTGGACACGCTGTATATGGAAATGTATAACAATTATCATCGCATAATCCAAAATAATTCGTAAAAGGACTATCGTTTTGGGGATATTTACCCTTAAAAAAAAAACATTTTATGGGTATTTACCAAGTTTCATAGTATTGATCGAAGATTAAATACTGTAGCAAACAGTTAGTGCAGTGCATGTGATATTTCAGTTTGCAGAAAATGTAGGTTCGACGTTATATAAATAAATAAATTACCAAAGTAAAAAAAATCAATGGATAATTCTTTACATTTCTGCAATTTATAGTAGCTCGGATAACATTTACGAGGGATATTTTTTTTGTTGGATTCGGTTCATCTGTGAACACCGGAACAACTGCTTGTTGGTTAGTTTCCGGTTCGAAATTTTGATATGTATCATCTTTTGAAATAACAACCAATTTTGGGTGGCCTTCCCGAAATTCATCAATGACAGAAGCACGATTACAACGAACTTCTGCAAACCAGTTGTACACGGACTTTACTAAGAACGGAAAATCATCCAACAAAAATCTTCACGTCTTTTTAAACACGCACTCTAAATAAACTATCAGCTGACTTCTGTGCCCATCAATAATGTCAAATTTTACGAAAAAGGTAATGTCAAATTTCAGTAACACCGCCCCTTAAGTAACATAGTTAAAAAAATAAGAATCCAAGACCGCATTTTCGATGAATAAATCCTTTTCTCCATTTATCTGGAAAATTTGTATACAAAAAAGTACCAATTACATGGTAATTGTAGGTTAATGCTCCATCGTTCTAAAACGGCAAAAGAAATCGTCTCCTGTAAAAGAACCAAAGGGTAAGAGATAAAAATTTGCATTGATCAAACTTGGTTGAACAGGGACTAACTCTGTGCGAGCGTCACAATAAATTGCAGTCCGGAATATTACAAAACCACTATCAATGTTTGAAGGGATATTGCATTGCGCAAACGTTTGTCCAGGTCTTCGCCATCAGGAGACTTTGTACTATTCCTGGCTTCATCGGAGAATAAAACACGATATCTGGAAAAACGCTACCTGCCAATTCTGTTCTCTCAGGTAAGCAGTGGCGTAGTTCCTGGTGTTCTCAATCCAACTTCTTTTAACCTTCTTCTGGCTTACAGAAATCGTTTCTTAACATCGAGCTAGTGACGTGGTTTTTTGAACAGACTGCCTAAGAAAATCTCTTGCGCTGACACATCGCTTTTACCCTTGTCCTGGCCTCCAACAATAATTCCTCATTCCATTAAAACGTCGAATCGTACAACAAACTATTCTAATTAAATATCCAAAACACAAACAACCGTAAACAAATTAAATTGAAGAAAGAATGGACTCGATTTCCAATAGATTTTATCACAATTGATGTACAAGGTATTGCTTAGCTCAATAGCAGCATTTTGAAATTGTTAACGAAATAGAGTCTGTTTATATAATAGTCAAAAAAGATTCAAAGTCTATTGTTAACATGCTCCATAGACATATACACGACTAAAAATATAAATGTTGAGATTTATTTGTGCTAATTTTGTCCAGAAGTGTAATCAACTTTACTGACTCAATAGCTTATAAGATTTATCGCGCACGCCATTAAAACTAAGGAATTGGAAAATATTAGTCTACAGCAATTATTGGTGTTAGTATTTAGTTATAAATTACCCAATAGTTCGTGTCGTTCCATATACTTTCTATGCCACAGTACTGGGTTGAACCAATCTCATGTTTGTAGCCGGTGCTTGGTTCAATGAAAAATGACTCTCTAATATCTCTTTTTCCTGGCCTTATCAATACCCAAGCATGCAATCTAAGGCCATTCAATTCGTCAAAAGGCGGTTTTTCTAATTCCTGTTAAAATAATTTTGTTCGTTAACAGATAGTGCTATGCATCAGTAAAACATGTTTTGTTAGAATCAATTGTTCAGATGTCGTTAAAAGTGAGTTTAGTAAAGTAAAAAGTATTCATACTTGCTTCAACTTCTTCAACAAATATACACAATATCACAATGTTTGGTTGTTTAGATGGTGATATATTAACAACATAATGCTTCCAATCTCACCATTTTTTGTGTAGTTGAGTATACTCAATACAATAGATTTTGTCAGAACTGGAATTACTTGTAAACTCCCTATAACTAAATCTGGTAGTTGACCCAACAAAATTTATTTTGCTGTAAATTAAGTTTATTAAGTTATTAAAATAAGTATACCTCTATTTCTTTCCTCATTTCTTCTTCGATTCTCTGCTTTTCGGCTAATTCTTTGTCTTTTTCACGTTGTTCCATTTGCAGAAGAAACTTGCTCCTCAAATCTAAAGGAGGTTTTAAAATGTACTTGGCGTCAAGCGCTTCTTCTGGTGGTTTCTCCTCCTGCGTAGAGCAATTTTTGTAATTTAAAAATTGAGACGGCATCTGACAATACCTTCTCCTCTTCCTCCGGGAAAGGACAATTGATCCTTGTCATAATCTTTAATGTGACATCTCGCGCGGCATAACCGGATACGACATAAGCATCGTAAGCGAGACCAATTAGTAACGAACATAGTGCAGCAGCTATTTCGTATGAATGGCCTGTCTTTCTTAAGAACACCGTATGAGGAGAATACAGTCGATCCGGCTGAAAAATGAATTATTTATTTATTTAATGAATTTTTTTAAATTTGAGCAACGACTAATTAATATTATTAATCTGCTATAGTTTAATACTTTTTTTTTCTTGTTATGAGTAGGGTTGGCACACTCGGCGGTACTACAGGATCGGATCCGCCAATGTATATGTATATACACGTGGTATACAAGATGTTACGAAATTCTCGAACATTAACTACGGGATTTAATTAAACATGTAAACATTCTTAATATTAGATAACTGAAAATTTATAACAAAGAACACTTTAATAACTTTTATTATTTTAATGTTTGAAATAATAGCTCAGAACTACTCAAATCATGAGTATTACGATAAGTTGATGGCTCTTGATGCTTCAGATAAGAACGCGGGTCAAGCAACGCGATTGTATTGGGCATCGTTCGCCAAATGCTAATATCTTTAGAAGATTCACCGGGTACGTTACGTGGAAATGCTGACCGTCCTCGTTTACATGATGTTGCGGTCATCGGTTTGATAAGAGACGATCATTCAAGTGGTGCTAGGTGCATTGCGAGAGAATCCAGAACAAATCAAGTTCACGTACTGCGTGTTCTTAGATGACCAACAGCATCCATATAATTTCACAAAAGTCCAGCATTTGGAAGATAATGACGGTCTACTTCGGCAGGCGTTCTGTGAATGATATCTAAATCATGATCTGAACCTTGAAGGTTGCATTTTGTGAACAGATTAATATTTATCTCCACAAGATGATATTTTCAGTATTCACAGTCAACATCAGTGGAGTTATTAGAATCCACATTCAATGGTATCTAGAAATCGCTAACGTTGCTTTAAATATTTGAAGTCGTTTACGTTACGTCAAAACTTGTTTACAACTGTTGTAGTTACTTTCCATCATTTTCAATTTATTCACATTTTGCCCAACCACATAAATGCATAAAATTAAAAATTGTTTAGACTTTTTTTAACAAGAGTTTCCAGAATTTTTAGATGACATGCATCCCCAATCTCTGGCAAAATATGGTTTTTATGCACGGGACAGTGTTGGTCATCTAGATCGTCAGATCTGACAATGACAATGTTAATGGCCTGGAAAATTGTGTATTTCAAGGGTGGCAACAAGTAACACCACAGATGTTATGTAACAGCGTTGAAACAACAGGAAGGCGTGCTGAAGCATGTATAACTGCTACCATGAAAGTGCTTTAAACTATAAATTTTCAACTGTCTAATATTAAAAATGATTACATTTGTTATTTTTTAAATTTCTATTAGTCAGAGAATATTGGTCCGTGTTCGCGAATTTCATATGCATCTCCGATCCACGGCCGATGTTAATATTCGCTTCTCACAGTCAGCTCACTGTTTATTGTTATAACGATGCTGGCGTACTGTCCGAAAGAAAAAAACTCAAAGAAATGGTCAATCGAATGAGATTTGAATCACCCTTCTAGGGCGAATAGCGTTTAAAATATCGGGCGTTAAAGAAATGGCGGAAATTCGCAGAAATCTCAAATTATTTCAAAAAAACTAAAGTAGATGAGTATACCGAATATTCAAGAAAATTGACGTGGACTGAAAAGGGATACCCAAAAATTTAATAAAATATAGCATGTATTTTAAAAAGCTAAACCTGTCTAGTGCTCAGCGGTAACTGAACATCCTGTATATTTGATAGTAATTTTAAATTGCTTGCCCCGAAAATTTTTTATTTGAAAGCAGTTTCTCTAAACTCATCTTCCATCTACGAACTAGGTTAACATGTTGCATAGTAAAATAGGGACCTTCGCTAAATAGTAGGCATTTCAGTAAAATAAGCAAAGATACGTTTCAAACCTTACACGATGTATTTAAGCCCCAAACCCTTCAGCAACTATTCTATGTCCAGATCTCTTACCTAGGTATTGATTATTTTTAACGAATCCTGGTTAGTGCGTCATATAACCGTGAGATGGTACCGGCATGTTACGGAACAACATTTTACAAAAGCGCGACCAACTTCTCGTTCGAAAAAAATATCGCATCAGATAAAAAGCAATTTTATTCTTTCTTGTGGCTGAATGTCATTTATTGTAAAACATAATAAAAATGATTCGCTAAAATATGAAGAAACTTTTATTAAATGTTATGAACAAAATACACAGTGAATCAAATTAACTTAGTTTAGAATCTTTAAACTAGAAGAAATATTTTGTACATACACTGCTGTATGGTGAAACAGTCACGATTCCTTTATAAAAAATACGTTCTAAACATATTAGTAACAACGTGTTCGTATTACAAGATTCTAGTTATTCGTAGGAACATAAACTTCAAGCAATTAACATTTTGGTACATCGTTTGCTTAATCGCTTCTCCTTGACTAAAGACCGCTATCAAAGTTAGATTAAAGACATCATCAAAATGACAACCTTTAACTACAAGGAAATATAATAATAGAATAACAATTAGAAATGAAAAGAAATTGGAATTATTAATAATAGTAATATTCTTTTCCAAATTTAAGAATAAAAATTATAACTAAGCCGGCAAAACTTTGTTGATGATAGAAAAGTTTCCAAATATTTAAATTTTTTGCATTAACAAGAACATACGAAAATACAATAGATTTAGTTGGTTAACAACAATCTAATCAAGACCAAATTCGATGTAGAAAAACAACCTACAACCCTCACTACAAGTAGTCCGGGACGGAACAACTATCCCAAGACGCAGAAAGGGGACACTAATAGTACTTTTGCATATGTACAATGAACATGTTTTATGTATGTGATATTACGTACCTATTAAATAAATATGTTTACCTTCAAAATTCACCATTGAACACAAAATAAGAGATTCGAGTTTTTGTACGTACACAATTATAGAAAGTAATTCACTTTCGACGTTACTACAAGGATCTTGCTTATTATTGGAGACGGAAAGTAGGTTCAAGTTTGGCAAAGTCGCTAAACTTTATGTTTGTTATGAAACTGAAGAGAAAATGAACTTGTAACAAATAACAATCCAAAAAAAAAAATGAAAAAAAAAATCATTTCCTTTCCATCTCTGCATGTTTATTTGGCCTTGTAAAGGAAACCTGAAAACACATTCTCAAGGCCACTTTCGATCTTCAGGGCATGGAGAAGTTTACATCAAAATAATCCTAGGCAAGCATCCTAAGCAAAATAAGGCAAGGAGACTACAATATCGTTTTGGATGAAATGTTTAAATGGACATTTTGGAAAATATTAAGAAATATTAAATGGGGAAAGATACTGAAACCTTCTCGCATATACGTATCTAACTTATTAGATAACAATACTCCATTAAATCTGCCATCTATGATAGCAACTAGACGGCGCACCGGCTCACAATGCGGTAACCGTTAGGAATTACTTGAATTAAGAGTTTCCAAACCGTTGGATCGGAAATAGTGTAGTTTTTAAATAGCCGGTAAGATCTGACTTAAGTTCCCTTAATTATTTTTTATTGAGAGTTCTTAACAATCATATATATAAAGTTGATGTCCCGCAATTGAAGAACTGCGAGGAAGACACTAGACTGCCCTCGTTGTATTCCTGGAAGAACCCTGCAAAGGATAGTATAAAATGCCGGCTAGCGTGGGTGATTGTGCGTTAATAAAAATGACCAACTGTTGGTTTATTGTTTCGTTTTCTATTATTGTTACTGCAATGCTTATTGTCATTTGTTGTTACAAAGAAGGCGAACAATTTACAAAAACACAATTTTTAATTTACCATTTGTAAAATATTCCCTTGAATTTAATTCAAACTCTTTTTAATACGATACTCGCTACTGTTGCATTACGGTTCAACGGATCAAAAGCATTTTTTCATTTGTTTTCGTTGGTGTACGACATTTATCAATTATTAGTGAACGATAATTGATATGTTTGAAGATCTAAAGTGGCTTCGAAGATGTGATTTTAGTTTTTCTCTGCAAGGCTAAATAAAAAGCTAGAGACAAAAGAGTAAAATGAGTTTTCTTCGTTTCTTTCTTAATATTGATCACCATTTTGCAGAGGTTCGTTTTTCTCCTCGGGTTCATAACAAACACGAAATTTAGCAACTTTTCCAAATTTCAACCTACCTACCCCCTCTCTTCAATAATAAGCGAGATCGCCATGGTGAGGATCGAAAGTGAATCAGCCTGTATTACATTGTATTAAAAGATATGAAATGATATTCTTTTAAAGATTGGCGCTTGTTCCAAAATTTACAAATATTGCTAGGCTTTTGAAATAAACGGCTGTTTCTCTAATGTTTGAAGAAGAAGACCTATAATATATAATATATAATTGCATTAAACATTAGAAACATTCTTCTTCAAACATGAGAAACTCGCAAGCTTCAGAGCGCAGTGAACACCTTAACTGATTGGACCAAAAAATGGAAATTATTCATCAATCCAACCAAGTGTGAGACAGCGAGTTTCACTCGCATGGTAAGAGGAATCGAAAACAACATCTTTGAGGTTGCGCTTCGTGATAGACAAACGGCCAGTGTGGGAGAAACAAATTAAAGAAATCGCAAAAAAAGGTCACCATGGCAAGGAATATATTGTATCCACTGCTTGGAAGGCGAAGCGTTATAAGATTTAGCCGGGAAGATGCTCGAAGCACTACAGAACAGAATACGCAATAAGTAACTGCACGAAGAGTTGCAGGTCTCACCACTTCGAAAACATCTCAAAGAACTTGCGAGAAAGCCACACAACCGAGCGAAGGACTCTAGCTACCCGCTGGAGCATGAAGAGGCCAACGGATTGGCCGTTTCCGCCGAAAACGCGCGTCAAACAAGTTGAAGAAAGCTTGCAGGACTCTGAAGACGAATATTATAGGGAGTGCAACCACCAAACAAAATACAGAGATAGAATACCACCACCGAGAAGTCACGTCATGAGAATAAATCTTCCAAACTACCAGTAGTAAGAACGAAGCTACCAATTAGAGGAATATAAGGAAAATGTCTGCGAAAAGAAACAGTGTGAAGCACTCAGAGCAACACTGAAGACGCCCTGTAGGCAGAAACATGTCCATCGATTAGTGTTTTGCAGTAAGCGATTCCATCAATACCATAACAATTTATTTATTAGCATTGTTTTGGTTATTGTTTCTTTCTAGGCATTTTTCAACGTGTTGTCAAATTTTAAGCTTAGTTTTTGTTCTATCAATCATAGCATTTGTAAAACGTTATTAATTATAATTTACAATTTTTTAATATTGCCGAAAGGGCGTTTAAGGAGCACTCCGTAAAAAACAACAGTAAAAATTAAATCTTTTATTAAAAAACAAAATTTCTAATAACACTACATTTTCTATAAGTAAGGTAAACGATTGAATAAGAAATACATAACAGATATGCGCAAATTTACTAACTAATTTACAATTTTCAGATTCAGTTTGTATTTTATTTGACCACCTGTTACGTACAACAGTTCGTTCATCCTAATAAAAGCAATAAAATAAACAGTGGTGAACATTCTTTAGAAATTCTCGGTCCATATCTGATTTTTATGGACACTTGTTGCTTTTTACTGCCAACCGTTCTCTGATGCATTTTAAAAAGCTGCTACCACCACCACTACTACATACATAGTTCCTACAATAAAACTTTCTCTTTCTACCACTCACTTGCGCTTATAAATATTATGTATGAATAACCTAACAAATCCATTTAAACGAATCCTTTCAAGATAAATTCATTCAGCTCGGCGCCTTCAAAGCTCCGACCTGTTATTGTTTCGGATATAATAACTTAATTGCTTTTTCTGAAAACAATTTTAATTGCAGGTTAACTGTGTTCGTTTATCTATATTTATATAGGGTATAAAAGAGAGATAACGAGGGAACTAAGTTAATTTAATTACTTGAATTTAAATCCAATGTAGTTTGTATAATAAAGTAACGATAAAGATACATTAAAAGGCTATATAGTTTGTTCTATGCTATTATCCTCCGTATTATCGAGATATTCTAGGTAATGAATAGTACTTTTCAAATTACCAAAAACGAGTACCACTAAGGTTCACTAATTTCTAACGAATTGTTAATTGTCTTACATAATTTCTTTACATAATTTCTATTGCCATACGTTACCAATACCCTTTCACATATTTCATGTATTTTCTATTAGCCAAGGTTAGGAAGATTATAATGAACATTTAATTGTATTTTTGCATGTACAAAGTGTGTATTTTAAGAACTCAATTAATTTTCGATACATGTAAGTGTGTACATTTTGTAAATATTAAGAATGTGCATATGTAAAATCCCTGTCAAGAAGTTAAAATAAGGCGGTTATTTATGATAATTTTATTGAAGAACACCACAGTCGTTTACTACTAATCAGAATAATGTAGTTGTAATGGAAAACGTACATACACACTGTCCGATGAGGTACGAATGAAAGGGTGTACATTGGAAAAGTCGTGTCCGAATATTATGATTAAATTTTCGGAAAAGTTGTGAAAATTTATTTTTTTAACGCAACTTATTTTTCTCTTTCTTGTCAAATTGTTCTTATAAATAAAACAAAAAATCATATTCAATACGCATTTAAAACGGATACCTTTCAAGATATTTAGAAAAATGTGTATTGTGGCACAATTTCTTTATAAAGAGGTACATACCCACTAATGTATGTATGGTGTAAGAATATAGCTTATGGAGTTCTTTAAAATATCATCTAACTTTGGTATATCTAAGTTAGTCATGATATTTTTGGATATGCATTTGCATGTTCGCATCATCAACAATTGGCTTATGTTTTTGTTTGTATTATTTGTTTAAATGTGATTGGTGATGGTTCCTGTTTTATGGATATCGAATAGCAAAGATATCTTTGATCTAACATACCTTTGTATTTTTTATAAATAATTTTCGTTCGTGTGCCAACATATGTAAACTAGTTCTAAAATATCTTGAAAAGTATCAATTTTAGATACGTAATTAATATGACATTTTTGTTGAATTTTGAAAGAGCAATTTGATAAGAAAGAAAAATAAGTAGTTGAATTTAAAAAAATTAAGTTTTGAAACTTTTTCCATTTAAAAGCTTAGGCGTAATTGTCGGACACGCTGTACAATGTTTTCGAAAAATTTATACGATGAATAATGAATAATTCTACAAAATTTCAAATTTCCAAGTTAAACACTTTCGCAGTCATAAAAATGCAGATGCACTTGTCCATCTGCCAAAACTTTTCAAAATATGCAAATGTTTCAAGTATTATTTAGTAATACCAACATCAAACGTTTTCATAATTTTCCAACGTACTCTTTCAACTATCAATCAACCAAATACATATATATGGCTGATGAGTCTTCTAAATCTCAAGTAACGATTTCCCTTTGATGAATCCTTGATGATCCTTTACCGAGGGAACCAAATATGTAATCAACGTATTTTAACAATCTTGTCTTTTATTTACTAGTTATAATAAGTTTTCTGATGGTAGGTAACTATTGCTACCGATGTTTACAGCCTAAAATGTTCAACAGATATGATTGCTCATTAAACAAATAAAATATATCGATCATAAATTGAAGATTCAGCCAAATTAAATTATTAGGCAAATGAAAATACCTTTAATGGGTTTTACTTATATTCATAAATAAAGATATTTACCAAAAATCCTTTTGTAATTATCGCTTGATTTAGATCCATTTGATGAACTTCACGGAATTATTAAAAAAAAAACATTTTCCAGCTTAGTTGAGTTGATAGAGCATGATAATAAAATTTTGAATTGTTGCACATAATCTTTTTTAAAAAATTGCACCCCAGCATCAGCCACCCCTGCTTTTTTCGATAGTTTTCGATATACTCCTATTGCTTAGGCGCAATTGTACAATACCACCCAATAGCTATGTAGCCGACATATTTATCAGGAGGATAAGACTACGTACTGTATAAGAGCTATAATTGTCAATGAATTGTTATCGGTGAAGTAAAGATAAATTGGTACAATTTCTCCTATATTTTTCCGTACAGAAATTATAAATTGAAAGCTTAACGTCAAACGTCTGCCAACGTTTTTCAAAATCGCAAACAATGCCGTTGGTGATGTGCGTGATTATTTTAGAATCCATTTGAAACGCATACACCGGATAACTAAGTTAAAGCTAATGGTAAAATTTTCAATAAACAATTTAAGAGCGGTAATGTCACCTTGTTTTGTTTACTATTGAGCTGGTAGCCAAACAATGCTCTTAGCACCAGAAATCATTTGGATGCAACCTCCAAACGCAAGAGTCACTTTTTTATTGTAAAATATTTCTTTTGTTTTGAATATTAGACGTTTGCAATATTATATTTGCTGTTTGAATTTAACACATTAAATCCCCGAGCAATGCATGAGCTAAAAGATTTCATTTGGTAAGTAGTAGAAGTTAATGAAGAGAACATGTTAAATGGAGTGGTGACTAACTTCAGGAAATGACTTACTTTGTGTATTGAACAGAGCAGTCAAAAGTGAAATGGCATGTAAAGCATTGTGTGTGCAAGCTTTCCATTGAGATAGAGCTTTTTGAATTTTCCCATGTTTGTTGCACTAATGTGCTTGTAATTTGGTCAGGCATATTGTTAGTTTCTTCGGAAGTTTTTAAAAGACTATCATATATCCTGACATCGTCTCCGTTAAAGCGTATTCGTTTCGTACCATTGGAAGTAGCAACTGTCTTGACTATAGCATAATCAATACATTTGTCCTTGAGCTGGTCACACATTCATAGTATAATCGCATGATCAAGCGAAGTACTGCAAAATTGTTTAGAGAACTTAACTAGGCAACATACGAGTTTCAAGAATTTTATGATAGAAGTGGAAGAAAATGGATCTGCCACTTGTTGATATCTTAGTGAAATGCATTATCGTGCACTTTACACAGCAGGAGACAGATGCCAATGTATGACATCTCGCCAAAGCATATCAGTCGCCACACTCCTACGGAGGGCAAAGAAAATTGATTCAAAGTGATTCAAACAACAGAGTAGCTGCAGTTCTAAACGTAATGAACGTATTAGAGCAGAATATAAGCTAAGAAAAATCCAGGGAGGAATAACTGTTAACAAGTCTTCCCGATCTACTCATCTACAGAAACGTTGTTGGTATACATTCTGTCTATAAGAATGAAAGACTAACTGGACATTCCATTAAATTAACAAAAAACTGACAATCCAAAATCAACCCAAGTAAAAGCGTGGCAGCCCAATTTGCAAACAAAAATGTTGGCGAAGCATTCAACATCTCAGCGAGTGCTCCTCGTCTGGAAGGACAGGAACAAGCCAAATATCTGTTTCTAATACTGAACAGAAAGAAATTTTGAAAAGGAAGCTTGCAGTACCGAGGAATGAGTTGTATACCATCCTGGGAGGGGGTGGTGTGGTGGATCTATGGGAAAGAATTCTATTATATAAATCGACAATAAGGCCAATCATCACATAAGGGATATTGGCATGGCACACAATTGCTAAACGTTACTTGGAAGCACTAGAAGCCCAAGAGAAACACTCTGGTATATTCGCAACGTATAACTGAAGACGAACCTGAGCGCATCAACGCAGCGCTGTGGAAATACACCGTGAGGATAATAAGAAGACTACGGGAGAGGGCTCGAAATTTCGGCTATCCTCTAATCAAGACGAAGGACAGGCCGCCGCCAAAAATCAACTGTGTAGAGAATGCGCTGAGGGAAGAAATCAGCGATACCAAGCGAAAAACAGGGACTAAGAATATCACCGAATACCAGTTAGAAAGAATGTAACGTCCAAATGAAGGACGAATGAGTCAAATATTATGATATGCTCCTGAAAAAGACAGGAGATTTCAGGCATGCGCCTTTAGGAAACCGCACAATATTCTCAACAAAATATCAAGTAATTAATGTAACATCAAGTAATTAATGTAACACTTTATTTAAAAATTTATTTTATTGCATGTTTCCATTGTTTTGAATTCCTGCGTTTACTAACAGTTCACTGTGGTTCACCAATTCTGAAATTGTACCAGCTTTATCGGGTTTGGGAACCGAGCCATATAAAAAGTTGGAACAAACCTACTAATTGTACTTTAATTCTCTGTATATGTAAATGTGTTTTGAAGCGAAGCGAAGTATTGATTATTCGAAAACTATCCGATCCACATGTATAAGATTCATGAATAGGAAAACACTCCAACCGCTCGTTATTTAATTGGCTCATAATAATTGCAGTACAATTCAAACAATTTAGAACGCGGAATAAACTTATAAAAGCAAAATATACGTATAAAAATAGAAGATTATCCTAAGCTACAAGAATAAAATAACAGAGAAGCGAAAGCAATTAACAAGCTCTGTAACTGATACTTTTCTTTACTTTGCTAAACAGGAAAATATAAAGAGCGAACCTGTAGCAGCCTACGGTAAGACTAAACCAACACTTGAAAAATGTTAAAGAACATTATGTGAACAAATTATTTTTTATCGTAACAAATAAAAATGGTACTAGGTATTGACCAGTACTTTATCAATTAAATATGCAATAGGTTTCAATATTTTGGCCGCGCACAGTTGATGCCCTCTTAATCGCGCATTATTTACTATCAACTAGTGTAAGTTGATGAATGTTTGCTTTGTACTCGTCTGCGATTGTTCTTTATTCCGATTTTCTGCAACTTTTTGTTTGCTTTGTTAAAGCTCGTCACAGTGCTCTTCGCCACACCGCTTCTCAACCTTGTGGGGCAGAATGAACTGAGACGTAGCGTATTTCACTTGATTAAAATATCACGTAAGGGAGTCTATCAAAGGGTCAGAGCACTGGCGCGGTTTTTGGTTTTAATCAGGACATATTATTTTATAAATATTTGCAACGTAGATGTATCCCGTTAAAGTTAGCTTTGTCGCTCTTGCAGTGCTACCTACTTGGAATCCGTTCATTCAATATGAATGATTGTAGTTAATGTTGTTAAAATAGGTCCTGTACTAATACTAACAGAATTGAACTTTATATATTATGCAAATGGTTGCAAACTAACAAAACTTTAGAAGTAGTTCGTAAAACATGTCCCTAATCTAATCTGGTTAATAAGTAAAGAAAAACAGAAAACATTTTCCCAGATTTAGTAGAAAATTGGAAATAGGAGAAATTGAATTCATAAGTTGTAATTGAGGATTAGCCCTGACAGGTCAAATATATTTATATCATGCTACCAGAGAAGGTGAATATGCAGAGATCCTGGTACCCTAAAGGTATAGGGTTAGGTAAGAGTGTTAAATGGAAAAAGCCTTTTCCCACATAATGACCCTAACTATTTTGAATGAGATGGAGTATAAAGGATAGGCAGGAAATAATTGGTTGAAATTAAAAAATTTCATTGAAAGTTTGATTCAGTAGATAGGCATAGATCGTCTTGCATATTTTCCTAATTACATACCTCCAACAGGTGACAACTTGGTGTTCAGACTACAATTAGAGTTGGACTACTTTGTTTAGGAAAAAGAAAGGAACCATACTGGAAAAACCTTTAAGGTTTTTTTTTAATTGAACTGGTTTCGTAGTTTTTGCGATAAATGATCGTTTTCTTTTCTTTTACATGATCTGCTGCTTTTTTTTTCAAAGTTATTGTAGTATTCGTTATTGTTACTGCTCCTTTTTATTTTTTTCGTATTTTTGCATTTCTAATTTTGTTGCAACATAATTTATATGCATTTATAAGGATTTTATGTTTTGGCGCTCTGCAAAGTAGTGTCCCATACTCACCGGCAGTTAGAGGGATCTCATATTGGAGACCGTAAAGCAACACTCGAACTTGCGTTAATAATCGAAAATATTTACATTTTTTGGTATATTATCAACTCATACCTAATTAAAACAATAACAATGACCACATTAAGTGAAGCCCACTGTACTGCAATTTGCAGGCAACAATACAGTTAGAATTTACAGCCAAATATAAATTTATAGTGAAATATTAATCGAAAATGGTTGAATAAATCAAAATATTTTGTTATATACCGCGAGGACCTAAAGTGACCCTCCACCTTCTCGCTCTCTATCTTCTCATAGAGTTTTGAAGAAGAGAATGCATTTCTATTCGTTGCTGTGAGCCAACTTTTGATGTAATTGGCAGTTCAATTGCATTTTCTATGTTGCTGGAAATGATATCAACTTTCCTATCTTAAATGGAGCATCCTCCATATTTTTACATTTTGGGAGATATAAGTAAAGATGAATCCAACGATATCACATATGTTATACTTTAACGTCAGAAATATCACGATATAAAGCAATAAAGAATTTGGTAATCTATTCTAGTTCTTTCGTGTTAAGTGTTAATTATTTACTGAACCTTCATTTTAATAGTAGCAGTAGTCCTTCAATTGTTTTAGTATCAAATTCGAAATGCTCAGAGAAACTATGACCACTTTAATACTATAGGAGATAACCCCATCGAAAACGAAGCGGCGGGTTATCTTAAGATTTGTGAAAAAAAGTGATTATAACACATATTCCTTGCCAGGATTGTATATTTATTTTTTTCACATTATAACTACTGCATTCCTTTATTTAAAAACCTGTTAATAAAAGGTGTCTTTACTTGCAAGTTACCACTCATTCAATGAAGCATTATTAATCGCTATAATGCTCAACAATTTGTTTCAACAGTTCTTCTTTTTGAATCTACCACTACCCGGTTTGCGACTCATTGCACCAGTTTTATGAATTTGCGAAAGATTTGTTGATATAAATCATGATATTATGCTGTAAAACGTGAAACTGCAGATGAAATTTATCAATATATATCTGAATAGGATAAGACTATTGTCCACTTTATTGCTGTTGTCCATTACTGAATTGGTGGCTCAGTCCCTAGCGCGTTTTGCTAGCAGTTGGGGGGGATACCGAGTTCGAACCTCGGACTCATCTCTCTCATAGTTTTTTCCGTAGCTTCCCTTACGCCAAATTTGGCAAATGCTGAGGGTAAACCTCATAGGACGTTCTACGGGTGCAGGGATAATAATAATAATTCTTGACCGGCCGATGCCCTCTGTAATTGGCGTGAAGGTTTGTGGATTATTATTATTGTTATTACTATTATTGTTACGAAAATAGCTTTGAATGACAAGTGTTTAGCGATCTAACATGCTTTAAAATTCCTAAGGTGCGTCAATATTAGACTTGTCAATAAATGTCTAACGTAATTCGAAGTTTCAATGATTCAATTCTTCAACCCTCGCGATTATGTTTTTTAATGGTCACATTGTATTTCTCGACTGCAATATTTTTGTCTCGGTAGATTATTGCTATTGAGCAACGTAACTAGGTAAACGGAAATTACGTAAGCCTCTTAAATTTTGATTTTTTTTGTCTAAAGTGAAATCAGATATACAAGATAAAGCTTGCATTAAACGAAAAAACATTTATCAGTGAAGAGTTTCAACGATCTTCTTCGGACGGGGATTACAAAACGCGCAGCGGTCGTTTGAGCGCAGCTTTCTTTCTACCTCGCGAATTTTGAAAATTCGAAATAGTGTTCGTAACCGTACATGTACGCGCAAAGGATAGAACAATAAGTAGACGAAGAAGAAAGAAGGACGAACGTTTGCAGAGCTTATAATAGTGGTAGGCATCTGTGAATCCGGCTGACACACATCACGTGTAGGTAGATAAGGGCGAGTAGGCGTCCAAGGGAGTCAAAGGGGGTGATGGTTCGGTTCGGTCGGGGGACCTGGAGAGCGGCGGGGTGGTCGTATACGGCTATACTCACACACACATATACCCAGACGCACGCATACACGAATTAGACGGAGAAATACGCGCACACACGTACACATACAGGCGCAGATACTGGCACAATGGCCCCTGGCGCTCGCGGCTCTCCGTCCGTTGTTAGTTGTCGGTTCGCGACCCAACTCCTGTGATCTACCCGCAGCTGTCGCGGCAACTCGCACGGCCAGGGTCGTACTCTTAACCGGAAATATCACGGTCCAGGGTTGAAACTGCCTTTGTTTCTGCTATTGCCGACCGTCTCCGCCAGAAATGATACTTTCAAGACGCACGTATATACATGCGAATTTCATACAATTCACGCACTCACACATACACTAACATACAAACTTATCGTAGCGAACAAAAATCTTCAAACAAACTGGAATCAATGCCCACTATATACAGCTCCTTGGACAGAGAAAGCCCATATTGGAAAACATTCTTGCACTCGAATACATAGAAAAAAGTAGGAATGACTTTGTATTAGAGGTTTACATAATTGTGGAAAGCTGTGCAATCGCCAAGAAGTAATTTTCATTAAAAAAAATGATTTTTGATTGTAATAAAATGTATTACAAAAATACCAAAAATTCACTTGAATTAAAAAATATTCGATAAAAATTAAATTAATTTACCTAGCAAAAATTAAAAATATTGATATTCCGCATTATAACAATTCAAACAATTGTAGGTGAGCCAAACAAGTTAATTAAGTTCTTACATCTTCCCTGTATTTCTACATTACATTTTATAAGAATATGTTATGGGAACAGAGTGAAGTCATTGTATCACATGAAATATTTATTGGGCAAATCATTTCCTCTAAAACTTAAGGTTGTTACAGTATTGCATCATATTACGCCGTATCATGGGGGTTGGAGAATCGTGCTAAGCTAACTAATAGAAAATGAGTGAGTTTGTAAGTAAATCATCATTCATTTGTACAAAGGATTTAATTATCTAAGCGTATCTAAATGCATGAAATAACTGTTTGCTGCCTTAGGACTAGGTCCGCATTGGTTATTCACTACCGGATGTCGCAACAAAAACTCTTCCAAGAATGAAAGACCTGTTGATGCTATCGATCTCAGAATTTTAAGTTCGAGTCCCGAGCTCGCAACTCTCTCAGAGTAAGGTTTTCTTTAGCCTACTTCTTATAAATTTTGCGGAATACTTGACCTCCAACAGGTATCATCTATTTAGGAGTATGTAAGTGGTCGGGTCATTTCCCACCCATACTACCAGTTGAAAGTTAAGACACTACAAGTACAGGGCTAACATTTTCACGGTTGGCCGATGCACCTTGTAATAAGCAAAAATATGTTGAAAGTGCGAAAACATAGATTAATTACATAGGTTTACAAATTCCGATCAACTTTTAGAATGTTGAGTCCGACTCTTCAATTAATCTGTCAAGATTGGTTCTGGTTTTCGAGTTCTCGCATGTTAACAGCATTGCGTTTTGATTTTGTTTGAGAACATGTGAAAGTGCTAAGACAGCGTCGCATAGATGATTCAAAATGTTTCTGTTACGTCTGTGGATGTTATATGCTGCGAAAAGGTGCCATAATAATGATAATTGCGCTAAACACTGACAAGCTGCGGACCCCAAAATTTTTTGTAATGCGTGGAGAACAAAGCTGTACAAGTAGTCACTTGATGACCATTTTCATTACCAATGCTATGGAGAAAACCGAAAAATCATATAAATAATTGCTGAATTGCCTGCCGCCTCGTCAAAGCGGTCAACCATGAAGAGTCGGCTTTTCAGTACTTAATTAGATTGTCTCCCAAATTGTCATGGGCGAAAATCAAAGAAGGATTATTTGTCAGACCTGGCATTTGAAAATTAATGGCCGACGGAAACATTACAAAATGTTTAACGCCCGATGAAGCGGCAACATGGGCATCATTTCAAAGATTGTCCGCAGCTTTCTCGGTAAACGCAAATCCCCGGATTTCAAGTAAATAATCGGCAAATAATGCAATTTATTGCAAAATTACCGCAAGATTGCAGCTCGAAAATCTCTCAAGATTCACTTCCGGCATTCTCGTCTCTCTCGATTGAAAATTCGGATTCAGCCCGCCAAATTACCTTGGGAACCACCTTTGATTGCTCAGTTCAGACCGTTGTACACTTGTACTATTATTACGATTTTTCAAAATTTTTCCAAAAACAATGGAAGAAAAGAATTTTTTGGCGCAAATCGTTTTATCGTTTTTCAAAATATTCGCCATCAAGATTTACACATTTCTTCCACCCCAAAGTGATATCTACAAAAACTTAGTTTTTAAAGTTTTTGAAATATAAAAATCATTGTCCACGCAACTTTGGACTTGACATTCGGAAACAAAAAGAAGCCCCTAAGTAATCAACCAAGCGAATACGGGCAATGAGACGTTAATTTGATGTTTTTCTCATCAAATAATCAAACTGTGTAGAGCCGGCATTCTCATGATAAAAGATAATGCAACGTTGTCAATTGCTTTTCCCGATTTCATCATGTTTTCTAAATTCAATATATAAAATAATTAAATAATACAAATAAAATCAAATAATTACTGCAATTTTCTAAACCTCAATACGTATGTTCATTAACAGTGAATTCTCGTTTATTAATTTAGGTTAAGAAACATAGGCGGTTAAGTTACTAAGTTACAATACTTGTTATCATTGTTTTTCATATTGCTTTACTAGCCTAATGCAATAGTTATTTTTCAACTTTTCTCTGTTTCCTTTGCTCAAAGTTTCGCTAGGAGGACAAAGCTTTTCATCGAATGAGGAGGATAAATGTCATCACCCTTCTTGATTATTTTTGTTGGCATACTTTTACTCGCGAGTGTTCAAGCAGCACATAAATTAAAATACATATATGCCATGTGCTATTAGATCAGAAACACGATTATCGTACAATACAGAACAAAAGGAAACGAGCACTGCGCAAAATGACTCATTCTAATTACACGCAAGGGCGTGAAAGAATTTCGGCTGTGGTTGAGGGCCCCTCGACGGAGGAAATTGGTCGCAACTCTTAATTCGGATTCCGCGAACCCCGAAGTCGATGTTCTCTACTACGGCTTTGGCGCCGCGCCGTGCGGTATATAAAAGGCAACGTCGCATAGCGTCTACAACGACTTTGACCGTGCTTCGGTTTAATTTCGCGATGGTCTTATCTAATATCCTTCGCTTCACGCGAAAGATGTTTCGGGAGGTACACAGCACTTATGGATCCCAGCTACCTACAACGCAGAAAGAATCCATACTGGATTTTGCACGTAGAAAATTAAAATATGTCTTTCTTTTAAGATATATTGGTAAAATTAAACTAGCCCTTAGGTTTTAAATAAATTTTAATAGGTTAGGGAGAATTACGCAGGGTATTGTACGATCTTATCGGATTTTCATTTGTTTTCAAATTAAATGGTCTAAATTTTCGTTTGTTTTCGAGTTAATACGTTGGGTCATATACAAGAACTCCCATTATTTTTTTAATTACGCTGTAGTGTTCACGTGTGCAATACATTTCCGGAGTCTATTCCGTTTGTCTGTACAAATATACCAAGTAACATTAATAAAACTACAATACATTGTGCCACGCGCTAGAGAACCATAGAATAATGAAGAAAGAGGTCTATACATTACATGCTTAACTCTTTTGCTTTCAAAGTACAAGATCTTAAAAGTTTTCTAGAACATTCACTTTCCTTTAATTTCTTCCAATTATGAAGATATAATAGAATCAAAACTTAGTGCATTTTAGTTTCGAGTATTATTAGAATATTATTATATTTTTAAAGCGTTAAAAAACAGTTGGCTGTAGATGGTTATGAAGTTATGGCATATGTCAAATTAATATTAAGTTTTTGGTATTCCTAATTACGTTTTTGTTTGATTCAGTTGTTTGTGTTCTCCGCACTTTTGAAGAATTCAGGGACATGATTATGTGTTACGGCGATCAAATTTTTCCGAAACGCATCGTATCTATCAAGAGGGGTATCCACTAAGATATATTGACGTGGATAGACGTTTGAGAGAAGATGGTTGTATCACAAAAGCCAACTACCAGAACTCATCCTACTGCTGCAAATAAAAAAGAAGCTGTTTTGCAAATAGTGGAAAGCAGTCCGATAATAAGCACCAGAACAATAAGTTCATCTGTATGGAACGTTAACCGTGAGTCAGTTAGACAAGCCCTCAAAGAACGGTTTCTTCGCTAGTTTCTCGTGTACAGTATTTCGAGTGGTTGCAAAATCAAGAGCATCAATCTTGTTCACCGGCGAGGTTTAAATCGCGATGGTCCTATATAATACGCACTATTGGAGAGGTGAAAACCCTCATTAAACCGTAATATGGAATCACCAATAAGGGGTTTCTATTAATGTGTGGGTAAATATAATCGACAATTACCTAATTTGATAGCCCAATCGATTGACAGGCAAACTTTGTCGAAATTTATTTGAAAATAGACTGAATACTTTACAAAATGTCATACTGAGCATTATTCAATCAATATACACAAAGAGGAATAAATTAAGTACTCGACAATGAAAAAACAGAAAAGAGAAGAAGAGCCCTGAAAGATCAAAGAAACAAAGACTTATGGTTGAGGAACGATAACCAAAATCTTAGAGAAAAAAGAAGAGAATATGAAGAAGAAAATGAGCGCATTGTTGTTGAGGCAATGCAACTACTGCATGTTCTCCAAAAGTAGGTTATCAGAAGTGTTTACGGATTATATTACCAACACTCTTGTAGATGCACATTTATTAATAACAATCTACTGACAATATTGCCAATTTACATACTGAAGTGTATAATGTATGTGAGAGAACATGTACAAGCTTTTATATAGCATAAGGATATCCACTCGTATGATGCATGCTCTTATACGAATCTTCAGATACCAAAACAGCGGTTAACTTTCAAGTAAACCCGACCTACAAAGGCATTATTCTACATATTCATTTACCTGCCCAAATTAAAAGAAAGTACATCCATTATAACATTCAGAAACAAACGTAAAGCGACACATTTTGTTAATTTCTGGTGGTGAGAACGGAAAAAGTAATTGTGCTTCCCTCGTTTGAATTTGACAAAATTTGGTCTTCAATCCTAGATAACCAACTTCTGATGATGTTATTTTTGTTTACCTTAATAAAGATGCAGTATAGTCATTTTTGTCAGTAGGCACATAGGCATTGTAAGATGTCGCCAAAATCTGAGATATTGGTTTATATCCGTTCACTATTCCCAGAACAAATGACAACCGTAAAAAATTGGGATTTATTAGGAGTTTAGATTTCAATTCGACAAAACTTGAAAATACTAAAGATTTGTTGGGCAATTCTGAAACTTAAATATTATACCAGTTTCTAAAGCTAAAAACCCGCACTCTCTTAAGCAAATAACGTAAAGCATGGTTTAACATGGTATGTTGTGAAAAACTCTGAAGCGAATCGAGAAAACAGGTAGTGCTATATGAAGGAGCCTCTTTAAGAATTAAATAGCAATGACCTAGAACTAGTAGCTACAAATTCAGCAGCAAAATTAAGCTTTGCTGCGAGCTTCTGTACTCAGAAGGAATGCACAACGAAGTGTTTAACACAGCAATCCTAGCGTTGTATTTTAATTTAGATCATTCTGAAAGAAAATATCAACTATTAACTCATTTCATTAATGAAGTAATGACTAAAATCAACAAAAATTGTTAATTATTACGACAGATTGCTAATGCACTACAAAACAGACGCTTCAAACTCTGTAAATATGTATTTATGTAAGTTTAGGCGATTGCAAGGACATGCGTTCGTAACTTTGAGGCATTTATGTAGGTTTGTACAAATGTCTTCTTCAAGAGAAATAATGAAACGGTTGTGGAAATAAGTTTACGACCTATATCATCTACACATTTCTATATTCCCAACGCTACTAGCCAGCGGCAACGTTTGCAGTTGCGGGCCTCAGGGCAGAAGCTTTTTTTGGGGCTCTTCGCTAAAAGGAAATTGAAAATGACAAGTATATCTACGTAATATTTATTTAATGTCAAAAGAGTAACAAAAGTTAAAAATATTTACAGCTCTTCTGAAATCATCTAATGTCACCAGAATTAAGAGAAGGCAAGTAGTTCTATTGTACTTTCGCAATTTGCATATTTTTTGTTTCACTTTCTTTAATAATGCCATGGCATAAACAAAAACACGTGTCTCGACAGTACTAACACTAATTAGTAATGCATACAAAGCTTACACAGAAAAGTCAAATAATCAACAGCTCAATTACATTGTTTACGTCGTAGCTATAAAAAGTATTAATCGAAAGAGTTTTTATGTAAACAAAATAGGAATATGTACATATGAGATGAAATTATATCAAAATCAATAGATTTAGGAACAAATTAAAAAAAAACTGGAAATTAACTTGCCTTTAAACTAACAAATAAAACAACATTTACATTGATTCATAGTGGATTTAGTATCGAACTTAGGAATAAGGAAAAACTTGAATTAAACTTTTGGCATTTACATTCATGTGTGTATAGAATTACTAAGAATTGGTACCTTGTCTATTATTATTTCCAATATTGCAATATATTATTTACAGTATATTAGTAATAGCTGATCGACACCTACACGCAGTCTAGCTACATCCTCGGTTAGAAAAGTGGTGGTTCGTAGGCAGTAGGTAGAGAGATGAAAGATGGGCGAAAACAAGTAAATTTGGAAAACTTATGCATCAATTAACTAGAGACCTTGGAAAAAAATTGAAAAGCATTCGTACAGTAAGCGTTATCCTTGAAGCTTCAGGTAGGTTCAAACAATTTTTCGATTTCGTGTAGTGGAACCAGATAAGCACGCGAATACGAGCCCGCTCTACCCTAAAGTCATGTTGATGGTTGGGAAAAAGCAACGCGCTAAACGGCAGTTCTGTCAGACAGAAATATTAGAATCCACTAGAGAAAACGCGCATTTTTCGCTATCTTGCGAAAAAAAAAAAACCAGTTTCCATCGATGGGATCGTGTTTTCGCGACACTACAACGGGGATGTCGTCATCTCCAACGAGTTTTTATTCCGAATTTAGAATTGACCGATTAGTAAAAAATTACCTTAGTAGGGAAGGTACCAATAACTAAGAGCGTTGAACAATTGAGCATTCGGTCTGTGGTCCAACACGCTATGTGTTCAGTGTTCGAATCCATTGTACAACGTCGATTCTTTTATCGCATTCTTTTTCCGTTATTCTGTTATTATCGCTCTTATTATAAGAAAGTTATAAGAAAGAAAAGATTTTAATAAATCAATTTATTGGTAGGAGAAAGTAAACATTTTGATATATAATCAGAAAAATAATTGCTACATATGAAATAAATGAGAATGCTATTCTGATATATGTAGTCGGTGGTTACGAGCAAGTGCGGTGCCGCCAACAGGAAAAAATAAATTGATTTCAATGTTTTACGTACCACATTCGACAATTTGAGTACTAGATTTTTAAACCAATGTTTTGGTTTAGACAAACTGCATCCCTAGTAGCACAGATGATTGGCGCAACGTTGGCACCCGATCACGGATCGCTTAGCTCGACAATAGCAGCGATGTCGGCACTACATGAAAGTGTGAACATTTTACAGTTTTGATCGAATATTGGCTCGCGTACTTACTCGATCATTGGATGAACTACCTACTTTTGCACCGACCTTTAACGAACATTCCCCAAAAATTGGCTTACTGTTGTCTGCCGACCGTGACGTCACATGTTTACAACGCTTGGCAACTGATGCCGCACCGACTGAATTGGTTCAACATCGACTTGCTTATGTTACTCAAATAAATAATTTGATTATCATTTCCCGATTGTCGACCAACGCTAAACTAATTTTGCCCCCTTAAAGCCAATCGTTATCCAAAAGTACCGTTGTTTTTGTATACTTTACCAACCGTGGTTAACCGTCATGGATATTGCGCCGACCGTACGACGTTGTACCAACTGAAGGCCAACCGTCAGCCAACCAACTGTGCTACTAGAGATCTGGTATCCCTTTATGTATATGATTATTAACTTATTAACAATAGCTTATTAACAATAGCAACCTGTAAATAATACAAATTGCCTTTCATGGCGGTTTGCTTTAAATATCAAGACATTAAGATGACTATTTGCGGTCATTGACTAACCGTTATTCACGAATAATGATCAATAATAACAAACAGTCGATGAATAACGGTTGGTAGTGACTAACTTAATTTTGCTTTTATTAATTAATTAAGCTTTATTCATCATAATGGTCAATCGGGACTAACGGTTGATCAACAGCCGTTAGTCATGACTAAGGAATAAACTTTAATCATGACTAACATAAAATCAATCATTATTCATTCCTTATTTATACGTGTGACTACTTAATTTAGTCATTAGCCACGTAGTTATATTGATGATTATGAATAATCTTTTAATCATTAGTGATGAATAATGTCTTGATTTTTAATCATAATCATTAATCACGGCGATGAATAATATTTGACCGTCTCTGGTTACTGTCAAGACTGTACTTCATAATTCAGATTAAAAAGCGTCTTTACAGCAATTAACACTCACAATTGTGTTAAAGGCTTGTCAGAAGAGCCCTCACAGATAGGATTATGAAATCATTCCTGCTTTCTACATTATTTCTTCTTAATAGTGAAGTTATGTTTGCCATACTGAAGTGTATGATCATCTATGGTATAGATGATTCACTTTTTAGCGTGGTAAATGCACTAATATTAGAATTGGTTATGATTGTTTTCATTAAAAATCAGACGAAATATTTTTAACTGTAGATATTACATTAAGATTCGGTAACTTCGACAAGATCCATATTGAACTATAGCTCTACATGGATTCGAATTACGGCTAGATAGATTTTAGCCCCTTAAAGATTTTGAACAATCTTGTATAGTCCCTTCTCATCCTCTATAAGTTCTTCAAACTGTTCTGCGCTTTCCCAACCTACGCTATCCAGAGCCACCTTTTTAACCTGCTTCCCGCTTTCTCCCCGTACACCGTTACAACTCGTATCACGCGGTAACTGGATAACTGTAGGACCGGGATTAACGCTTATTACGTGCACGACCCAAGAATATAATTGGCGTTTAGTGCGTTCGACTCGCTCAAGAACGCGCTCCTTATTCCGGCACTGTACTGGACGCAGGACATTGATCTTCCTTCTTAATAAAGTGGTCCACGATCCAAATCTATAATTTATATGCTGGCTTGCTTTATTATTACGTCCTATAAAATTCCTGTCAACCTCTAGAACCTTAAAAATAATAAACAGTAGGGCATATTTGAGATGGTTTTCATTCATCGTGTCGCGATAATATTTGAATGAATTTATTTTATAGCTTTCAACTAAACTCGAAGTTGTGGGCACGCTAAGATCTAACACCGATTAACTTCGAAAATGTAATGAAAGGTGCATACGAGATACAAAAAATATGCTTCGTATGTTAAGAATGTACCTCAAAGTTGAATGGAAACTTTAAAACCTTAAAATTAATGATGAAAATTAATGAACACAATATACACTTGAACCAACGGTTTTTCTAAATTTCACTCTAATTCTTTAATTCGTTGCCCTTAACGACCAATGTGCTATTATTTTAGTTAGAAGAAATATTAGCAGTTCAATACAGAAAGAAAATGAATAGCTTTCTATTTAAAAAACGAGCTTAATGATTAATTAGCACAACACAATGGTGCAAAAAAATTTACAACCAAAATAACCAGCAAATTTTTATGCAAAGGTACGATTTCTGATTTAGCGCCAGTATTGCAATATCGCTCTACCTGCCACATTATGGTTTATTTAGGATTAAGTAGGAAGTGATCACAGTGGAGGATTAATTTTGAATACACAAGTGCATTGCATACATTAAATTTATTTGTATGTAACCTCGTGAATCCTCCACGGCAAAGTACTGCGTGCATCATCTAGATAGCTGAGTATATGTAGTAGCTACGGAAATCAACGTCTTTACGGTGTGAGCATCAAAAGCGGCGATAAAGAAAATTTAATTGAGCTACCCTAAATACTAAAGGGCCACTGACAGTAAGTGGATAGTAAATATTATTACATCAACGCCAACCAGTTGAAACTCAAAATCGTAAATGACCCTCCTTCTCTTTGTGATAGGTCATTCAAAGTGAGATTTGATTACGACGATAATGATAACAATGAAGAGGATATTTATTTACAATTGCATTTTGGCTACCCCACGACAAGGAATAGACTTGAGAATATAAATAATAAAGGAAAAATAAAAAGATGCTAATTGCATTTTTGATAAGAAATATGGGGAATAATGGTTTTCTTCTCGAGCTAAATGTTTAAGCTAAAATATAAACACCGTAGTGCCTATATTTCATCACAATGCAACACTATCGTTTAGTGCCGCAGTTTTACAAAATGAATTTTTGAAATAAAGAATGATATTAAAAACAATTTCATTTTAACTAGGCAGAGCTTGACGAGGGAAAATTTTTAGCAAAGCCGTGAAAAAAATAAGTGACGATAGTTACTTTTTGCTGTTAAAAAGCTATGACATTTTGATACAAGAAACGTTGTGTTGTTTTTATAAAGAATTAATCTACAAAAAATTAGTGAAGTTCAGCTAGAACATAGTTCTTAACGAAGGAAGTGGGCAAGATAATTAATGTACACGGGAAAGATGCGTCGTCGTATTTTACGATACTTTTGGAGTAAACAATTTCAATGGGATAGGGAATCAATTCAAAATAATCCAAGACCTGTTGAAGCATGAATCAGCAAAAACACTAATAAACTTGAATTACTGGTCGGTCTTAGCAGACGAGGAAGGGTTCCAATAGTTGCTGATGAAATAGGAATATCAGAAGCTACAGTTTTAAAACGTTTACATGAAAATTTGGGGATGGGTAAGTTTGGACTCTAAAATTAGCAAAACAAACATCCGTCCAGTGGATTCATAAGGGATCTCTACCACCAAAAAGAGCAACAATGCAGTCTTCATTAGGAAAACGGATATCTACGGTGTTTTGAGATACAGAAATGATGTTGTTAATTCAAGATACGAAGAAAGGCAGTACAGCAACAGGGAAAGCCTATAAGAAAACAACTGTGAATACTGCCATTCAACAAAAAATACCTCAACATTGTGAGCGAGAGATTATACTACCAAAGTCCAAAGCTCACCAAGTCCAAAAAGTAATCGATAACCGTAGTTTATAGAGATGAAACTGATGAAACATCCACCTTGCAGTCCGGACTTGGCACTGAGGGAATATTCTCCTTTCTCTGAATTAAGAAGACACTAAAGAGGACGGCGTCCTTATTCAGATAAATGCTTGAAACTAGCGGTGGAATAGTTTTTTGAAAATTTGTCGAAAGATTTTTTTTTTAGGTGAAATAAGTGTATGAAACGGGTATGTTGATAAGACGTTATAGTAAATTTATTTCAAAATACATGCCAAAATCAAAAATTGTAGATGGAAATCCATATTTTTGTAAATTTGTATTTTACGCCACCTTTCTGCAATGTTCCCCATTTATATTTCGGAAATTTACATATTTTGTCCTGATTACATGTACATATACATTTGTTTTTTTTTCTAAGGCGTATTCACTAACTCAATATTTCACTTTTTATTTAGAACTTCATCCTCAGTATAACCTATAATTGTGAAAATACTATGATGACATTTTTATTATCTTGTCATCAATCATTTTTTCATCATTATCATATATGGTAAATCTCTAAAAGCGGAAAGTTTGTCGAGTTGACAATAAGTTAATAGTTATTGTCAGTGAAAAAGCTGTGACAAGAAAACCTGATTAATGATAATATGTTTTTTCGAAAAATAAAAAAAAAAATTAATGAAAAAGACCATGTGAACATAGCAGACTTTCACAGCGCTATATGCTATAGAATAATCTTTCGTGTGTTGACATGTCGTCGAGTTCATTTTTGATGTTTCGCTGATTATACTTCTTCGTTTGTATTAAGTATTTAGGTCATGGCAGAAAGGGACACTTTTTCTATTTCTTGTATTGACAAAAAAAAAATACAAATTTCAAGGAATAAATCAAGGTAGCAAAGTAAGAATGAAAATACGTCAGGATCTTTAGAAGATTTTAAAGACTAGCAGTAGTAGTACAAATATCCAGTCAGTTCCTCAACGTGACTTCATCTAATGGTTTATATGTACATATGTAACAGTTGCATAGTACCTACACCTGAGGAATTAAAAGAAAGACATGGAATGCTGCAGTAGCAAATCCAATCTGACGTGTACAGAAATATAGTAGGAATAGTTGAGTATATACGTATAGTTTAGTGATTTAAGCTCATCATTTACATCATTACATTTATCAAAGTGAAAACCATTTATCAATATAATAAATACCCGTTTATTAACTTACTTTGTGAGAAACAAACTTCACATATTATTCATCAAGCTTTAATGATAAAGTTCGTTGGACCAATTTTAATAAAAAGGTATTAATCTACTTTTGTATTCTATCTACGTACCTTTTTCATTTAGTGTAATTTACTTAAAAGAGAACGCATTGTAGGTTGTAACGCGTTGTAGGATTTATAAAATATTGTTGTATAACATGAATCAAACTTGGCAACGATATGATGACTATCTCGCAGAATCTAATTGACATAAAAAAATCTTCATTGCCAAAAACTTCAAGAGTACTCAGTCGAACAAAATATGAATCACTGCTCTGGCGTTTAAAGGCCTTAAGGCATCGGCCGTCAAGCAAACAACAGTATTTCGCAGAAATTATGTAAACTATCTCAAAAACTAAGATACGTAAGTGTAGGTTAGGGGCGGTGTGTCTATAAAGCAGCAAGCCCGCGCACCCTTTCTAATCCTTTAAAGGTTCAATTGAATTTATATACAAAATTATTTAAATTTACATTACGTAATTATTGAGAAAATACCGTTTGAATATTCCGCAGCTTCCTATTTATTACGGAATAAATAGGAAGTCTGCACGGAGTCAACGCTGTGAAATTACTCCTCACACTTACAACGTACAGTAGGTTGGAATGAATGGGATACGATGAAATCCAACCAATCGCAGTCCAGCCGGCGTATATGTATTTGGGCCGCACGATTTCCGCGACCAGATTGATTTTTCAGCGAGAGGTAGTGTTGTCGTTTAGGGTAGATTTTTCCCGCATTTTTATATAATGACAAGTAACTGTCTTTATAGTTACATAGTTAACTTTAAAAATGCACAGTTCAGTGTAATTTTGAGTGACTAATAGAATTCCTTTAAAAGAAAAAATTAAAAGAGTTAGGTGGGCCATAAGCTCGACTAAAAATTGAACAAATAACGGTAGGAAAAGCTGAAAATGGAACATCCGGACGGCGATTTTTATGGAAATTTATAAAAAAATAAATTGATATGTGGAAATGAAGTTCCCAATTTATTATATTGTTTTCTGTGTGTGTTGTTCTATAATACTGCGTTTGGATCATCAGATTTCGGTTAGGCTAGAGCTGGTGTGAATGATCTAAACATGAAGCATCTCGTAATCACATTAATGCCTGTATGACAGATAAATATACAGTTCTTGTTATCGACAACATACTGCCGATTATAACGAGAAAGTTAGAAAAGGTCCTTACAGCATATGGAGATAAACAACTTGACCGTATAGGTACAGTATTCAGTCACATTCAAAACACCAAGAAACAACATTAGCAGTAATATTATAATTATAATTCTCAGATTCGATAAATAAGTAACTTTCCTCATGTAAAATAATAAAAGTTAACAATGCCTTTTATCGACTAATTAAAACTCCTATTCAATCATCATCAGTTCGATTTTTTTTCAGCATATGGCTGTCTGACAGTGCGGCATTCAACCACAGCGTGCTAGTTGTTTCCAATCGAGCGGTATATTAAAACGTTTAATATATTATATTAAATTCTGTTGTACTTTTTAATTGGGTCTTATAAATCGTGATGGCAGCGAAAAATCTAAATTTCGTGGTAGCTTTAGGGACTATTTCCATTTTTCTACTTATTTAGATCTAGTGTTGCAAGAACATTTAAATAGCGCTAGTGTCTTTTAAAGGCAATAGAATAGAAATAGAAATTTCAAGTCAAATTAAAAACTCCGATTTATTGAATGACGAAACTACAGATGTAACAAATTGATGTTAGATGGTAATCTTATTTAGATATATCTTTAATTGCAGAATTTGTAAGCACTTTTGGAGATTTAAATAAATTAAGGATGGGCGGCGTTCAGGAGCACGTTAAAAATTAATATCTTGTGCACAGACTATTTACTTCTATGCCTACCAGTGCAATATGCGTATTTTTAATAATTTGTCAGCAATTCCTGCTTTTTTCCGAGATCATTGCAAGTTAAAGGCATGATTTTATCATATTTTCTACAATCACACTCTTCCTCGTTTTAAATATTGAAAATTGAAAAAGGCATCCAAAAACGTAATGATATACAGGTGCTCCATTTAAAAACTAAACTTGCATCATGCGCAGCTTAACACCCCACACTTGAATATAATTTGGTGTTATGCGGCACGTGTCTGAATATTTTTTATTTGGAAATCCTTTCTCTAAGTCAAGAAAGGAATTATCTTCTGTCCATGCACTAGGGGGCTACGCTTTATATACTATATACTATATATTCTTTAAGATTAAATAGAAGATAAACTAATTTCAGCTCTGAATACAATTTAAATAGGTACTACGTTTAAAAAGCTCGTCATTCATCTGTTATTTGCTACTGATATTTATTGCCGAATTTCACACGTACCTGTGGTACGTGTGAAAGCACACTGCGAAGTACAATGTATCCTTAGCTGTTTCTTCCGTGTTAATTACGAATAAAGTTTTAAAAATTTACATGTGCAGGTTCGCCTCCTGCATTACATTTCAATGCGGGATGATTTTTTCAATCGTTACAACACCTGCTGAACGACAAACGTATATTTGCGATGTAAATATTTTATGAGTTACCGGTCATTACTACATGTTCATTTAATCCACTTGTGAAATACTACGTTCTTGACTACTACAAGTTGTGAACTCCGTACTTGACAATATTATGAGATGTCATTTAGTTATTATTTAAATCTAAAGTAGTATTAGAATTAATAGGCTGGCGTGAGCACATATGCAAATAATTCTAGAATTTTTAGAATCTCGTAAGCGATTATAATCTATCGTTGTTCGTTTCTGAAAGAGGTGATAACTTGATTTTCGTTCCCCTCGCAGAATAACTTCACCCTATAGAAAGTTCCGTTCACTCTTACCGGATTGGAAAATTTTAATGGGTGAATTATTATTACATGAATAGCTGGGTATTCATAAAATTATAGGCGGAAGATTGATATATTGATTATTATATTGGAGGTTATCGATAATCCGATCTTTTTTGTGATTAAAATACATAAATCTCTGGGAGATACATTGCATTTTGATTCGATTTGTCTCTCTAATATATTGGTATGTATGCATTTGCATTAATTTATTATTATTGGAATTCTGGCATTTTGATAATTTCTATTATCGATGTATATGGAATCTAATAATCAAAATTCCCGATATAATCTATAATATCGGATACGATTTATTATTAAGCCAGCAGAAGCGAGTACACTTTCCGTGGACTTCAGGAAATTAGCAGATACTGGATAGACTCATGTTTTGTCGAGTCTTGGGAAAACCAGTAGGCAACACAAACCCATTCTCATGAGATGAATAAACACGAGTCTCTTTAGTCTCTGCTAAGTTCGTGAGGCGCATCTCGTTTCTGCAGAATTATTTATATTATTATTATAGGCCCGCCATAGTATGAAAGACGTTAGATCAGCATTTCTGTAAAAACACAGTAAACAAGAAGAAATAGAAGGTTTGTCTTCGGTCCTCGGTTGAAGATGAGGATCGACGCATCGTCGAAACAGCTGTCCCGGATTAATCAATTGAACTTGTGTGGTGCGGAATGTGGCGATGCTTTTGTGTTGTATTTGTAAGTATTTATTAATAGATAGTATTTTGCTCATAAAATCAGTCAAAAGATTTCTAAAATCGTTTAGAAGAAAGGAAAAAGAAAAGTTGAACCTAAGGAGATAGAAAAATAAGTAGAAGAAGAGTACACTAGAAGCATATAGAAAGAAAGGAAATACGATTTTAACGCTTAGTTCTAAATAGAAACACACACACACAGGGACTTACTAAATAATTGTTAAAAATTAATGTCCAAAAAATCATCTTGATCCTAGGAAGGGCGTCTTTTTGCAATCAAGTACGATCTTTTCTTAGTACGCTCCAAAAGCTCCACAACCTTTTGTCAAGGTCAATTGCAGAATGGGTTATTTTAAAAGCACATGTTAGTTTGACACTAAATGAGCTTTCTGAAACTAGGTGGCAATGTGACAATGTAAAAAGATGTCGTTAAAATAAATGTTAGCAGCTAAATGTGGTAAGTAATACACTTAGACGTAGCATTCATTGATTAACTTCACAGCTATCGGGAAAACTGCTTTCAATCGGTTTTGATAACAGCGAAGGAAATAGCATAAGTGGATATTGAGAGAGAATTAAAAATCGTGAGAAAAAAACGAATGAAAAGTCATTCTGTGAGATAGAAGACGAGGCCCCAGAACTATCGGCGGAAAAGCATTTTAAAATCAACTACTTTTATGTTATCATAGACACAGTGTATGGAAGCTGCCAGCCTAGATTCGAATGCCTTGAACACCACTAAAGCATATTCGGGTTTCTATATAACATGACAAATATAAGGAAAGTATCTGATGAAGAATTGTTAAAGCAACACCTTTAAGTGTGGGTGAAAAATATGATATCGATGGACAGGATCTTTATTAAAGAGTTAAAAAAGTCAATTTGGGCTTACTACAGTTATAATGACATATTTTCTGCATTGAAATACGTAATATTGAAACAACTATCAGAATTATTGCCACCACACCAGTAACTTTTGTGGTAAGAACGTTTTTAAGAATCATCCATCAGCTCTTAATTGAAAATAAAGTGGCTTCATCTCTAAATTATAATGACTCTACAGATGATTTCAGTTCAAGGAAGAGCCATAATTGTTTTTAATTTTTGTCACTTTGTTGGTGTTATGTAAATGTACTTTTTATTTTTAAATCCTTTTCGAATTGCAAATGCCGCGCCGCCGCTGCATAAGCGGGATCCACATGAAATTGGCACAGTTTTGGTGTGTAATTCTGTGAATAAAAGGAATAAATACTGGTTTTAGACAATTAATTATTACTTCAAAACAACACATAAGTATCGGCACCCTCCGCACCACACAAGTTTAATTTATTATATAATAGTATAATAAATAGTCCGGGACGGCCGTTTCGAGGACGCGAATGGTCCTCATCATCAACCGGTGACCGAATCATTCACCTATCGTGGCTCCTTTAAACGACGATTAATGTTATTTTCGGGATGAAAAAGAAAAAAAATGAAACAGATGTAATTGAATCTTTTATCAAATTTGTGTTCTACGATATACACTGAAAATAAACAAAACGAACCCATAAGATGCCTTCATTTCGTGTAAAACTATAGAATTAGAGAACAGTATGTGCATGTGTAACTGATGAAAACGGAACTTTAATAAAGAGAACAAATGGCAAATACAGTTCAGTATGTCTTCTCGACATGAAAAAGTTCACTAGTGGTATCGATTTTATTAATAAGCAATGGGACCCATCGCACTGGCTCACTGCTCCAGCGATACATTTTTAACGAATTTACTTTTAGCAAAAATATGTATCTAGGTGTAGCGAACAAATGAACTGATGAAGGAAAATATATTACAATAAAGTAATTCGCGTGTATTGCATTTCACAATTTTTAATTTAACAGTACCTACCAGATAAGAATTAAGGAACGTGCATCGAATTATACTAAAACAACAAAACAAACACGAATAGCATGTTCTTTCTACTGCATTTTTTCAAAAGGATTTGGATGGATGGTAAGGAGATATGGATATGTCAAAATATAACGCGCATCGGATTAAAGACAATCAATTTCTTTCGACTACTTCAAAACCAGATTTTTGTAAAAGGGTTTGAATATTCTATCCTGGACAACAAAATATTGATTTTTCAATTACGTACTGTTTTGCTAAATAATAACTGTGCTTCTCCAGCGTGAGGTATTTCCGAGGGCTACAAACACCTTTAGATAAACCACTTAGGTATAAGAGAAGTAAGTGTATGCAATGCAAAAATTTCTAAATATTAAGAACGCTATATCCGAATCAATTATTGACGTTTGTTTGTCTTTTACCTATTTCCATTTTCATAACAAATACTACGAGCAAGTCTCGGATGCAGCTATGGGGTCTCCCCTGTCTCCTTATTTTACTATCTTAAATCGAAGTGTTGGTATAAGTACATTGATGATTCGTTTGTCATTTGGCCTCATGAACACGAATCATTAAACAATTTGCTATAATTTCAAGATTCTCAACATGATTTCATACTTATGTGTAAGTAAGTCCACGCTGACTAAGCATAGAGTGGAAACTTGTCACCAAATCCAAGTTAACTCTACTCGCATCTTCTCTGGCAGCCCTCTCTGCTTCAGCAGAAAAGTTCGTGAATCTATAGAGATTTCTTTACAATTTCAATCACAAAAATGGCTGCCCTTTACATCACACATGGAAATTCCAACTAATTGAACCTTCTAGTAACCACCGCGACTAATTAATTCATAATATTTCCGTGTCAACGACCTAGAACAAGCTTTTTATAAATCCCTTCAGAATGATTGCTCTCCAGTCAGTATATAGTAATGGCCCTGAAGATGCCCCATAAGAGTGCGGGCGTAACGTCGGGAAAAGCTACGACAACGAAGAATATAGTTTAATTGATGATTGCAGCAAGCCTACGTACTAAATTATGTTAGAATATTTTGTCGGAAGTGAAGAGTATTTCCACATCAAGATCCTCCGTAATCTTAAATATAGTATAATTCTGCCGGTGACCTGGTGAAGAATGTATTTTCTAAAGTCTTATTTTAGCGATGTTAAGCATAAAACATGTCCTTAGTTATCGCAGTACTTGTGGGTCCTTCCACGATGTAGGGTGTGACAATTGTATGTGTAAATTATCCTAAAACTTGAATTTGCAGATCTACAGTTTAATGTACTGGTAATTAAATTATATTATTTATTTAACTAGCGACTGCTGTGTTAAGAACATTTATAAATAATGCGTTCTTTGTGCAGATGATTGCGTTATATTGATTGCGAAATGAACATAAACACTAAGAAAATGAAAAACCAGTTAAATAAAAAAGTTAAAAACAAGCTTTTTGAAAATGTGGCGTGATATGTTACTGTGACGGGCTGGAAAATTGAATTTGAAAGTAATAAATTAAACTAGTACTAAAGGTAAAAGGTTTATTTGACATCTAGAAAGTTCAAGAGAGGAGTAGGCTGTTGCCACATAATATATTTTATTATTTGAGTTGCAACATTTTATATGAATATTTTTTTTAAAGGTGCGGCTTTTGAAGAACCTTTTTTCAACAAAATAAATTTAAGAAAATTTACATATAAAATATATTCTTAATGTTTCCAAAATTTTCGACGGCGTGGCCGTGGCATAACCCTTATCTAGCTTGTGAAAAGGGATTATTTGATTTTCCTAATGTAACTGCAAATGAAAATAATTTAATATTAGTTGCTTGATCGCTCAATGGTGAGAAAATTTGCTTCTGGCTGAGGCAGAATTGGGCGCTGGGCCTTCACCACGGTCGAGTATCATATTTTTCTGATAAACCCGGTGCAATCATCATAATGACAGTGTAACAGTAGCAAAGCAACACCAGCACATTCGCACACTAAAAGGCTCTCCAGCTTCAAGACTTATAATCCCCTTCTGAGAAATCACCACATAAAAAAATTACAACAGTTAAGCATGGGCTTTCCGTTGTAGTGGTACCATGACGGCATCTCGATCTGTTCGATCGAATCCGTTTCGGCTTGGTAAGCCGTGAACTATTAGGGCTGTGCCCATTATAGTAGGTGTCCTTTTCGTAACCAAGTCTGGTGTTCAATACTGAACACTGTGTATATTTCAAAGGCGTTCTGACACTATGTCTAGATGTAGGCAAACATGCAACTTAATCGCGTAAAAATTTTCGTTGGATTACATTTGAATGCGTTGAAGAAAATAGATATATGAAACTGGTACGATATTGGTTTATCTCTAGATGGAGAATATACTAAGCACTGTCTAATAGTATACAGGGCGCTCCATCTAATATCACAAGTTAGTTGTTTATTTCAATCACCCTACATGTATGAGGAAATAATCTTGAAAGGTACTCTATTAGGTCTGTCAACAAGCGCAATTTTACAATTTCAGAAAGTTGGAACACCCGTAGAGGAATAATAATGATATGTATACAGAACTTCGCGTTGGCTGCTCCTTTCCAGGAATTATTTAAATACGTTGACCAAGAACTTCAATAAATATGAAAACATGTTGGCATCTCACTTAAAAATTGGTATATTTTCGTTACGTTTGCACAGTCAACATTTTTTTTTATCAAAGTTTACTTAATTGACCTACAGACGTTGCTAAATCTTGCTATAAAATATAAATGTCAGTTTATTAGCTATGTCGCGTCGATCGTCATTCCCGTATTTTATAGAGGAAACAGAGAGAGACATTAAAATCGAAATGGCCCGTCAATTCTCATAACAGGATAAATCAATAGCTGAGACAGAAAAATAAATGATTGATTGGGTGCATTGAAATATTCAGGTAGCAAAAAGTAGGGTCACGGTCTCGCCGTTTTTTCGGAAAGGGGTGGCTGACGTTGGACGATGCGTTGTTGTTGCTGGTGCCTAATGCCGGGTTGGTTCACGCATTGTGCTGCAACAGCGACTATACACAGCAATTCTCTGACAGATAAAGATAAATGAAATGAGTTCGGCCTGACTGTTGTTTGCTTTATCCCGTGTGCCAGTTTCATCCGTTTCTGAATGGTCTATTTTTTCAACGATATCTATTCCCCCGCTGAATTCAATCTGTGCTTGTCATACAGCGAAGTTCATACATTGCCAGGCGAAAAAATATTAAAAAGTCAAAATGGACTAAGAAGTACTAAATACACTGCACAAAGTCCCTCTACATTCTTCCAAGCCAACAAATTTTTCATTAATACTGAGAACAACATCAAGGAGTTATGTAGCGATTCAGCGTCCTGTCTCTTGGCTGAAATAACGTTTTGAACTTTCGGTAAGCAAGGGGTATTATAAATAAGTATTTTCCAATAATGTTTTCAATTTCTGACTACTCTGATTAACCAGAAAATGGATATGAAGCTTCTTATTTCAAATGGTTCACGAAGTATACTGTGGATTCTTAGAATAACTCTTTCAAAAGCAGTTTAAATATAAAAAAGGTGTTATAAATCTAAGCATCAATATCTTTTACTCGATGTACCAATAAAAGTTTACATAGGATATTTCGGAACTAGTTTTAACTAGTTTTTTTTCGACAATATTGCTATATAGAATAACATCTTTCTATATAGCCAATACCGACTTTTAAAAATAAAAATAAAAGGCCGTTAGTTCATTCACTCCAGCACCTTCCAAAAAATTTACGTAGAGTGAACCATTTATCCATAATAAGCTATACAGGATGAGTTAAAATTATTGAAGTACCTTTATTTTCATTTTATACATATTACAAAAAAGAATTAAACAAAAGTTTGTTTCAAGAAAACCTAAGTCAACTTAGCTATGAAATAACAGTAAATTGAGAAATCGGATATAGGGATAAATGTTAAAAATGTTAAATGAATGTTAAAAAAAAATTAAATAAATCACAAACGCCTTGCAAACTTCTTCGCCTCTTTCTACAACTCAACATCATAAAAACTTGTATTCTTTCACGATCACCTAAAATTGTAATTTTCAATGCTGATAATTCACAAAAGTGATGATTCATGTAGAATGCACAACATTTCAAAATGTTAACAAATGCACATTTAGTACTTTCTGTTGTTTATCGAATGTTTTTTATCAAATATAGCTTGATTCTAAATTACCATTTGTTGTTTCATATCCCGAGTATATATGTCTTTTTAGGCATATTCTCGCAGCAATTGGTATCTAATCCCCTGATATTGTTATTTTACCCCCGAGCAATTGGTAGGTGCGTATTTAAAAAAACTAAAATTAAATGTTTTACGTCAGTTATGTCGGTAAGAATTTTCTGCACAGCTTTTGTTTAATTTTTCTTGCAAAATGCACAAATAACGACGAGAAATGTGTTTCCAGACTTTCAACTCACCCTCTATAATTAGGGAGGTGGGATTTGGTTTATTTACATTTAAAATGAATTATCAGTGTTTAAGCCAATTCGAATTTATTCGCTTAAACAGAAGAATTTCGAGCAGGTACGAAGGAGGATTTTCTAATACCCACATTTACAGTTACATCTAGACAAGGGAGCTTTATGAAGTTTTTCTACGTATAGATTGCATTTGAAAATAAAACGGCGAACTAAATTATTTAAATCCACTTTATCGTTATCTCAAAAAATCGCAATATTTATTAGTTTCAATCAGCGATTAAATAGTGAAGGCTATGTTACCTCCAACTCTTGTAATTACCAGAAATGGTAGGCATTTCTTGGAAATGGTAAGTAAAAATAAACAAATCCAGAGGCCTAGTCCTGCACCTGTACCAGGTATGAGGAATATACTTTTCAATGCAATTTATTATTATTATTATACCTTTCATTATCTAGGGACAGCCAGATCTTTTAATAAGAGGTATAACAATATATTGTTATGGTCAGCAGTGGAGTGTAAGTTTGACATGTGTATACTGCCTTTATTAATTGTAAAAAATGTCAAATTATCCTTAGATAGGCATTATTATGCTATAAATTATGAATGCAATGCCCTATACTTTTACTTAACGAAAACGCAATCACTTATTTTCTGCAAATCTACCCCCGGTTTACAGAAAGTGAATTAAAGATTTAATCACGTTAAGTTAATCACTGATTAGTTTAATTTTGTGACGCCACTAACCATGATTAAACAAATTTAATCGTCAATTAAATTAATTCGTGACTAAAACAAATGTCCCTTTGACATCTGTCAATATTAACAGCAGAAAAGTAAAATAATTGAATAATAGCTGTTATTTGCATAAATTTAAGAAAACCCTTAAATGCATACAGTTGCAGAAATGCAATCTAGTCATATTTCGCAACTTAAATATACGCTTAAACAAATTTTCGGTCATACATGCAATACTAGGCCCCCTTGATATCTTAAAATGTTCGTAAATGAACATTTACTTTTGTGGGGGTAGAGAAGGGTTCTAGTCTATCTTTAATTACTGAAGATTTACACCTTACAAAGGTGAAGAAAATCGCAATTTGTGTATGTTTCGTACTTCCTTCAAACGTTTATATTTTCTGAAAATATGTTGTGTGTATGTAACATCATGCATTCCAGTTTATTTATTTTCTGAATCGAGTCACTCATATTGTAATTCCTTTATCATCTTCACTTCTACCTAAGGGAAATTTCAATAAGCCAATAAGTTACAATATTATGTCACTTATCTTGTCTACCAAATACACCAGATACACCAGATATTGGCCTCCAGTTAGTAGCAAATTGTATGACGTAAATAGGTTTGAGAAAATTCGTCAATATTTGCATTTTAACGACAATATTGAAAATTTACCTCGGGGTCATTCAAATCACCACAGACTACATAAAATAAGACCACTCACATAAATATAAAAATTCTATAATACCTTTGATTGATGAACAATTGTTCCACAAAAGTACATCACTACGTAAAATAGTATTTATCCATAAGCAGGGTTTCAAATTATTTGTATTTTGTGGCGTAACTTTACTCCAAGAAAACAATGAAATGCAAAGGACAGGCACAGGTGAACCAAATCTAGGAGGCTCTACCAATGTAGTGCTCCGATTGTTAAGGGCAATACCTTGAAATCAAAACTATAGGTTGTATTTTAACAATTATTATACAACCGCAGGAACCGTACGCCATAAAAAAATCACTAATTGCAAGTTACCAACTGAAAAAAAATGAAGAAGGTTCGGCAAAGCATTTCTTACGAGTTTACAGAAGACCTTGATGGCATGGCTCATATGTTTGGAAAGCCAACAAAGTTGTTAGTCTTTTATCTATCTTCGCAGGAAAATTGTACTGGATGGCCTTATGGCAAAATAAAATATTGAAAAAAAAACAAAAAGTTGTAGAATCGCCTCTTTTGCCACTTTGTAGACACAGCATTAGCTAGGTCATGGATTTTATTGAAAAAAATTATCAATACAAGAAAGTGATCAACAGAAAATTACTTTCTGAATTTCAAAAACAAGTAGCACTGTGACTAATAAAAATTGAACACCCCAACACAATAAGATGGGGTTGTCTAAATAATTGTACCGTGGAAAAAGTGACTGCTAAAAAAAATCTGGGCCTGCCCAGCATGCCCTTCCAAAGGACGTTCGCTTTGATCAAGTTGGCTGGATAAAATAAGCAGTTAATGCATAATGTTGCAGAGAAAGTTTTGTTCTTTAATTTAATCCTTGAATAAACATACTAAATTGAATGCTCACAGTTTTTTTAAACAATTTTTAAAAAATCGCGTATTTTAGAGTTAAGAAGGAAAAATTTATTTACAATAGAACAGGATTGAAATATAGTCGTCAATACACGCTAACATATTTCTGAGGTGATGACCGTTTAATATGTAATTAATTCTAACTAGAAAATCATGAACCAGCACAAAATATTTGTGTGAACAGTAACTAATTTAATCACGAATTAAACTTTGATTGGGGATTAAAAATTGTTCTGGTAACCGGGGATTAGAATTTCTTCGCGAAATGCCAGTCTGTTATAATAGCTAGTAACAGACTCTAAATAACTTTTATTATATTGATGTCTTAAGATTAAGACATATCTGTATACATGTACATAATTTACAAGTAGCTATTGACTTAATTCAGAATATTGCAAAATAAATACAAATGTAAAGCTAGATAATAAAGTTTATTAATTGTAAAGTCATTAGAATTGAAAATTAGAACCTATGCCACAAGAATGGTAGTAGTAGTAATAATAAAGGCATTAATGTTTAATCTGTTGTTAATAATAATAATGAAAAAGATAAAAAAAGTAACGGAAAGAAAAACCAAAACAGGCTATGTCCGTACTTGGGATTCAAATGCTGAACTTTCAAATCATGGACCGAGTAATAACGTAGGTTTCCAGGGCCAGAGTCAGTTAAAACTAAACGTGTTCCGGGTTCGGACCGTGTCATGGTGAAACGATAACTCAAAGTTTCGCCCACAATCGCGGTTGATTTTCGCCTCTGGCATGGTTGACATGTTGAGTTCTCGTGATCAACTGCTTCCCGCTCAGTTATTTCGCGTATGGCATGGTTTATACGTGGAATTACCGTGTTAGCTGTTGCCTACCACCGTTCACTCTCCTGAAGAATCCCCATATGATTGTGGGCGAAACGTCGGGTATTCGTTTAACTATGACACGGTCCGAACCCGGAACACGTTTAGTTTCATGGACCTAGTGTTTATCGTACACAATGTAAGTTATAGTTATCGCATATTAACAGAGTAATTAAGACTTAACTTTCATTTTTTAGTGTAATCATGAATATGTTTAACTATTTCTTATGTAGATCTTAGTAGACGCTATACTCTATGATTACTATGAATAAAGATGCAGAAAGAAAAAATGTTGTTTCCATTTCTTATAAGAAATCTGCCAGTGAACGCAGTGTTTAGTGACTACAAGGAGATACCAGATAACGAAACGATATTAAATCTTTATTACCTGCTTGTTTAACTATTAATAAACAAATAAAATGTGCAACTTATCCTATTAAAATAGACTCAAATACTTTTCCATTGAAAAAATCTATCATTTATTTAACACCCAATACTCATTCATTTAACACCCAGACAACAAGAAAACTACAAACAAATACAGTTTTCCCAATCGCCATTTAAACAGCAATAGCAATACAAGGTATCATGCGGTCTGCAAATGCATTGCGCAAAAGTAAATTCCTTATAGTACTAATCGTCCAATCTGTGAACATTACCGTTTCCTTACATAGAATTTGCTTTTGTGTATGTTGTTGTGAAAGATGGCCACCCTCTCTACTTCTTCTTCTTCTTCTTCTGGAATTGCAAAAGTGCACCTATTCTGTAAATAGTAGGAAGCTAACATTTTATGATGATATAATAGGCCCTAAAGAGTATATTTCAAAAATATTTCCCTACATACCTGCAGAATGGTCGATAAGTAGCAAACCAAACACTTACATTGTTATTTTAAATGGAAAGTAATGTATATTACTACGTATTTGGTTGGGGTTGATACAAAAAACAAATAATATACATTTAAGAATAACCAGGTTCCTCATATTTGAATATGACAAACTTTAGTGTTCAATATTGAACACTCTATATATTTGTTTTGCAATTCTTAAAAATTTGTACTGGAATGTATTTCAGGCATTCGGGGATTTTTTGAAGGAAATAAAAATATTTGGTTGTAAGCTTAGACGATTAAGAACAAAATTATAAATGTCTCGAAAACTGTTAAAAAATAAACATATAAAGTCCATATTATGTTGGTTTATTTGTAGATTGGGAAACTAAAAACGTAATAAAATACAGGCTGTTCCATTTAAAGTAACAAAAGGCTCTAGGAAGTATCTTGTGTTATCAGAAAATGTTACAGTTTTATAATTCCGATAGGTTGGGACGCCTTGTATAGAATAGGGCAAAGAACCCATTGTGAAAGAAAGTCAATGGTAAATCGCATTCCATGTCAATTTTAGTTATATTTTCCTATCTTCTATTCAAGGATGTGGAAAGTTACATTCAAAGAGCAAAAAAAACAATATTTAGTTAAATCTCATGTAATCTCTTGTTTCTTATTTCATTTTGCAAAAACAAGTTTACTTAGATTCCAATTTCTTATTAAACGCAAAAATAAATTATTTTGAACTTTTTCCACTATTTGTACCTGTACCTTATTATTCATTTTTTTTGAGAAATTATTTTGAAACCACGTTCTTAAAACATTCGCGGATGCTTAATTTAAATTTTAGCGGTTAGTTTCGGTACTCTTTTTGGTAGGTAAGAATGCTATGTCTCCAGGCCAGTATAGTTATGGCCGACAAGTAGGCGCCAATAAGAGGAGCCGATATACCGCGGCTTTGCTGTAACGGGCGCAGTTTCAAAACCCGCGTAAGGGTGCACAAAAAGGACCCCGGTTCCCACACGAGAATGCGGTTTCTTGCGAAAGATTCAATGGGTAAGACTAGATAATATATACCTGACTGAAAAACAGAAACTGCTTTTTTCGACCAGGTGCGTCCAACCCGCTAATAAAATCGTATTGTTATTAGATATGTCTGTTTTCAAAGCAGTGTTCGTAAAGTGTGACAAAAACTCAGTAGAATCACCAACGAAATCGTAGAAAGCGGTAAGAAGGATAGAAGTGTATTTTTTCACATACTCCATTTCTATAAACATTTAAAAACAAAATGTACAATTTGTTTATTTAAAAATATAAATATTCGAAACAATACTGGTTGTATACGTGAAGACAACAGGTTGAATAGGTCTGCTAACGTAAATATCAATTTAAAACGTTCTGAAATATTCAAAAAAAATTTCATAATTTTTACCAAACACTACCTGTTTTAAAAAGCTATACGCTCATGTAAGTATTTCGCGATATTCGGTTATTAGTTTCAGTAAGTTGCGTCACAAGTATAGTGTCCTCACTATATTTACTTTCAGCTTTCTTTAGAAAAAAATCACCAACAATTTCTTAAATACTTTGTTTATACAAAGAATGGTATCTATCCAGAACGAGCAACAGATTATAATGGATTACTTGGCAGATGAGAATTGGCATCGCTATAACCGCGACGTAAATGTCAAGAAACCCGCTTTGTATGGAAACTGGTCCATGGATCCATTGATAGTCCTTATCTTCTTTCTTCTTGTAATTTACGTTTTCCTTGCTATTTTCTAAAACCAATACTTTGCCTACTTCGCTGCTACCTACATTGTGCCGTTCGTGGAATTGCTTGGATTGGATACACTATTTCGATATATTTATAATGATATAAATCAATTATTATCAATTAAATTATATGTATGCATTTATTTTTGCCCTATTATTAGTTGTAACTGCGGGACAATGAACGGATATTATTATGTTACTGTTATTGAAAATAAAAATGAAGTCAGACTACCACCTAACCACCATGTACAGACGTGCGTTTTGCCGTTCTGCGGCCCTCACAGATCGTACTGCCAGTAATTCCTGGTCGCAACTGTTATTGTCTGCAAGTATTTCGATAAATTATGTAATTAGGGTATCTTTCATTTTCTCTCATTCACATATGTTTCTACGTCTTCCACTATTATTATTATTAAAAAGACCCGATGCAGTGAATTCCACTTATACACATTTTCTTGGAGTGATCACGAGAGCGATGAATTCTTATGATGGTAATAGATCCGTATTCGGGAAATACTTCATAATACAACATTAAATCTATCTACGTCATTTTCTGGAATGCCTCGCTTTACTCTAGCAGAGATTTTTCTTGCATAAAAATAAGTTCAGTTTTAATAAAGGTAAGTACGCCTATAAGCAATATCTATCCATTTGATCTAATGGCGAAAAATCTTAATGACGCGGGTTCAACCACCGTTCCAGGAAACTGATTTTTTGATTGTAGATAAAACCCAGAATGTGCTTTCTTCGCGCAAAACACCTTGTCAAAGACTTTGACGATACGAATTTTAGCATGTAAAAGATCCAGGAGATTAATGCGCCATATTTTATTGATAGAAGGCGGTTTATAAAAACACAGTGTCCGCACAAAAGCCTGCACCATATCGAAATCTTTTTTATTTCTTTAATTAAACTGACTGCGTTTGTAGTTTGCCTGTGCATCGTTGGAAACCAAAAAACGTTTTAAAATACTTGTCGTATCGTTACGTAAATGTTATTTAAAAATCTTAAAGGTCTAAAAATGTCATAAAAAAGTTGTTTGCAGCTGCCTAAAGACTCCATATCCAAAGTGTGACTTTAAAATCTCAACTTCTTTGCATGGACAACTTAAGGACGCTCTTGGATTATTTTCGGATTTTCATAATTGAAAATATTAATAGTGGGTTGAGAAACTAGTAGCGCATTCGGCCAACTCGTGAATTTATTTAATTGTAAAAATAGCCATTAGTATTTATTAACTATTGGTTTAACAAATCAGAGGTATTTTCTAACTTCTCCGAGTATGACTCCATTATTAGCATTTTCATTTATAAAACTACCAAGAACGTCCTTGAGCTTTATGCAAAATGATTCAATTTAGGAAAATATACCTCAAAAGCCTTTTCCATGTCCATAAACGCAAGTACGTTTTATTATAAAAAGTTTATAATTGTTGTTTATAATTTCCTTAATTGTGAAGATCAGCGCTTCTTCCTTTTCTAAATCCGCTTTATGAATTTGCGAATATTATTTCCAAAACTTTAACCACTGTACTAGTACTAGTATAGTTATTCCTCTGTAATAATGATAGCAAGGACTGTGGGGTAGTATTGCAAACAGCACTAAAGTATTGATGTACTCCGCACTACACAAATTTAGTGTAAGTAATCCGGCACTGTTGAACGAATTCGGTCAATGGTTGAAAATGAGGATCGACGCATCCTCGAAGCAGCTGTTCTAGATTAATTAATTAAACTTGATGGTGCGGAGTGTGCCGATACTTTTGTGTTATTTATTCCTCTATAATTGCTACAATCTTTCCGATCACCTTTTTTTATGGACGGACAGCATAACGCCCATCTTCCAGCCTGCTGCTATCTTTCTTCAAACTATATGGTATTATATATTTGTTTAAGCACGTCTTTTTCCTGTTTGTTTCATATTTTAGAACATTTCTGTCACGTCCGGGTGATTTGTCATTTTTCCCAGGCTTCTTTTATATCGAAAGTTTATGCATTTTTCATTTTTTCGTTTGTTTGTACTTCAAATTTTGCTACTACTTCATTTTCTCTTAATTTCAAACATCGTATCAAAATATAAACATATACGTGCTCAAATGAATTTTCTACTCCGTCTCGTAATTTTGAAACGTACTGTATGCAAACGTAATATATTTACTACGTTAATGTAACTTGATTACACAGAGCAAATACAATAAAATGCGCTTCACGGCTCACTTTATGCAATTTAATAATATACAAACAAAAGAAGAGGTAACAGAAAATGTCAAGTTCAAGCAACCTGCCCGCTAGATCACTTGGTTTATATTTTATTACTTCGTCGGAAACTTGTTTACAACAGACTGGACACAGACCGTCGTCGACCGTGGTAAAAATAAAATGAACAGAATAAATTTGCCCCATCTAAAATTCTAGAACGTGTACAATTTAAAAGTAATCTTGAACGAGAATAATGTTCAACTTTGTAAGGAAAGTAAAAACATACGAAAGAAAAAAGAAAACAATAACTCTCACATGAATGGGAGATATGAATGGATCGTAGTAAACGTAGTAAAACTACAAAACAAATAAAAAGCTCAACTACATTCCATCTCAATTGACTCTTCAACCTCACATTTCTATTCCGTTAATAAGAGTTACTTCTCCGAGCGGCGCTTATATTTTCTACATTCCAGGCACGTTATTTTCATTTTTATCTTATCTGCGTGTACTTCTTTCCTTTGTGAGCTTTTTTTTAATGTGACGTAGATAGCGTGCATACGTTGACTGAAACGAAATAACAATGCGGCACGACGACAAATAATTCATATCACTGGTTATAATATTACGAATGTAGTAGGTTTAAATTGATTTTTCATTCAGTTCGCTGTAATGAGATTAATTTGAATTTAATGTTTATTTTATTTTTGTTAAACGATCCTTGTTAGCTTAACGGTTTAATTTACTTAACGAGATTTTCGTATTCATTTCTGACAAATGTATGTATTTAAGATTGATGTTTCTTTTTTTCCCGTGGAAGTTTAATGATATATTGTTAACACGTGCAAAAAGTATTCGTTATAAGAAACCGGGATATAAAAGATGCGATATTTTCCATAAAGGCAAATGTTTTCATTTTAAAGAAATAACACACAACATAAAAAGGCAATAAACTAAATAAGCTCGTGTGAATGGGTGGCCAGAACTCATCTTACAATTTAATCCACGTGGGTTCGAACCCCATTTTGTACATCGCTTTTTAATTGTGGGTATAAAAATCGGAATATGCTGAACACTAAAAAGTAAAAGATTCGATATTGGAAAGGACTTGCAAAAGGTTGAGGTATGCTTCACTATAGCAATCGATACCTAAAAATGCAAAGTATATTATGCAATTTAATACTTGCCTCAAGAAAACAAGAAAAAAGCTGAACTTGGTTGGAATCTTGGTTTCGAAGAACATATATTCGCAAGTTAATTAAAACCGCTAACGGCTTAATAAAGGAATTAGATAAATAATAATAAAAGTTTTCATATCAGAAATGATATACTACACACTTGTCTGTTTGTAATATTAGAAATGTTTATAACACCAAATAATAGTAAATTCATACATTGCCAATCTTAAAAGTTTCATATTATCTCACCCTCTTTGACAACGAAATTTAATAGCGCATAATTTTACTCGACAAGCAATGGGTAAACAAATAAAAATAAATCATTTCCGACCCCCTAAAAAGCATCAGATTTACCTATTTAATCGTATAATTCACAAACGATTAAAAGTAGTAACACAGCGTACGTATTAAATTAGATAGTTTGAGTGTAATATGTCAGTGTATATTTCCCCTCTTTTAAAGTCAATTTAGGGATCACGGTTGCAACTGGTGGTTACATATTTGGGAGTCATATTAAGTCGTTATACGAACCTAAATTCCTAAGGGTGAGTTCTAATCATTTTTCATGATAGCAGTTATCTCACAGTTACAGGAATGCGTAAGTAACAAACTATGAATATAATTTAACATTGGTGAAACATTATTAAACATTACTAAAAATACGACAATGAAAGAACACGTTTATGTAGAAGTTAATTGATATTTTTAACAGATAATATGATAATTGTGTAAAAAAATAAAATTTTGTAGAAGTTTAGAAATATAATACCCATTTCCAAGCGGTGTATTGAAACTTGCAAAGTTTTCCTTAAAAACGTTACATCTTGTTAATCATTATTTATGCACAGAATTGGCTACCAAGATTAAAAGATATTTAGCGCGTCGGTAGTTTCTTCGATTGTTACAAATGAAATCAAATCAAATCAATAACGTTTTATAGGAATTTAGGGCACAAATAATTCTTAAATAATAATCGTATCTGACAGAATTTTTTCTGGTTTGCAATTATTTCTTCAGTATACGCTTATTGCAAATTGATCTTTACATTTATTGTTAAATGAGTAGTTCTAAAAATTATAATAAACCGACGTTTTTGAATATTTTATTTGATATGCGAATTGTATGAAAAAAAAATTAAATTTGAGCAGATCCGTACTTCATGTTTTACTAGCAGTAGGAAGCAATATGCTAGTAAGTCAAGTGGTTCAAACGATATGGGCGCAAAGAATAAAACAGATTCAACTTCAAGAAAAATTTATTCAAGTAATTTTCAATATTTCGTACAAAAATATTCGTTAAAAAGTTTTTTATACAATATACAATACCAGGTAATTCAAGCGGTAAACAACTGGAAATGTGCTTTGCATCCGGAAGAAAATCCGAAAAAGCACCTTTCGCTTGTCACGACGTTATTCGAAAATAAAACGAGATCACATTTATCGACAATATCAAAATAAATACGTTTATATTCTAAGCGATTACAAAAGTGTCGGCGTCTCTACTACATTACAGTAATAATAATAAAAATAAAAAAATACTTTGGCAACAAAAACGAAAGGAAATACGACAGAGATCTTATGAATATAGGAATTGTATGCGTTAAGTGCAACACCGTGTACACATGTAAATGCTTTAAATAATACTTAGGTACGTTATTGAGCATTCAGCAAAATTTCAATTGATTTTGGCACAATCTGCTTTCAGTAGATCAAGACATACATATACACACAGATGCGCTCCTTTTCGTTATTGACTAACAAAATTTTCATTCTCGCTCAACTCAAGATTAGACTCTTAACATAGTTACTTTAAAACATTTATAGGTAACCTCAATTTATTTAATTTGTAGGTGCTGATATAACTTCGTTAAAAAAACACAGCTACCCTCAGTCAGTAATACAAGAAAGTAATAAATGTGGCAAAAAATAAGTCAAACTATACATAATATATTGCTGCATTTTTTTACGCACACACCTACAATAAACTTTGTACAATAAACTACATACAACATCTTAATACGTAATAAATTTGGTATAGCTTCAACAGCCTACAAGTCTCTATTTCTTTAATAAATTTCAATTTTTGCTTAAAGCATTACTTTCTTTTAACTTTGGTTTTGCTGTGGTCACTGTTTTTCCTATCCAGCCCCGTTTTAATATTGTTTAATAAACTTTTCAATTGCATTATTTGCATCGCCGTCACTGAAGGATCACCACAACATTCGAGCCACTTTAAAAACTTTTCGCCGTGTTCAATAGCTTCGGTTTGCGTTAAATCCTCTTCACCGCATTCCTTCTTATTTAGAGAGGAAACATTATTGTTATTGTGTAAAAGTAAGTTATCGAGTACTGCTCTTGCTTTCGTCGAATTTTTCGGCTTCTCTTCGTTTTGGAGGTTCTCGGTATTATTAGCGTCTTTATCTTTGGTCAACTGCTGATACAATATCGGTTTGTTCGGTGATTGCGCGATTTGCGTGCTCGCAAATTGTTTGTACCATTTCCAAAACCACGAACTATTTTGATACGACGATCCGTTGGCTTGAGTTGTTGTTGGAAGATCATTCGCAGTTGTTGTCGCCGCATTTGTGGCTGCCGTTTGACTTAATCCTAGCATTGCCTGTTGATTTAGCCAGTACCAAACAGAATCCTCGACTGACTTTGGAGGATCAACTTTAGGCAATTTCCCCTTTTGGTCGGGTTTGGTGTATGCCAGCAGTGGCGTAGGCGCTATTGGGAACGTCGTAGCTTCGCCGGTGGTAGTTTTTTTCGTTGAAGGCTTTTGTTGCTGTTGTTGTAGTAGGAGCGTATTCCATTGAGCAAGTAATCCTATGTTAGTACTTAAATCGGCGAGAGTATTACCAGTAGTTGATTTAGAATTAAACATTTCCGGACGATTCAGCCCTAGTTCAATACTCAAACGGGCAAGTTCCGCTCTGTTTCGCTCCCTTTCGGTCATTTGGGTCGATTTTGGGGTCTCCTGTGTCACACTGTTCGCGGGAAGCTTCGTATCTTTCTCTCCCTCGATAGTCGCGGCCGTTGTAGCCGGTGCTTTGCCGTTAAAACCCGTAACGTCCGACATAGGTGGAGAGTAAGAAGTGCGAACTTTCAAACTCAGATTGAACGGTGTGTTATCTTCGATTTTTGCCTTCTTTTCCTTTGGCTCCAGATGCACCGAATCATCCGTCTCCGGACTGCTTTGCCTCGAGAGGTAGGAGATCTTGTCTTCGTTCTTACACCATCCTCTAAGTGTAGATTCCGGTACGCCGATATCTCTGGCCACCGAAGCTTTACTTTCGCCATCGTGCACTCGCCGAATTGCGTCCAGCTTCTCGTGGGCGGTCAAAGAACGTAGCGGACGTTTACCGGCCTTCGCTGACATCGTGATATCACATGCACTACGCGCTATGGCGAAGAAAAAAAACCACCACTACGCTTCCGGTCGTACAAGTTTGAAACACAGTCACAGAGCACAGAGAGCACGTGGTTTTGTTTGCGTGCGATACAGCGTTCGAGCCAATCAAAATGTAATGCGCGAGTCGTTGATTCGCAGAGAAAAATGAGATAAAAACTTGGTTAAAAGTTTAGAGTCACCGTAAACACACACATATACACGCTAGCGTCTATAATTTGATAACGACAACCGACGACGGATGCAGTAAGAAGTGTTTATCGTAGATCACTCGCATTTAAATTCGTCACGATAAGTTTGTAGTTTAACACAGCGCATACAGATAGATGATTGAGAGTTAACTTCCGAGTTTTCAATACAGTGTAGAAGCATGCAAGAAGAAAGATAACCAGCATACATAGGTATATCGTGGGATAGATATGTATGTATGTAGTTATTATCTCTTGTCGGACGTGGTAAACGTTTGCGAAGCGACTAAACGCGAATGAGGCGCGCGGGTTCTCTGAGTCGCGACAATTAGTGGGGGATGCTGTTGCACGTCGGTGGTGTTTCTTGTGAACTGATGGTCAGTTTCCTTTGTCCGGTCGATCAATACGTACGACGGACTAAAGCGGACTGAGCGCAGGCAGGGAGGTTCGCGGATCCCCGCGTGACGGCTTGACGTGACACCCTCCCACCCCCGGGGCCGGAGGGACCGATGGAACACTTGCGCGAAGTCTGGTTCACGCTGTACCACTATACTCTCTCAATAAAACGTTGGCTCTGGATGGCTGGCTCTCCACTGCTATATCGCCGCTCTCTTCTACCGAGAATCACGATGAAGAGTGAGACGGAAAGAGGAGAGCGAGGTACGTTCGGGTAATGATGAACAACAACAACGACGTCGAGTAAAAACCCGAGCCACCGTACCACGTGCAAGAACAGCTGACGAAATGCAACCACGGTCGCCCGACTGACTCATAACTGCACTTCTTTAATAACGAGGACGGCCGCGCTCCGCTTGCCGTTCTTCTTATTCTTTTTTTTTCTCCTCTCGGTTGATGCTGGGAAAATTTCGAAGAGACCCTAAAATTACGGCGACCGTCGGACCTAAACTTTACCTGCTCCAAGCGAGAGGCCAAACGACAACCGAAATTGATCAATAACAACAAATTCCTTCTTAACGCAACTATTACCAATACCTACAAATTACTTTGAATGCGATTGCACCTATCAAAACACTAGCTACACGTCTTTACTATATACACAAAATATTAATCCTTTTTATGAGCACTCTATAAAACACGAAATTAGCGCGGTAAAGAGTTTTTAAGAAAGAATTCGCTCGAGAACAAACGAACAAACTTGTGATGCACCCAAGTAGAAAATCGTCTTATGAAAGTTTCCCGCTTCTTTATATTTGCACTATTACATTAAATACGCAAAGAGCGGAAGTACTACATTAAGAATAATAAAATTAGAGAAGTATTACTTGGCAATTGTTACCTTAGGTTCTATATCGACACTACTAAAATTAAGAAAATATTCTCCGTTGTAACATATACGTACTAATTCGCTGAATTCAGCAGAATTTTTTGTTAATATCACCCACAGCCTATAAGAACGCTCTCTCTTTTCAAATGATTTTTAAAGTGCTGCGTAATTTGATGGCTTATCGATATTTTATTTTATCATTTGGATTGCCTAGCAGTAAGAGAACTCGCTTTTGGCGGTGGTGCGTTCGAAACATGACAGCTATGCTAATTTTTTGGCGGTGGTGCGTTCGAAACATGACAGCTATGCTAATTTTTCTAGCAGTTCCCGTACAATCTCATGTCATATATGAAATAATCAACTAGATTTCACCGTACACGGCTAGGAAGTGATAGTAAAAAAGCAATGACACTTTACGCGCTATTAACGGATTAACGTGTACTGCAGTTATGACCTTACAAAACCCTGTTCGGCCACTCACCATCCATAAAAAAACAATAAACAAGATCCAAAAAACCGAAATTTACGATGATAATAAATTGAATATTTGGAATAATCCACGGGGATTCTGTGTTTACTTCATCTTTCGCATTTCTGAATATTTTCACTAGCATTTTTTATTAATATACCATAGGTATTACTAAGGAAAGATGAATCGAAATTTAAAATCCTATAAAAAACATTCTTCCTTATTAAAAACTAACGAATTATTATATGCATTAGTGTAAATTCTATGAGATTTAATTGGTACCCGCTTTATACGGAAATTTGTATTAACTCGAGAGAAGCTGCATTTCCAATGTCGCGTGCCATTTATTTACGCTTTCCCCTATGTTAATACCAATAGAAGGGCCATAGCCAACATTCTTATTATGTAGAGATCCTTTTCGGACTGGGAACTGTGCAGATACAATATGTATATGCTTATCTGCCTTGATGAATATCATATGTTAGAAATATTTCGCCTGTACGTATTCATATATATTACCATCCACTGAACATCTTTATTTAAATATTAATAAAAAAAAAGTATATCGAAAATTGTACACAATCGAACAGCGGTAAATAGAAATAAATTTCTTAGATTCTTTTAATTACATTATTAATTTATTACCCCATCACCAAAAATCTGCATCGTTACTTAAAACTTTACTAGCATTAAGAATTACATATGAAGAAGAATCAAGCAAAACATTACAGATCCAATACTGGATCGAATGAAGTAAGAAATAATATACAAAATGGGGGAGTTCTAGCAATTCAGGTTTTAAGGAGATCACTGGTCTGAGGTTGGTTTTAATAATATTGCTTTATGTTTTTATTACACAAATCTAAACAAATACACCATTGTGCTTGAATAACAACAAACGTTGACAAATCCATGGCATTCGCATAGTTGTAAACATTAATGGAAAGTTAATAAACCTGTAATAACAGTGTAGTTTTACCATTTCATAACATAAAATCTTCTTTACTAATATTAAACCTTTTACGTTAGACAACAAGTAATAGATTAAAAAAATCTTGTTTCTGGTAGAATTGGATAACGTGGATTTGTTGACTTTTAGGTGAATTATTGCTGATTTTAACACGTTCTATAACCGTTGTCGTTATATTATCTAGATTACAATTTGGAAAAATTCTTTTCGTTAATATACAACAAAAATAAATGAAAAATTGACAATTGCTACAAATTTTGCGATTTTAGTAGGAGTTTTGTTGCGAAGTTCAAATGAGCTAGTTCTTGGCCCAAACAAAACTGTATTTGATATTAGTCAATGCCTTCGCATCCCCAAACACCTTTTACCCAGCGTTCGTCATAGAGTAAGCAAAATCACGAAAACCTCACTCTGAGAGGTAGCTAGCCAGTATTCAAACTTGATACTCCCAGATAGACAAGCTGGATCCACACAGAAGAAACAAGGAGGAACATTTATCATTAATGACCAGTTTCCAGAAACAAAGTCGCTATTTTTGACATATGTTTCTGGTTATCATCAGTAATCTCTACAAGTTCTTTGTCGTTTATTAATAAATAATAAAATTTACGTATTTCTGTGTTGTTGTAAGTGAATCAGAGAAATACATAATTAATATGGCCCGATGGAAAACGACAAGACGCTATTGTTACTAAATTGAAATCATAAATGCAAACAAGAGATGTGATACCCTAAAACATATGGCTGAAGTGGTAGAATGTGAGGACACTTAAGTTTCCTACATAGTTTCCCAAAAAAGCGAGATTGATATTGCTGCTTGTTGCTTCTGTGATAGCTTGCACTCGGCACTACACTACCAGCCCCTGTTTAAGTAAAACTACGAACAATGCAATATATATTTTCATTTTTAGATTCTTTTCGGCTTTCACTGTTTATTGCCATTACCGCATAGAGAAACAACTAATTCCTTTTTATTATTATATACGACAATGACAACTATTTTCATACAAAAGATACAAAATTTCTTTACCCATGCAACTGCGGAAGCTTCCATAAAGCATTACTATATTAGCTGTTCTATGATCAAGTAGATTACAGGTACAGAATGTTGGTTTTGAAAGCAACGCGTACCTTTAATGTAGACTTTGACGGGATTTTATTTAGACAGCGGTGTGGATTTTACTTCACTAAACATAATCGCACTAACACCTTATTTTTGATAGAATAATTCAATATTCTAATGTTCATGTTGGGTTAGTGGCCGATTTCATATAAAACTTAACAACAAATGTTGTATTCGCTGTATAACTTATTTCTATTAGGCACAACTCGACACAGATATACCGCGTGGAGCAAAAAGTCAGTAGCAAATGGAAAACCTTTTTATTGATAATGTTTCAAAACTTCTTGCGCGTTCGTTGAAGTTGAATTTTAGCAAGTCATACATATGTAGAATTATACCTCCGGTTTAGCTCAAATACGTGAAATTTTAAAATGATCGTAAGAATAAGGTACCGAATTTGTAAAGCTATTTACTAATATCGAGAATTATTTAGAATCTAATTTTATGAACAAATGTCAATTTTCAAAAAAAATCTTTGTCTTTTCAGAATATACCAAGTGCGTGAATGGTTTGAAATTCGTCACGAAACATTATCGGCAGTTATTGTTTATAAATAATTTATGAATTAAATAATAAATAAATAAATAATCCATAGTTACCCTGTATTAAACGAAGTTATTAAAGGTAGAAAAGAAAAAGGGGTCCAATTCTCACAAAATTCTGCATCTATTCAAAAATCTAGGCGCACGGTTTCGTGTTAAGAACACAAATTTTTGTGAGAACTGTACCCCTTTTTCATTTTTACCTTTCATAACTTGTGGTATAACAAAACGCACGAGTGCTTCGATGTAAAAAGCTTTTTTTCAAATAAGTTAACAAGGTTGCTTGGAAAACACGTCAGTCAAAACGGACAACGATGTTCTTACACTGAAAAAATGAATTCAGTAAATTCTGTTCGTTGAATTCGTTTTGTTAAAACAACAAAAACAATTTTTATATTAACTAATAAATCTATTACAACAATGAATTACGTTTATCAAATTGAAACCTGTATTTCAATACAGAAAATATCCGTTTATTAACTTACCTTGTGACAAGCCAAACAATGTTTTTTTTTCATTACACATTAATAAATGTATTATTCATATCAATAAATCTATTTACTGTATATAACGTATATACGAAAGTATATGTTCCTTGATATCACAAACTACCAGTTATTAAAATGATAAACTCGTTCCTTGAACTTTGATAAAAAAAAACGTTACATTAACGTACCTTTTTATTGTATTTAGGTACCTCTTTTGTTCACTGTGACTAAATTTAATTTGCAAAATACCAAAACGACGCAAAAACTTTAGTTTCTTTCAAAATTGATGTTTGTAAACAAAATGAGATTCTAGATAACATTTAGTTACGGTGTTAATCTATTTTCATAATGAAGAGGTGCTTTCTCTTTACGAACATTTTAATGTTTCACCCATATCTACTAAACCAGAAGTATAATTTTTACGTGTGCCTGACTAAAATTTAATTCAAAAAATGCGATAATTTTTAAATTAGTAATAATTTTTTAGCCTGTATAACACTTAATGGACCTACCATTTGTTTTAATATTTATAATAAGGATTTTATCGAACTTAATTACGTTTCAAGAAGTGTCTTCCTTAGTTTACAACTAACAGTAAGTACATTGAGGGAAACGTGATTGCAATTGTGTTATTTTCCTTACAAGTAATAGGAACTATTCCTCCAATTTAGTACTACAAGATGTAGAATTTTGCTAGAAATTGTGCTTATCACTAAAGTGTAGCGCACATCTTTTTCTCAGTGTATTCTGTATGAGCGTTTTATATGCTGAACAAGTGAGACATAAAATATTCGCACGATTTGTATGATGAACGAATGAAAGATTCCTGACATCAGAGTTGCACATCAGTGCACTGTAAATATATGTGTGGTATCCCAGGAGGAACTGTTACTACTGATAGGTGAAAAGATGTGAACAATCTGAAAACTCGATAGTTTACTAACGTAATTGATGCCAGCTCGGCTATATCTTCACATATCTGTTGCTTCTGGTTATAGCGAAGGTGCACATCAACTTGCTTGTAAACAACAAACCTAATTTTTGTTTCATATAAAAATGTTCTTACTCTCATTTTAACTAACGGGGGTCACAAAATTAAACAAATAGTAGCACAATATGCGGGCTCTTGTTGCTATCAAAGTGAGTCACATGTTGATAATATTCTTGTTCCGCGTATTACGAGATACTTAATGTAAGTAAGTTTACTTACATTAAGTACTTTATTGAACCCAAATTCTTAATTTTATCAAATTCTAGATATTAATAGCGGTTGATGGGACGGTCAGGTATTTAAAAGATATTTATATCTCAAATCCCTTTAAGAAACCAAAACAATTAAGAAAGATTAAAATTTTAAACAATTACAAAAGAGGCTTAGGACATTTTATGGTTTCCTACTCAATAGGAAAATTTTCTTGTAAACCATTAAAATCGTACTACATGGTAAACACTTTACTTTATTTATCTTAAATAAACACGGCAAAGGATGAATAATACCGTATTATAATTCATTCTGTCCGTTCGATGATAATCCCGTGACATTAATTTGCAAGTACTGTGCATACCCCGTTAGCGATGCCAGCATATTGGCAGGCAGGCAAGCACGTCGTCAGGTATATGGACATACGCAGATCACTTTCCGACATAGCGACGACCTTTGCAATGTGATTTTAACGACTAATCCATTATGTAGTACTTGGATGAGTAGATGACGTACCTAGAAAGAAGTTTGTGAAGGCATATTGCATTATAGAAAATCGGCAAAACAAAAACTGAATGAAAGCACTAATTCGCTTTATTAGATTTCTTTCAATTACAGAGCTTGTTTACTAATATATTTTCGCAAAATTTCCTCGCCAATTTTTATGTACTATGTATATTTTACCTTTCTTGAACAAGCAAAATAAATTCACATACAATAATAATAATTGCTGTATTATCAACTGATATACCATATAGAACATAAATTAGGATAATCACAAGGTGAAATAGAGCAGCGAATGAAACAGGGTACGGCTAGTCTGTTCTACCATTTAATCCAAACTTTTAACGTTATGTATCGCAAGTTTGGTTTTTTAATGGAATATCCAACATATTATTATGTTTTTGAATGTCTCTCTTTAATTCATGACACCTTTCATCAATATTGCCTATAGCCACCTATCTTAGTTCCTCAGATAATGGAGATAATTTGAGATATTACTGTTTCTTTAGCGACCGATATTTTAAACGTGTTACAACGTCAGATCGATAATCCATATTTTATCCGATGAAGTATTTCTACAATACATCGGAAAATCTTTAATCTCAACTAGCGTCTGCAGGATGACCAACACGGTTATTTCAATTCTTTAAATAGAACATCCTATATACTTTTGAGGAATCTGAGAAATTATTTTGGATTTTTTTATAAACATTTGTCTGTACCTAAAAAGTGTTCTTTAGTAAATTAAATGGGAAGAACTGTATAGAGTGCTGCGGCGTTTTATTAAAGATGTTCACTAAAAATGTCCACCTCTAAACATTCGTCTGCTTATTTTCGCTATTTATTATTTATATTGCACTTCTTACATTATTAGACAATGTATATAAAAAAATGATAGTTGTTTCGAGTAAATGTGCATTGGTTTTAATGAATATCTTCAGCGAACATAGAAACAAGGCCATGGAACGCTTTACACGCACAATTTGCACACTAAAAAGTCTCCTGAAATTATGACAAGCCTAAGAAAGCTTATATAACCGGTTGGGCCGTCATCGCACATCAAAAAAAAAACAAATTCCAACATTTCGTTGTAGTACTCCATGTTTCTACAAAAAGACTTGCCTGCAGAAGTTAACATTTGGTTTACTAGAAAGCAGCACATTTTAGATGTATACAGGAATGCATTCTAGAACATGTTCCCCCATCAGATTCTAGAGAAATATACAGTATGTTCTATTAAAAAAAAAATGAAATAGCACGAATTAACCATGGCAACGGCTTAAATGGCAAATTTGTAGACGCCAGTTGATATATACATTTTATTTTTACGTTAAATATCAATAGTTAAAGGAAGAACGAAATCTCAAAAACTAAAATAAATAGTTATAGGGAATTTTCAAGAAAATTAATTGAAGAGAGACATTCAGTAACTTATATCGCGCGCTGCGAAAATGGTATATTTAAATATAAATTTATATTGTGCCTAATTTGTCTTCGAATATTTTTTATTTGATAATTTTTTCCCTAAATTGATCAGAAAAAGATTATCCTTCGCCAACGCACTGGATGGGCGCGCTGTATGTAATATATAATATCCGATTAGTTTCATAAATTCAAAAATCCATATTCACATCATTAGATAGAGCTTGACAAGTTGTATAGAGCTGCAAACTACTAAAATCACTGGAGATGCAAAATTTTTTTTTTCGTAAATAAAACAAACGTGCAACCCTATTTCCACAAACATGCTACTAATTCCACACATTGGTAATATTCCACACGCAGTTTCACCAGAATTCTTAATGGTAATATGGAGTAGTTTTCTGAAATTAAACCAATTGATATGGAATAACATAATTATTCTGATCGTTTTTTCTTAGCTTATTGGTGTCATATAATAATTGCGATACTAATTAATTAAATAGTAGAAATGTCTTTCGGGTGATGTCGTGTAGTTAATATTTTACTTGACTTTTCGCTGACCATGCTGTCAGCTTCTTCAGAAGATTTCTAAATACTGCTGTTGTTGTCTTTTGCTCCTCGTTACATATCCTATTTCTGTTCCGCTTTGCTGATCCATAACCGTTCCGTTCCGCTGAATCGCATCGTTCGTTGTATGACGACTCCGTAGTGCTAACTTCCACGTGTTGCTGATCTTGTATCCATCTTCGCGATTGACGTTGTTGGTGTTCTTCATTATTTCTATGGATTCGCGTATTATCCTCGGGTAGTAGTGGCTGGTCCTGGCTAATACCTTAACGTCGCTGTAGCTTATGCGGTGGTCTCCTTGTTGGTGCAGGTGTTCTGCTACTGCAGATTTTTCAATATGCCTAAGGCGTACGTACCCCCACACAGACCGGTACCTGCATACAACATCTCACCACCATCCTCAACAAAAGAGATCCCTCATCAACACATTATTAAGAAGAGCGGAGATAATCAGCGACAAACATCACCGGAATAGCGAAATACAACACGTCAAAAACGCCCTGCAGAAAAATGGCTACAGTACAAAAGATATAAGGAAGCCACGAGAGCAGAGAAAAGACGAAGACCAATAACAACCAGCAGGATACGCGTACCTTCCATACATAGCCGGAGTCACCGACAGGCTAAAAAAGACCCTAGGAGAAAAAAACATCACCACACGTTCCACCACGGTGACCAAAATCGACCAGCTACTCCCTCCTAACAAGGACGTGTTACGGAAACTACGAGCAGAAGGCATATACGAACTGAAATGCCAATGTGGAAAAAGCTACATCGGTCAAACAGGACGGAGTATTCAGTGCAGAGTGAAAGAACACAAGAGAGACGCACGCCTTAGGCATATTGAAAAATCTGCAGTAGCAAAACACCTGCACCAACAAGGAGACCACCGCATAAGCTACAGCGACGTTAAGGTATTAGCCAGGACCAGCCACTACTACCCGAGGATAATACGCGAATCCATAGAAATAATGAAGAACACCAACAACTTCAATCGCGAAGATGGATACAAGATCAGCAACACGTGGAAGTTACCACTACGGAGTCGTCATACAACGAACGATGCGATTCAGCGGAACGGAACGGTTATGGATCAGCAAAGCGGAACAGAAATAGGATATATAACGAGCAGCAAAAGACAACAACAACAGTCTTTAGAAATCTTCTGAAGAAGCTGACAGGATGGTCAGCGAAACGTCAAGTAAAATATTAACTACACGACATCACCCGAAAGACGCTCAACTAATTAATTAAATATCCATCCATTGATAATAATAATGTGTTCAAATTGTCGGGAATTGCTTATTAGAAGACTTTCGTAACCCAAACATCAGTTGTCATAGTAACTAATTACCTGCAGATAGAGTGACTTTAAATAAACTAGAGATCACGAAATAAATTAGCAAACAACTTTTATTCTACCACCTATTTATTGCGAGCTATATTCAACATCACTCGCTACTTTTTTGCCACACTGTACATGTTTAAATACATACGCACGTACAAGATTTTACCTCGTAATAAATCGGAAATACTAACGTGGTACCATGAGTCACATAGACATTCCACCGCTCTAAGAAGTATTTGTATTTACCTGAAGCTATCGTAACAGCAATTCCTGCTTCCATAGCAGTGTGAATAGCGATAATCGAATAAATCAGGGGAGCAAATCAATTATTACCAGAGTTACTGTTACGTATGTACGAATTAAGCTCTCTAAATACATCTAAATACAAATTAATATTCAACATTATGCTAATTGGTTCCACTTACATATGCGTGAGTGCAGCGATCGATTAAATCGGAAATTATCAGTGTAGATCGATGTATGAATGAAACATTTATTTTTACATTTAGCGCTTCATACCTAATTGGAATTAATAGTAAGGTTACAGGCTATTTCAGGAAACTCGTTAGAAGAATTAATGATGTTATTATGAACGGAATTCTGAAATTTTGGAATAATGAACTATAAGCATCGGACCTATTAATTTAGAATATTTTCGCCTAGAACATACTTCCGGTAAACCCGGAAGTGATTACAATCTTTCGTATTTTAAATACAATGGTATACTTTTTATCGGTTTAATCAATTGTACACATCGCATGCAACTAACTTCGATTAGGGTACCTATCTCTAAATTCAACTGTTTTCGAGATACTTACGAGTAATTCGCACCGCTCTTGTTGAAATTAAATATTTGAGAATGGAGATTAAGGTATTTACTTTTGTGGACCCATACGTACCACATCTTATCATTATCGTTACTGAATTTTGTACAGGGTGTTCATAAACTGTTTCCAAAGATGGATATCTAGAAAGTTAGATATGTTTAGCCGGAGAAGGTTTCGTTCCCCATTAATGTTTCTTCGTACATAACTGGTCCTATGAGACGATTTCCCAATATGTCCATTCAGGCGTATTTGCTCTTTTATTTGAAATTCTCTAGTGTCCAATAGCGCTCCGTATTTCTGCTAAAGATTCCAGAATTGGTACGTTTTGATTCATCTAAGCTGATGATTTTGGTTAAAAAGTATTTGTTGCCTTCTAATCTCCCAACTAACTAAGGCCGTGGCTAACATGAGGGGGTGTTTTTATCACAAATAAAAACAGGCGAAAGAGAATTATCTTTGATTTATTTTCTTCGCCTATATTTGACAACTGAATAGAATTATACTTCTTTTCTTATAATAGCAGTATGAATACTTTTATTGTACTGCATTGGTATTTTTTTTTTAATGAAAAGTTTGCCTTATCTAAAACCGTATTACTACGAATTTATAATAGTACAACATCGTGTCACATAAAGAATGTCATATTACATCTGTTATCTAAAGCTAATAGATAGAAAACTCTCTTACATTCTCATATTAACGTTCTATCTGCCAAGTTATATAAATTGCAATTGATATTATTATCACTACCAACATATTTTTCCTATTTTTAGGCACTACTATTTTACTTCGGATAAGAAGACAACACACATTAGACTCAAATGAAAACATGCAGTTTGGATTCTCTTGCGAACATGTACACGTTTTCGGTTTTCTTACCTATTTAAGGTAGTCTCATACCATTGAAAATATGGTATACACCACGCATTTTTCATTCATCTCTCACACTGTGTTGAAGCAAGTAATATTACCTTTTGTTTTCTCAAATCTTAAAAGCATCGTCAAATTGCATATATTCCTGCACCAACGCTAAATAATTAGGATTGAAACAGTCGTAAGTCGTCATTATATAATGAAATAATTTTATGCTAACCACAGTTACAATAAAAATATAATTAAGAATTAAATTATTTACCGCCAGCCATATAGCTGCCCAAAATTTGTCGCGTCCAATATTAGTTCATGGAGCAGATATTCACACATTTACGTAATTCAATTATTAAAACTATTAACCGGTCAAATATTACATAATTAGACTAAACAATCAGCAAATTCGAACTGTAATAAACATGTGTTGAATAGCTTTCACTGTGAGTTATTCAGCTAAAGCTCTTTATTATTGACCTTGTCCCATGGAGAATTACTCTTTATTCTACCGGAAATACCAGTAAATGCCTATGTTAACGTATACACGAGAACACCTTCACGTATCTCTATGTATTTCTATTTTTAAAAAGGTTAAATTAATATTTGGTATCAGATACATGAAATATAGTTTCAGAAATAATTTTTACGTATTTTTATATGAGGTATGTTGGATACTAGCTGTTGTTTAACAGTTATTTGAAAACATGGGAAAAGTTTGCCAAATGATGCTAGACGACCGTCGAATTAAAGATAGAGAGGCTGTGAGTACCTCTAAAGAATGTGCTTGTCCTGACCAAAGATTTGGTAATCGCGCTTTGTATTCGATGGCAACCCTTTTTTGGAATAAAGTTTTGTTCCGCCAAGACAACATTCCTATTACCCATGGCAAAAATTGACACAATGGAGTTCAAATTAATAAACCACCCACTCTATTCATCAGACCTGGTCTCCAGCGACTTTCTTCTGTTTCCTATGAGATTTTCATCGAATGAGAAGGCCACCACATTCGCAAACATCTATTTTCCAGAACAAGATGTCAACTAGTATTTAGACGGATTAAGAAGATGGAAACATCTTGAACAAAATATGTAAACTTACAAAGAGACCATGTTTAAAAAGAAAATTTGAAAAAAAAAACTATTCCTGTGTTAGGGTGGAAACCTTTCAAACAAACATTGTAACGAGAGAATACCGGCAACCCGAAAATTCAGATTTAGATAAAACTAAAGAGACTGAATGTATACTTTGGTGTAAGGACAACACAATTACTTTTGGAAAAAATATTTAGCGGGGTATACTTAATAACTTATAATAAAATAATTTGCATCGTCCTTGAGATTATGCAATGAATTTCAAATTATGTTATAAAGTTATAGTTTCTGTGATATCTACAAACATTTAAAAATCATGCAGATTTTTTGAGGTGCCTTAGAGCTGGTTCCTTCTTACTTGTGCGATAGGTCGCAGTATGTGAGACTTCAAGGTGGCGAGTTTTCTATTCTTGCACTGACTAAGGATATTCCGCAAAGATCAGTTTTAGCGTCGCTACTTTTACAAAAACGACTTCGTCTACTGTTTAAGCTCTCGCTCATCCTTACTCAACGTAGTGGTCTATTTTGGAGTTAGATCGTCATCTGCTCTAGTGGGTGGCAATGCTGGGACTCACTCCCATGCTCCCTTCCACAATGTCTTGACGAAAATCTTTAGCGATGCTATTTGAAAATCTTGTCGTACCCTATCGTTGCGGACGACTCTTGGCGCTTGAGTTATTTTTCTCAATATTTTTCTTTGATACCCTTCCAATGCTTTAATTGTACCCTCAGCCACTGCGAACTATACAATGACCGCGTACGTCAACTCAGGTCTTAAAATTGAGGTGTATAGAAGTAATTTCGACTTCATGTCCAATTTGCTATCACTCCGTTCGAGGGACATTAATAGTCCTCTTGCTAAGTTGAATTTTCTCTGCTATATGACCAATCCAGATGTATCTCGTGTCAATGATTAGTCCCAAATAATTCACAGTTATACTGGATGGCACACTTATCAATCAATTCGTAAACCGCACCGTGATACACTTCTCGTTATTAATACCTAGCCTCCATTTGCTAAACCACTCAATTAAGCGATCCATAGCGCCTTGTATTCGCCGGGTCAACATCTCTCGTCCCAAGAAGAAAAAGCAAGGTATATATTGTAAGTACAGCCGATAATTCCTTCGGTATATCGCAGGTATAAAAAATATATAGCTTTGAAGGCAGCAATGAACGCTGTAATCAACCTAGATGTCGACAAAACATCTGCCATCTTGATGAAGAAGGTTTCACCGCGCAGATAGTTCTCGATTAATTGTACCAAATGAGCATTTATTCCCATTTGGGTAAGTTTGGAGGAGCCCCTGATACCAACCAAAGCTTGATGAATATCCGAAATTCATGGACCACATACCTTCTCTCCATTGCATCTCATATGTAGTCCGTGAATCTCAATAGTTGAAGATCGGCGGACAGCTCTGAAAGCGAACTGCTCGAGAGATATTGGGAACCCTCTCAGACGATTCACTATAATGGATTCGGCGACATTAGAGAGACTGGAAATAAAGCTTATGAGTCGATACTTTTGCAGAAAAATAGGGTTTTTATTGGACTTGGGAAAGACCAGAATATTAGTATGTTTCCTTATTAACTATAGCTGTTAAAATAATTGTTGCTTCTATAGACAGCTTTTTAAGAATTCGATTTGTAATAGAATCTCTTCCCGATGCTTTTCCATCTTTTATTTTATTGAATGCAATTTAATTTTTTTCTGTTGTAGTTGATACTCATGGTCTCATGTATCAATTTGACGCGCTGTCATAAATATATCTTTCATTTGAAACTTTCTTCTCGTAAGGCAACTATTTTTAAGGGGTGAGTCTTCATACGATGATCGAAATAAATAAAAACAGATTTTGAAAGGTAGGAATAGTACCACATAACAGCATAAGCAGGAATGAGCACAAAACTCACTGTACTTTTAATGTAGCCGCAAATGTCTCCGACTATTTTAATGCTAAAATATGAAATTCATTAAAAAAATCAGAGCCTAATATTTATCAAATGCATATTCCTCCTTTGCAGTTTTATTCTTTGAATTGTCTTGTATGCATACAGGTAATAGCGTAGCATTTCGTATAATTTAGAGTATAACCTGTCAATACAAACTTACCTGTATTACATTTAATAATTAATAATTTTAAGATACCGTTGTGTACAATACGACACAAAAAATTAATAAATAGCTTGGACCCATACGTGACAGTGAAGATTTTCTTATTTATATTCTTCTTTAGCACAAAAGAGAAAATAAAACAGGGTATTTTTGCGTCTACAGTAACGAGTTTAGAAACAATATTTACACAAATCTCAAATGCGATCAAGACAAATAATTCAATTCTTAAGTACCAGCGATATTCGATTAATTTAAATTAATTGTGTGTGAATAAATTACACTTTAACTAGATTAGGTTAAACCAAGTTATTGCCATTTTCGTTTTGAATCAAGGATTTGTTATGAAACTTTGTTTCTGCATGGCTGTAACAGAAAATAAAAAAATTCTGGAAAACATATCGTTATTGAAAAACATATCTTATGACGCCATAGCCTAATCAAGAAGTAATTAAAAACGATTAGCGATTGTGATATAATAATAACATTTAGCCACTTTACTGAGGTTCAAAGCATTCTTCATCTAGCAATAAAAGCTTTGGCACTAATTGCAAGGGTGCGTGCATTGTGCACTAATATACGTAATCTCTTTTATTGCTACTTATAGTTATTGCATTATTAATTGTCAATATAGTGAAAAGAAAGAAGAAATAAATTCCTGAATAATTATTTAATTGTAAATAAGGTAAGCAAACATACTATATTTACGGTACTGAGTTAGTCATGCTGTTGTTATCATTTGAAAAGCTAATTGTAGAGGTTAGTATTCACATAAACAATCTTTAAAGCTTAGGATAGACTACATACTTGCAATTTATGTCATCTAAACGCAATTAAATAAACTAGATTCATTTAATCTAGGTCAAAGCCATAATTCCATCGGATTTGTTTTTCAATAAAGATTCCTTAAGTATAATTTTGTATAACTGCAACTAACACCTATAACTACTTCATACATACATTTCAAATTTGGTGGGAATGAAGTTGTTTAATATTACTTGCTTCTGAAACACTGTGTATAGCTGGAAATGTATATACGACTTGAAGAGTAACCAACTTTTATTAAAAACTTTTTTCCATATTATTAAAAATCTGGGCATCACACAAGTGTTGCGTTTAAGTGCAAGGTTCTATATATTTCAAAACACCGTGTTATGAAGCAATTTCTGGTATCAAATAACTCTTATATGTAAACATCACGTCTAACTGTTACCGTTCGGTGTTTCACCCCTTCAAAGTGAATTTCCGCTGATAACAAAAAATCCCTTGAAAGACGACGCACCTTCTAAGTCTGCAAAAGCAATGGAAAATTGGTAGAAATGGCTTTATTGTTTTTCAAAATATTCGCCATTAGAATTTGATACACATTTGCATGGATTCGAAGCAATTCTCGAAACATGTTCTCCACTCTGAAGGTGGTACTTCCAAAAGATGGTTTTTTAAAGATCTTAACATCCTTTTGAGGTGATAAAAATGGGAGCCTGCACATTTTTTATTTGACATTCGGTGACGTTAGGCAATAAATCAGTGAATATGGGCAATTCTATGTTTCTCTCCAAATAATCAATTGTTTGTTGCGCTGTGATAGATAGCATTGTCCTGACGAAGGATCATGCATATTTCCTACCAGAAACTAAAAAAATGCGAACATAATTAACTAGCAATGTCCAGAAAAGCAAAGAAATAACAGCAGTTAACAAAATAGGAACAACTAAGGGAAGTTAACAATATTAACAAAGAACGAAAATATGAAGAACGCAGCTTTTAGTAACAATAAATAACAAGACAATCTCGTGTCTTCTCCTACACACAGGAAAAGGATTATACGAGACAAGTAATAATTACTTAAAGGAAGGAACTAACGCTACTCTTATTACTTTATTTACATTCTTCCTTCTCTTGTTTGTTACCAATTTGTATTGCTGTATCGGAGCCACCTCCTCTTTATCGATAGTTTACTCGAAAGTCCATTTGCACACGTTAGGTCGCTTTTAGTAGACAGAATCACTTATTTATTCCCAAATTAAATTAGCGACTTCAATTAAGCAATTCATACATTTCATTTAAAGAGAATACTCTCTTCCAATAAAATAGCACATGAGAAATTCTGTTTTGTATATCTCAAAAACTAGAGCTGCTACGAAAAAATGGCAGGTATTTTTGAATTCAGCACTGTGAATATCATCACTGTTCCGGCAGCAAGAAAAAAAATTAATTTTGTTGGGCTGTAAATTATTACTTAGTAGGATTTTACGAAAGTAATTATCCTATAAACTAACTAAAAGGTGAATTACTAGGTTTTCACGAATTACGGCAGTAATTAGGTCCTTACTGTGTGTACCTTATTCACCATTTCGAATGGTTTCATTGAAGAGATTTTTCGATATCATAAATCGTGATTTATGTTTAAAAGGGAGAAACTTCACGCGACCTAAAATACCAAGATAGATTTGTAGGATCAGAATTGACCACATAAAAAGCGACATGGGACAATAGATTCTTCGATAGCACTTTTACTATTGGTAATAAGAGAAAAATTGCTATCCAAAATCGTTCTTATGGAACACCTTGTACATCAGTACATTTACGAAAAATGAAATTTGCAACGCTCTACAGAAATGGCTGTAATAATAGTGATGTTTCGCTTTCCATGTTGGGGATTTACAAATTTACAGCTATAGGAAAACTTCTACTTAGAATAAAACTTTTTTATCATAGGCCATCTCTGACAACGTCCTCAAGATTGCATTTTTCGAATGACGTTTTCGTAGTTATTCCAAATAGTGTGTATTTTATAATTTTGATATCTGATCTGACTATATAATATAACTAAAATTAGTCGTATTTGAGATATTTTGCATCTTCGAATTGTTTTGATTCGAAATAATTAGTTACCAAAAATTTATCTATTAACTCGTTATGTTTGAGCTATTTTAAGAGTCTCTAAAAGTTTAGTATTTCTTTAATTCTATTAGCTATAGATTACTTTAATTTGTAGGGTTCCAAATAATGTGCAAGCTCAGATGTAGCTTTAACATGAGGGAGCTCCAATACATCATACAAAATAATATTGGAAAAAATGATTTTTGGAAACGAAAAGTTAAAAGTTAAAAGAATACTAAACTTTCAGAGGATGTTAAAACAACTCCAAACTATATTGATATGTTTTCTAAAATAAAATATCAATGTCCGGTTTATTATTTTCAATGATCCGCTTGTATTAATTTTGACTTACTTATAGTAAAGCGTGGTGTTTATTTATCTTTTGAAACCATTCTTTTATTTCCTTCTATATTGAATTAATAATGTTCCTCCTGCAAGATCCTTTTCTTGTAAATCCCCTGCAATCGTTCCTCTTAGCTTTTTGAGTTCATTTTCTTGCTTATTTCCTTCAGAATAACTTTTGAATTACTTTTAATAGTTTTAAATAAATATGATGCTTTGATCGTTGACTAATTTCGAATTTCTAAATAAATTTTTCGAAAAAATATCTGTTATCAAAGGTATGTTCTTTTATCTGTCCGCTTGTTTGCACGTTGTCACATGGATGCCAATCCAACAACTCTATATACTGGTGTGTTTGGATCAATGTTTTCAATGTTGTAGATGATATTGTAAATTTCAACTACTAGATTCCATATAATTTGTTTTGCGCTTGACTATTACAAAAATATTTTGAAGATGTAAATTATTTAAATTATTGAACTTGCGACTTTAATTATTCTACCTAAAGTATTATTAATGGAGTCTTTTTTTAACAAATAAAAAATTAATAGTATAAATTATCAAAATGCTAGAATTCGAATAATAACTGAAAATAATTCGAGTTCTACAAATATTAATTTAAATTTCGATAATTAACGATTATTCAAATTAAAATAATAAAAATTAAAGAATTAAGGTGTAAGCAGAGATTCCGCAAGGCGAGCGGGCGTCCTTTAACAGAATTTAGAAGGATCTTTTATGATACTTGGTATCATAAAAACAATATTTTATGTATGTACCCTGTGTTAAAAATTATGGCAATATTCCTACTGACGTCATTTACCATTTTTAACCGACTTCAAAGAAGAAGGAGATGGTTCTCACTTTCGTCGTGTTTCTAGGTGTTACGTCATATCTCCGACGTTTCTCAACCAATTCCGATGACTCCTTTTTAATTCGAAGGGGACAGACTCATACTAAAACTTATTACAGTTGCGAAAATTTTGATAAAATCGTAGAGGAGGCTGAAGATCTAAAAAGCCTCGGAATATTAAGCCTATGATAAAATATAAACGCCACCAAGGGAATAAGAAATTTTTCAATGAATAGGAAGAAGAGTACGTAATTCCTAATACGTTAAAAAATTTTCAAATTGAAGTTTTTAATGCATCGCTTGATATAATTATCAACCAAATATCTAGAATGTTTTACTCCATAAATAAAATCGTGATATTCTCCTCGTCTGTCAATCCCTCAAAATATATTTCTTTAACGAATGTTGAAATAATGGAATATGAAAGATATATTCTGTACGTATATGGCGATGATTTTTCAAAAGACTGGCCCATTTAACTGATTCATTTTAAGACTGTTTTCCTCGATGACCTTAAACAAAAATCGTCTATTAAGCACCTAGCGAATTTATTAATGTTCGAAAATACTTGTATAGCAAATCTTTCAGGACCCGCTACCATTTCTTAATAATTATTAGCTATTTTAGAAGGGACCCCTAAAATTTTCGCGAGGGAGCAAACTTTCTGATCTACGCCACTGAGTACAAGTGTACGCACTTCGTCCCAATATTCCACTACAATGCGAGCACATAATGATAAAATGCTCGTCCTATCAAATGGAGTTCATCCATAAGTCAGTTAATACTTACAATGGAAAGCAAAATATCAAATATTACGCAAACTACAGCTACTTCCGAATAGCATTGCAAATATTATTTTTCGTATATATTACGAAAACAATTGAATTCAGATATTAGTTGCCCTACATGAAGTAGCCGAAAATTCCCGAGTACAGATCAAATATATACTAATATACGGGGTATTCCATTAATACAAAAAAAAACTAACTTTGACTTACGTAAAAATATTTTGAACTTGTACTACTAATATGTATCTATGATTTTTCTATAGATTTCTTTTATTTATCTCGCACTATCGCCCCACCCGGTACAAGTGAAACTCGCTATATAAAGTTATCAAACTCCCGAAACGTACTTTACATCATTATACAGCAAAGCTTACATTTCCGGTGACGAGCGGAAATGATAAGTCGCAACAGTATTCATTGGAGGACATGGTTTCCCCGAACAAATCAGCGAGCCACAAAACATTTTCTCGTTTCGGCGTAAAAGTGGCAATCGCGCAAACAATTTCGGCGTGGTGGTCCAGCGGAATACCCGCACTTTCTTCTTGTATTGGCACCGCCGCGCCGCGCCGTCCCGGCGAATGTACTTACGTCCGTCAAAAGGTTTCGAATCGTAAAACGCAGGGAGACTTTCTTAGAAAAAAGACAAACGAAGATTGTATATCACAGCCGTCCTGAAATAAGATATAGACGGTTGATTTTTAAATACAAAGGCGAGCCGCAACGTTGACCGTCACATTCTGCACAACGGCGTGGCAGAAACTTAAAATCAGGGAGTGCGTGTTTACGTTGATTTAAGGCAATACGTGGTAACAGTAATGGTACAGCCTTGAGAAATAACAACAAAATTACAAACGCAACGTACCTATACCTTCGTACTACATATCAACCGTTGACTTATATGCCGTAGGACTAAAAGATTATATACCTATCTGTCTGAATTATAACTTGACATAGATGCACCAAAAAGAATTACAGTAGAATAACTTACAAAAACATGGCATAAGATAGAGCATATCAAATATTTTTTCTATTTGGCAGTTTTTTCCGCACGCACCCCGTTTCAAAATCAACTTCATTATGATACTGTTATCATTTCAGGAGTAATATTTTGCGTAATGTCCTGGTCACACTTTGCCTTAAGAAATTAGTAGAGAATGTTTTTTTCATAAACATTTCTGTTTGCCTAAATTGCAAACTTTTTTAAATATCCTTCAGTATGTTCTTATTATATTCTTTACTGCTGAAAAACTTAATATGCGATGCTTTAAATAAATCTATTCGTTTTATATTGAATTCTAATCAACATTTGCCAGCTTATTTTCACTAATTATTCTTTAATAATGGATGAAGAAATATAATGGTTACCTCGAGAAGATGCTGGCGACGATGTTTGCGCGTTAGTTTACTGCAGAAGGAGGCATATACCTATATACCCAGGTATAGAAAAATATTTATGAAAGAAATCTAGAATAATTTCTCTATCTGATTCTGAAAAAACATACAAAGTGTTCCAATAAAAAAATGGAAATTGCGTGAATCAAAGATAAGAATGATTTCGCACGCCATCTTATAGGCGCTAGTTGATATAAACATTTTTCGATATATTGCGAAAAATGCCAAGAAATATACAATAACACTTGCACTTTCGCTCTGGTGTGTAAGGTGTTTAAGATATCACAAAAAAAAACTAAAGGTTGGCATGAATTGAAAACCTGGTAATACGAGGATTGTCTTTTTAGTTTTGCATCTAGCGTAAATCCGTAAAGGGCGGCTCAAATGAAATCACTCGAAAAGTGGAATTGAGTCGACGAAATTTTAGTACATCGCTAGTACTGCAAATTCCAACGTCGACGCAGCAGTCTCAACGATATTCTCAAGACAGAACCACCAAAGAAAACGTTGCTGCTGTACGCCAACCGATCAAGGAAGATCGACATGTGACGTATCGCTAGAATGAGACATTCATATTCATTTCAAAGGCCTCCAAAAAATTCTGGCTTGGAGAAAGTTAGTTTCCAGTTGGATCCCACATCTTTCAACTCAAGAAAAAAAGGACATGGATCATTGAAGCACAAATGGCGGCACGCGTTAGTTAATGTCCAAAAACCTTGGACCTGCTTAACTACGGAAGCTCAAAAAGTATTTATAGTATAGTAGTGTGTGGAATCATGGATATACTTCTATGGACCAGAAATCAAACGTTACTCCGCTGTGTGGGTGTTTGAAGATAAGGATAGGCCAACAAAAGTTATTTATTCCCGAAGTGCGCCGAAGAAAATTGTCGAAACATTCGCCTCAATTTCAGGTTAATGGCGATTGGTATACAGCCTTTTGTTTACCAGAAGGGATTGCTATTCTCCGAGAAACCAACCCACAACAACGAATCATCCTCCACCGCGATAGTAAAGAATCTCATAGAATTCAAAAACAGATTAAGTTTTTAAACCAGAAAACATCAGTAACTCGGTAACACCTAATGTGGCCGCTTCTAAAGTTTCACAGCGTTCAGTAACTTATTGAAGGGATTCCTCTTAACACAAACATAAATGTATCTCTAATTGTATACAAGTAAGAGGCTACGAAATTAAAAACAAACGAGAAATTGAAGCGAAAAATACGTCGAGTAATATTGTAAAATAACGAAAAGATAAGAAAGAAGAAAGTAAAAAAAGGAGCAGTAAGAGATTCACTTAAAGAAACTGTTCAATATGACGACCATTCTGCACAGTTTTAACACCTTACTTAACAAACTATGAAGTGCGTTTCCATTTAATGATCTTAGCAAATCCAGCACTCTTTATTTTAAAATTTTCCGAGTTTCTGGCAGTTCCTAAATTAAATTCTTTGTTTATAGTAAACGCAATAAACAAAAGTCAAGAGGGTAAGGTAGGGTGATCTCGCAGGGCATTGCACTGTTGTATCATTTGAAATCATTCCCTCATTAAACTGTTCATCCAAAATATGTTTCACGTCACAAGTGTTATCGGTTTTCCATTCGAAACCAGTGGTCTTGGATGGAGGACCTATTAAGTGATTATCTGAAACCAAAATAAACTCAAACAATAAGCAAAAATGCAAACAAAATTTCATGCCAATTAAACCGGACTAGAGATTGAAACCGAAGTTCACCAGATGTAGATTTTTAGTAGAGCAGTGGTGATAGATGCCTACTGAACACTCCACAGTATTTTACTATGAAAATTAAGATCATCCTCATATTTTTCTAGGTATCACCTGTTAAACTGTAATCTTCGGTTTATTTTTGTTTAAACCTTGTACAACTGTTGGTTTGTAAGTATGGTATTAGTTTTTCTTCAGGGGTAAACAGTGGATTTTGGAATTCCCGCTTCTCAAACCATTCGTGCCTGGGTTGTTGGTAATGTTTTGGAAAATAATATTTCGACATATATTAACATTGTTAACTTCCCGGTTAGTTCTTTTTTTGTTCGAAACTTCCAAAGTTCAATAAAAGATAAAAAATGCGAAATATCTCGCTAAAAAATGCTCTGTGCCCACATTAGGTGTTATTATTGAGGAAAAATGAAATCAGCAAATTTTGGTTTAATTGAAATATTTTAAAGTGTGAAAAAGGCAGACGGAAATGGATTTGGTGGGAGTATTGAATTCACAACCAAGGTACCAATAATAAGCATTGCAATGTGGAAACACTGTATGTAACAGAAAAAAATACTACAGAAAACGTTCTTTATAAAGTTTATACCAAAATCCAGGGAATTACGGATAGTATTTTCTACTACTAGATAGATGGTTTTACCGACCTTTTATGAAAAATCTTCTGTGTTTAAAAGCTTACTTTAGTTAATATTTCTTATCAAGCTTTTCTCATTCTAAAATTATATTTGAACGTGTAACTCTAAGATAAAAAGTATATCGCAGTCGCTCGAAATATTACAGTGAAAAACGTTATACGAAACTTCCAGCAGACCTCGTATAAAATCGCTCCATTTAAAACAAACATCCATAAGAGTGAAGGGCTCATTGTGTCCAACTTTGAAGTTCGGCAAAGTACGCCCGACAAATATTTTGTTTGCGCGCAACAAGTTTTCTAGACTTTCGTTAAATTATCTCGCATTCTATCCTGTTATATTTTCGCATACCCAACGGCAATGGTATATCGAAAGGTTACGTTGCATTTCATTACGATACGATGTCGTTTAATTAAATGCATTTTTTTATTGTTAATAGATACGTAACTGTAAAATTGTTCTTTCTGTATACATGCGTTCCCCCGGTACTTCTTAAGCAAAGCATCTCGTCAAGTATATTACGCGTTCCTAAATTCTAACATAATTACATTTAGAGAGTTATTATAACCCACGGATTCTCAGAATCACTACCACGCAGTTGGCCATCGCAATTTCTACCTGGTCTTAAACCTTCTCGCAGTTGTTCACAGATTAACTACGAAGAATTAGCCCGCGTAGTTTCCCCAGCCTTATTCTTAGCTATTGTTATCATTACCTGTCTTTTAGAAAATTATTTCCAGTTGCCTATTAGCGGCGTTGTACAAAAAATATCGGCGGAACGTTTGAAATTCGAAATCGTGTACCAATTATTTATGCATCTAAAAAGGATAGCTTTAGTTAACAGAAAATAGAAAATTTAATATTGAACAGGTAGGTTAATCTTTGTTGTTTTAAAATAAATAAAATCAATGATTGAAACCATTTTTGCATCTTCAATTAGCACTAAAGTATAATTTAAAAGAAACTAAACATCTTAAAATAACTTTTAAACGCTAGTCTTCACAGGTCGACGTCAAATTTTAATTGGGATGGGAATTAGACTGATACAAGACGTGTACCTTTTAAGTTTTACAAAAAAAAACATGAAAGAAAAAAGATTTTGCTACAAATCGCTTTACTGTCCTTCAAAATATTCACATTAAGACTTATACGCTTTTACATACGATAGAACTAATTTTCGAAACATTTTTCCACTCTGAAGGTGGTATCTCGAAAACATGCCTTCTGATGGCTTCAATAACCTCTTGAACTGATAAAAATCGCAATCCACACATTTTTTGTTTGATATTCGGGAATAAAAAAAAGTCAAATAACCAATTTTCGGAGGTGTTGTGAGAGATGGCATTGTCATGATGAAGGATGATTGATTGAGTCCTCCCCACCAATGCAACACTTGCGACATGTCCAGTACAACCAAGAGAACAAGCATTTCTCATTTTCTTGGAACTGCTTCCTGAACGAACAACTTTCGATACTTTCGGGTCATGTGAGAACCCCCAAACAGTTGATTGTCGTTTAGTTCCCTGCTTGTATGAATATATTCAAGTTTCATCACCTGTTACGATGTTGTATGCAGATTTTGTTCCTTTATCGAACTTTTTGAGCATTTCCTTATACCAATTGGCACAAGCTTTTTATGCTGAGATCAAACTATGTGGAATCCATCAGGAACAAATCTTTTTCACACCTATTCATGGAAAATCGAATGTGCAGCCTTTTATGTGCTTAAGAATACCCTTATCACACAGCCAGTCACAAACCGATCCTCTTCGATCGACAGCATGACGGAAGCACGACCAGGACGAAGTTCTGCAAACCGATTGTAAACGGTTTTTTCTGATGGAGCTCCATTATTAAAAGTTAAACGAAGAGATTTGTTGCATTGTTGTTAGGCCCTTACTAAAATCGTAAAAAATTATGCAACAAAAGCCTCCACCGCCTCCATCTTCTCATAAAATTGCTTTTTTTTAACGCTTCTTTCGCCATTTCTCTGCTATCACTGCTTCAACAATAATAAATATCAAATTTTACAAAAGTAGTAATATTGAATCTCAATAGCGTTGTGTAAAAACTTAAAAGGTTACCCTCATACAAGTGTCTGTAGGAAAATGATGTTGATAGGAGAATGTAGGTGCTTACATGTGTCATTTCCTTCATTTCCGATCAATCAAAAAGGAAAGACAACAAAATTGGTAATACGTTTGTATAATATGTACATACCGAAATTTATACAATATTTGCTCTATAAAAAGCTAAACATGAATATTCCCATATAATAAAGGGTCTTCCCCCAACTAGCCAATGTATTATCAATACATACAATAAGCACGATAAGATCGCAATTTAACACGAAACCCGTGCTTGTAAATAATCAAACACGATTACAACCTGGCCAAAATTTAATCAAGTAATCAGTTACGAATATAATCGTAAGCGATTAATGATTGAAACCAATTATGTACATTCTTAACTGTGCAGCATGGTTGCAGCAACATAATCGTTACTGTTTTAGTTATTTAACCAGTCTTATGATTACCTTAGTCTTTCGAAATTTCATTCTCCATTTAATGTTTATTGCTTAATTTTGGAACGGGAGTACTTTCATTCGTGATAATTATCATAATTACCGAAGTCATACGAATTATCTGACAGTGTACTTAGGATAAATTTTTTTTTACAACTATAGAAAAAGAATCCAATTTTTAATTAAGCAATGGTAATAGAAACTAGTTGTTCTACGACCAAAATAATAATTGAACGACTGAAGACTGAAAATTTAATCATAAACTCACAAGCGAATTGATCAATGATGAAAAGTACGCGTATTATTTTCAGTCAATTAAAAAAATAATTACTTACTCCCAACACTTCCACTGACCGAATACTGCATTAATTCAGGTTCGTAGGTAACGATCATAACAATGAAAATAGAGTTTAAACTCAAAACTAGTTCACGCAAAAGCTTCCGTAGGGAACTCGCGCCAATATTAGCGGCATGCTATGTTAGGTACAGAACAATTAGCGCGGTAATTAAGCCGCGTTTTTTAATGAAAATTTGTCGGATTGAAACACGAAATTTAAGAAACTTGTGCAACAACGCAACTGTTTTCCATTTAATATTATTTAATTGACATAACCTGAATTTTTGAAAGTAACAATACACATTGCACAGTTCTATACGCTTTACGTAAGCTACTACGAATTATTCGTACCTATACTTATAAATCCTGCCTGAAGAGCTATCACTAGTGCGCCTTTAATATTTTGTATTTCTCTTTGTAACGAAAAATAAATAAATATTATTATTATTATTTTACTTCTCAACGACATATGGTCGAATACTTCCCCTTTGATTTTTCATTAAAGAATATCTTTGTAGAGCTTTAAGATATAATAGAATTAAAGTAATCGTCCTTGGGCTAGCCCTCTGCCACCGTTTGAGATCTATTGTGGTTCCTTAGTTGTTAGATTTTTCACCAGGTGTAATAACTTTGTGAGTGATTCCTCTGCGCAAATTTCAGTGTATAAATATTCCAAGCCCAATGCAATCTCATACCCATAACGTAGTAACGCAGCAAGGGAACATTATTAGTGTCGGATCATCATATTTTAATGTTAGCAGGTAACATTAAATAATGACTTATGTATATGCATACGCAGAACTTGATGTTATCATTATAGATAAGAATATTATTAGCCTTTCATTGATGAACAATAATTACTTTAATTGGCATGGTCTTAAGTATGTACATTGGTTTATGTTATGAGCATCACACATAATAAACTAGTTCTTCGACCTACCAATAAGTTCATTTTGTGATAGCTTTTGATAATAATTCGGCAAGAGGGTAGTTGGAAGTTAAACTAACGAGTGTTAGAAATAAGAGTTAATATCGTTTAGTGCTACCAGGCATTATTTGCGTAATTCATTCTCGAAACTTGATAGGAGTATTATCTTTATAGAATTAGAATAGTTTCAGTCTTTCTTTAACCGACAACCACTTTATATACATTGAGTATCGTAAATAGGAAATATGTTTGTAAGTTAATAGTAACTTCTCTCACCTAAAATAAGTTAGCTAAAGGAAATGATAGAGATGAAATGGTAACGGGAAGATGGCGAAAAGCTGATTAAATATCGATTAATTTCGCTGGTATCGGAGGTAGGTTTCTTCTCGATAGAAAACAAATGCATATCGCCTAAAGTGAACGCGAAATATGCAAATTTCCTCTCACGGTCATCTTCTCGTTTCTTAATGGCCTCGAAAATATTCAGCCGATAGTTTCGGCTGCGTGAGTCGGGCGAACGATCGTCGGTTTGGGGTGGACAGGCAGGGCTGTAGGTCGCGGTCCGCGGCCCTCCGGTCCCCGGGGCGCGCGGCGGCCGCGGGGAAGGACGAGGGGTCGTGTTCGCGAACTACCTACCCGCGTCGCACACGTAAACAGCTAGGTCCGTGTGAAATTACCGCCGGCCCCGCATATCAGGGAGAGAGGGCCATTAGCCTACCCGGTATTTGGATGAACGGTGACAGCATCGGTCGGTCGACCGGCTGCTTGTGTGTTGTGCTGGTGTGTTCTCTCTATCCTCTTCTCCGATCGGCCAGGCACGTACTCCACGGATGACAACACCCGGACGACGGTCCCTGCCCTCCCCTTTTGCCCCGCGTCCCATCGGCGGTCCCTCTTCTTCCCGCCGTTCAACGCCGGGCATCCCTACAGTTCGGTTCGCGTTCACCCCAAACTCCTAAAACCTCATCCTCCTTCGCTTCTACTATTGCCGCCGCCGCTGCCACTGCTGCTGCTGTAGCCTGCTTGCTTGCCTGCCTGCCTACTTGCTTGCTTGCCTTGCGTTGCTCTGCTATTCCGCCACCAACGCCAACGCCACCAATTCTCCAACAACCGTTTCTCTCTACGTTTACTATATACACGGTGTCCAAGATTATGCGACATATACGTAGTGATCTTAAGGTATGATCAAAACGACGATGCTAAATAAATGGTAGCAATCATTAGTCATTCGTAAATCCAACTCATTAGTGATCATAGGCGGAATCTTGAATTACCTACGTATATACATAGTTACGATATAACTGCCACAATTCTAGAAATGCAAATTAAACGAACTCAGATTGCAAGAGAACATCGTGAAGATATCCGCACCGAAATTTCCTCTTCATAAGTAGGCACCGGAACTGCGCTGCGGTATACGACAGCACGGCGTTAATTTACAGTAGCCAAATTTTGTTAGACAAAATGCAATGTTTAGACTCAACCTTTAATTCAAATAATATGCAATGAAGGAGATGATTTTATATAAAGTATCTCACGCGAAGTGGGTTCTGTTTGAAAAAAAAAAAAAAAACACCGGAACCGGAATGATTCACTACTTTACAAAAATAATAATTTTTTTATATACCTCTGCTCAATTCTTTGTTTTTGTTTAATTGCCTTATGTAACAGTCCAAATGTTTTTATTACGTCTCTACGAAAGATAATTTTTCTTGTACAAATATCTCCGATTTAAAGCTCATTGTTTTAAGACATACGAGATCAGAAAGTGTCCTAAGTTTTACAAAATGTCTAGTAGGTCGTGTAAATTAAAATAAATACGTTTGTGGATAATTTATATTTAATAACAATTTCTGAATGGAAGAAGATAACAAACAGTATTTCATTAACGAAAGCGAATTAAACAATCTAGTAATAGAGTTGCAGTTATCTAGATTCAAGAGCTTCTTGTCTCTGGTTTACAACAATGGAACTTTCCCACGCCAAGATCACAAGTAATACTGCAGAGAAAGGAGTAAGAGTTACAGCGATTTTTCGTTAAAAAGAACGAGGTTTGCATCTGCCACAATATTCTAAGACTTTTCAACGCTATGCATCAAGAGTGTCCCAAGCGGTTACTTATTACTTCGTCAAAATATAGCTTAAGGCCGTATTGCTTGGCGATACTAATAGAAAATCATCTTTAGCCAAATGATCATGCTGTGAACACATGATTCGATGTTTGTACTAATGAAAAAAATTTAAAACTTCTTTTGTAGATCTACATGGCATATTAAATTGGGCCTTAAAAGGAATGTAATGCAAGATAAAGAATTTAAATACCTTTTGTCTTTGAAGGAAAAAAAATACTTGGACTTTGTTTAAAAAGGCTGTCAAAGGAATTTTAGGAAACAAAAAGAAGTTGCTGAATTATTGCGAAATTATCACCAGAGCTTTGACTAGTATTTGGACTTCTTTCCTGAAAACTTAAAACTAGATCTGAGGGATTTTGAAGATCCATACAAAGGTTTTTGGAATGAAAGTATATTAAGGGATTACTGCTAGTCTGTTATAAGGGAAACTGATCCAGAAAATTAAAACCACAGAGTAAAATAGATCATTTTAATTTTTTGTTTTGATTAATAGTCATGTTTATACCTTTTTGGAAAGTTCATAAGTATAACTATTTACGAGATCTATTGTTAAATAAGTAGTACATAATATTTTTTATAATAACTATTATTTTTTATCCCGAGTAACACAAATCTCTTTAGTAATTATAGTATAAAATAAGAGGACGATTGAACATGGTTAACAATATATATTTTTTTCAAATTTAGAAAATGGCAAGAACTGCTTAGGTCACTGCGCCTGGCTTGGTCTACGTCTACGTCTAACGACAGGTTATGGCATACTATAGACATCAGGTTAAGGGTAGTCAAAGCTACTACTGAACAGCGGAAAATTAAACTGGAAAAAAAAACATTTCATACAGGTCAAAGTCAAGGTACAAAGTTCCTGAACATCTTAGTGCTTATGTTTATTTTCATTAAATTACTATCTTCTGTATGTTTTTTCTAACCCTACAAATGTTGTTACGCCGCTGATGAAACATGCCATAGTTTAATAACAATGATCTGAATTCTATAAATCGACGTGATGCTGGCTTTGCTACCGCGTACAGTAACTAGTGACCAGTGCTCCTTCTAGTACCCCAAACTCTTTGATTCATAATAAATGCTACAAAAAGTACTGCTTCAATAGATCGAAGAGACTCTCGACACACTTTTTGATAACATTTCCGCTATGGTGAATAGATCGTTCCACTAGTGAATCAACATTTGAATCGATTTTTGCACGTGAAACCAATCGGCTGCGAGAAGAAAAGAGTCATACATGTTCGCTGCCATATTTCGTCCACCGTGTATATTTTAGATGCTATACACCACTCGGCTTGTGCTCTTCTATTCCTCCTCTTCGCTAACTTCGTAGTCCTCTCTTTGTTACGTCAACGTTTGATAGACGCTTTGTTCTATTTCCACTTGGAGATGTTATCCAGGGTCGTTTGTTACACTCAGAGGAGATAGATTATGGGAATTCGTTAAAAACGATGGTGACGGTGGAATCGCGCGCGCCTGGGTGTTGTACGCCTCCTTCGGAGTCACGCAGATGACGTCGTCGCGCCAAGCAACCCAACCTTCGGACGCCCGCTCGCTCCTTTGGCGCAGACCGCTTCGTTCGTTACGTTATACCGTTGTTCGCTTTTGATTAAAATATTGTTACGAACGTATAAGTATATACATGCATACACACACGTACTACCTACCAACACATTCGCGCCTATACGTATATGTAGAAGTAGTGGCGTAAGGCGTAAGTGCGGGTCGCAGGAGGCAGACACACACGTACCTACACGGACGGACGCTGCGGCGCGACCGGCAGCGTACACACACACACATACGGGTCCTCGCGCGCACACACAATTCCTTCGTCCGTTAGACTGTCGCCCCAACACAGTGTAGACGGCGACGAAAAAATTTTAATTGTTTCGGCTCGGTGCAAACCAAGCGACACGAAGATCTTCTATATTTTATAGTTCGATGATAAAGCAATTGGTTAGCGTCGCGGATACAGTTTATACATAAATAACACCAATACACATATAGATTTACCGTCGCAAAAAAGCTTATGATTACTATTTTTATATCAAAACACACAATCTTCCCCTTAAAGCGTACAGTAAAAGAATTTAATACCCGCGGCGAGTAAAGAAAAAGATAAGTATATATAGTGACGTGTATCGTATTTTTGTAATTAGGTACTGTATGGAATACAAAATAAAAGAGTCTACTGTTGACGGATAAATACAAATAGAAATGGCCAGGTAAACAAACCGCATAAGAAAACAGGGATTGTTAGCATACATTACCTCTGCATTTAATACTTATTGATTTAATTAGTATTGAATTGTTTAAGAAAGTTAAGCAGCCGACATATTAATAGATATATTAGGAATATTTACTATTGAATAGTTAATATGTGGTGAAATATTTTAAGCTGGGAAAAATAGAGAAAATTTCGAAGTAAATGCTTTTCGGAAATTATTTGGATGAAATTGAGAGTCGAAGTTCAGGAATGTCTTTAAATCATTCTTTCGGTAGTTTTTAGAATTGATAAATGAAATTTGAAATGGATATTTGAAATTGAAACAGTAACTCCTGAGGTTATGATAAGCGCAATGAAAGCTTGTACACCCCGTTGGGCCGTCACCACACTAAAAAAAAACTACTTTTGTAAGGAGAAATTCCACTTCATAAATGCTACGTGTTTCTCTTTGAAACTAAGCTACTTCTGATTGATTACTGCGGTCCACCCTTTGAAATACAACCTCAATTCTTCAAGTTACCACGTTTTTAGAGAGATTAGATTAGAGATCTACTCAGACACAAGTTACCTGGAATACAAAATTAGTATCATTTAAAGCTATTGTTTAACTGCGTTGGCGATTGTTTTATTTCAATAGCCACTTTTGATGACTTTTACTATTTAACATTTATTATTAAAAAGTATATACAAAAGAAGTCACTGTCCGTTTTCACCACTAACGTTGTTGGCTGGAATTGTAATGTCCTTCTACCATCCACTCTTCAAAAGCAATAGGGCCAATAAAAGGATTTCTTTTTAGAAATCGAGCTTTCTAGCGCTAAAGAAACCTTTGCCTTCGATAAGCGGACAAACTTAAGTATGTGTGGATAGCGCTGTTGATAGATAACCTCTTAGATGTTAGTTGTAACATTACGATATATTTGAATATATTTATAATTCTACATATTGTATTTTGTTTCTTTCTTATGTGTATTTTGTTAGGTTTGAAATTAATTTTAAGAATTTTTTAAGTCATAAGTTCAGCGAGATTCATTGAATGTTGTTTTGAAAGCTGTTGAAAGAAAGCAAGTTATATGTATTTGTAAAATCATGGAAAAAGAACAATACCGATCACTGATTCGATTTCTTTTTTGGATAAGAAACGTTTGCCGAAATAAATAAGAAGGCATGCATCCGCCTTCTTATTTATTGATGATTGCCCTTTAGTGAATTAAATCGTGGCCAAACTATGGACAATATGATCAATAGAGATAATATTGTGTTATCATGTAGACCGCCGGGTGAAAATCAGAGAGATTAGTGATAGGGTAAACATCTCAACTAAACGTGTGCAAAACGACCCTCATCGAAAATTAAATATGAGAAAGGTATCGGCGAAATGGATGCCACGTCTTTTGACGATGGATCAAAAACGGTGTTGCATGATAATTTCAAAGCAGTGTTTTGACATGTTTAAGCGCAATACGAATGAGGCGACTATAGGTGAAATCAGAGATCAGTCAGCAACATAGGTTTTTCCCGACGAAGGTGCACCACAGACGGTGAAGACGATTCCAAAGATATGGCAACGATCTTTTGGAATTTCTTAAATGATCATTTGGAAATTACTATTGTTTCCAATGCAACTGCTCGCATCTGCAACGAGCTGCTAATCTAAACAGCAGCTATCAACCTGCTGTTCGATCTCGCGATGCAGATAATTAGGAATATGTAAAGTAAAAGCAAAAATGACCAAAACATCGCCCTTTGGCGGGGTAATAAGTATACAAAATGGTGTTTTTTTAATATGCTTAACGTTATAAAAATGTTTCGATGAATTCCAACAAATAGCATTTGTCGGACTCCTATTTCGGCAATGACCTCTTCATTTGATACGAACCGCTTTCTGCCAAGCCATTTTTTTAAATTTGGAAAAGGAAAGAAGTCACAGAGGGCCAAATCTGATGAATATGGTGGATGGGGCACCAGTTCGTGCCATAGCTGGACTAGTTTTATTGACACAATTGCCGATGAGTGCGTCAAGGCATTATCATGATGGAAAATATTTTTTTTTCGCTAAGTGTAGCTTTTTTCTCCTTAGTCCAGGCTAAATAATATTAAGCATCATAGTTATGTTTCGTAATTGTCTTTCCCTGCTCCAATTAATCAATTAAGAATATGCCTTGCGAATTCAAAAAAATTGTTGCCATAACTTTTCCGGATGTTGGAATCATCTTTGGCCACGTTCGCCGGGAGAAATCCATTTTGCCAACTAGCCTTTGGTTTCTGGAGTGTAGTGATATATATCCGCCACAGAAACTCACTCGTTTTGCGCTTAAACATATCCAAACTATTGCACTATGTTAGCACGCGATTCCGTTTTTGATCGTCAGCAAATGCGGCACCCATCTCAGCGATAGGTTTCTTTTGCAAATTTTTTTCAATCCACCCAGGGATTTGCTAATACAGTATCATAAACTTTATTGATCAAATCGTCCGTAGTTACCTAAATGAAACAACCTGACCGCTCCTGATCAAAGACGGATGTTCGATCACGCTTAAATTCATTAAAGTAGTATCTGATGGTAGCCATCGAAAGTACATGGTCGTTATAAACTGCATCCAAGACCTCTTTGTTTTTGCACACGCGTTCCAATCAAAAGGAGAATATCGAATCACTGACCAGTATTGTTCTTTTTCCATGATTCCACAAATATATAAACTTCCGATTCTCAACGCAACACTACTCGATGGATCTCTCCGAAACTTTGACAGACATCAGAATTGTAGGTAATCACAGTCAGAAAGGCAGATTTTGACACAAATTGCCATCTGTCTCCGAACATAGCTAGTTCTCGTACCAGAAACGCATGATATACCATCGAGATTAAAACAAGTCATGTAAACATACTAATATAATAAACGTGTACTTATATACTCTTGTTGTATAGTAAGTTAACATACTATGTAATATCGCCATAGAAATATTGAGAGAAGCAAAACAAAATAAATTTTCACTTATGCGTTAAGATTGAAAACGATAAAACCGTGCACTTGAATCTTTTCTTCGAACTATTGTAAAGGCTATAATACGGAGAGGAGTTCGTACCGTAAATTGGTAGTTATACTAGCGGAAGCTGTATGCTTCTGAATTATTTGTGCAATGAGAGCAGAGCAGGTTTATAATTTTCATAAATACAATGTTATCGTTTGCTTATTACACGAACTGATTTGCTATTAGAGATTCCATTGCCGTGCGCAATCTTTCTCTGGCCCTCCAGCTGAAATGCTGGGAATTACAACTGACTGATTTTGTCGTTTAATATTACATGCGACGTGTAATTTTAAACCATTAACATGTGTTCTTACCGTGCCTCGCTATATTCCAGCGCACTTGCCAATTATCTAAAATTCTTCATGAACGATTTTAAAATAAAATGCAATTTTAATTTACTGCTTTAAATGATCCAAGGTACAAATTTAATTCTTCCTGTATTAATTGCAGATTAATATTTCCATGTATCTTTACTTCTTCATTCTGTTTCAATTAGATTGTCAGGTATAATTTTACTAAACCATATTAATATGGCATAAGACAAAGATTTTTATTGTCAGTGCTCCAGCAATGCTAAATTTGAGAAAATCATTTTTATTAATCTAGATATACTATTAGCAAATAACTATTGATACATACAAACAAATATGAGTTTAATTAATTGTACTCGAACATTAAAAATGGAGGTTACACTGAGATACAAGAAGAGTTGCGTAAAATGGAGTTAATTTGATTCGTGCTTAAGTTCATCTTTACTGTTAGAAACTTAGCAACATAAAAATGAAAAATTGTCCGAAAATGAAAAAATAAAGAAACTAAACAAATAGTACATACACTGAAAAAAATGACAACTTCAAGGATAAAAAACGATTTGAAAAAGTAAGAATCTCTAGAACGTTATATGCGAAACCGTATTATAGATGAATTATAAATCCATACAAATTACGAAATTTGCAATACTCTTCTTGTTTTGAAAGTAAGGATAGATCTTGCATGTTAGATTTAGATCATTCGGGAATATGGATCCTCGTATCCTCGGATCCGTAACAGCCGCCCAAGACTGCTTAATTAAACTTGTATGTGGTGCAGAGGTTGAGCATACTTTTGTGTTGTTAGCCATACTACACCACAGTCCTTGGTATCATTATTTTCTATGGTATCTTATTTAGCCTGGCTATTATTAATTTAATTATACGGGCTAAAATCGATGACGTATGTCTAATAATAAAATAAATGGACTAAGTGTCCCCATCTTATCAAGTTTCAGATTGCTCATCTAATGTTTTATCTATATACTGGTAACAAAATATGTAATCATTTCGAGTACCAATTTGAAATTTACTAATGTATATTTTTTCATTTGATTGGCCATTCCTCCATCCCCCAAAATCCTCGTACGTGTTGAACCTCCGAAATCAAGCCTTCCTAAGTCAAAAATTCTAAAATCCGACCCAAAAATTGCTGTACTTAGAGCTGATAAGGGAAATGCTACGGCGATCTTAAACAGTGAAAAGTGTGAGCAAAAAAATCTTTCCTTACTGAAAGAAGGCACCTATCAACTTCCTAAACGTGATCCTACTTCCTGAATTGCGCGTTCCTTTCATTTAACATTAACTCCATTAAACCATAATCTATCCCTACCAATACCCAAAGGTCACTCCTCCCTAGTGGATTCTTCAGCTCCTAAGTTATACGACTTCTCTAAAATACACAAACCTACAACAAATTATTGAAGTACCTTTCTAATCTTCTAAAACCTTACTCTAGACACAGCGATTGTTTCTCTTAAAATTCCCAACATTTCGTCAAACGACTTATTAAGCAGTTGACGGTAGATCCTGATGATTTACTTGTTACCTACACCGGATACAATATTCATTACTACAGAACTCCTCATCTCCATTGACCAACCGAATGATCTAGCTGACTTGGTTGAGACTTGTCTTTTTTTCTACCTATTTCCAAGTCACAGGCCCAGCAATGGGATCTCCTCTGTTTCCTTTCGTCGTCAACATCTTAACAGAAGCGTTTGAACAATAAGCTTTATCCCCCTCGGCATGGAAGTCGGCACCGGGGGATCCCCTTCCTTTCTTAGATGTTCTTGTACACCGGCGTCCAAAGGGTGTGCTGCGATATTCCGTTTAACGATAGATAAACACGAACGCGGTGTTATCAATTCACTTATCCGAAGAACCATTTCCATATCCGAATCCAAGTCACCTCCTCAAGAACTGAACCATAGATATTCAAACAACTATTAACCACTACACCAATCCTTCTCCACAACAAATCCCTTCATGTAACCCAAATTTCCACCTTACATTCAAGGTGTCACCGATAGATAGACCGCAAGATCATCATCAAAAACATCATAAAAACCATCTTCAAACCCAATTTCAAACTCTCAGACTACTTTGCCATTAAAGACCGCCATCATCTGGAAGCCTCTGGTACCTATCAGATGCTATGTTCTTGCGGGAATATATACATCCGTGAAACAAAGTACTCGTGTTACTGAGCGCGAGCGTTGTATGTGGTTATTGCGTGCACCCGGGTCCGCGCTGACAATAAACTGGGAACCAAATCCAATTTAACTTTACCCGCATCTTATAACGCTCACTATTATAGTAGGAAAATTCGTGTATCTGTAGAGATTTTCAAATATGCCAACAATTTAAATCGCGAAGATGGTTACCACCTCACATCACACGTGGAAATCCCAACCGATTACCGAGCCAGAACAAGGCTTATAGAATCTCCGGCCGAATGGATAGTCCCCAGTCAGTACGAAGTCCTGAAGGGGTCCTATAATATTGTGGACGAATCATCAATAAAACTATGACAACAACGGGATTCCAACTCCAGCTTGAAACATAGCTGAAACTGGTCGTTCTTTTTTCTTAAAATTTCTTTCAGGCGTGTGCTGAACAGCAATGTTAAGTTACCAAATAATTTTAGGAAGAATTTTCTTATCTTAAGGAACCCACAGTAGGAATAGACAGTAAAGATTGCTTATTCTATCCCCACAGAATTAAATTAATAAGACTATATATTACATTATTATTATTATTATTATTATTAGACGCATAACCTCAGCATTTAAATAATACTTCTCCAAGGATTATAGTTAAAAACTCCACTTAATTCTTAAATAATAAAACAGTTATATAAGTCTCTAATACCAATTTAATTTCGAATCTACCATTTTATAATCCGTTAAATTTTTAAATAAAAACCGAATCTGATGCTAAAACAATAGATACGTATTTCAGTAACGCATGTACAGAATCCCGTATATCATCGTTCATAATCAGGATTTAGCAGGTTTATTTAATACGGCTATTAATTCATTACGGTACATAATAAAAACAAGCTGATGAGTGAGCGCATATACGCATTCACTCACACTCCTGTACACAAAGCACACGATAAAATACGTCATAATTCAACAGGTTGCTACTCAAATATATATGCCATATAAAATCACTACAAATATCACATTTCCTTTCACATACTTTATTCGTTTCTTTCTGTAGCGAACGCTCGAAGAAGAATGATAAATTATATTAGGTAGTATGATTCAAACATACGACACTTAATAACTTATTGATATTGGATGATGGAAAAGGGACGTAACACGTTTGTTCTCTTTTAATCAATTTATAACTGAGAATAGTAAAAGTTAATGCAGTAACATATTTTATTTAAACCTACGCAGCGTTATACGTACAAAAGTTATCAAAAACAAGTTAATAAGGGATTTAAGCTTATACAGACAATGTTCTAATATAATTTAATTACTACTTTTTTAATGATTTATAACTGTCGAATTGCAAACTCACGGCCTTAATAAAAATTACATTATTGATTGCAAATAGCGCCATATACAAGATAATTTCCATTTAAGTACATAGAACATTAGGCCAAGTTCATAAATATATAGAAATAATTGTGAGTTAAGTTTCTATTAGATATTTAACTATATATTTAACGCAAAAGCATGCTATTCCTCTTGAACCTGTGTTTTTGGTGTATAGTAAAGACATAAATGAATTCGGCTAAAATTATTTTCATAGCGGAATTCGTAGATATAATTAAATTCAAAATTGTAATAAAACTGTGGTGACTTGAAATACATGGAGGTTATGATGGATAAAGTACCATATTTTTAAACGAACTGGGACAGGGATATATTCCAGAGGAAGCCTTAGTAGCGTACTGTTTAACTGAACTTAAGATCGCAGGCATCAACTTGTACCAATACTAAACCGACCAATAACGTCGAACCTGCTACTAGACTGCCACAGAGCTCTGTTTTAACCTCTGGAACAAACAACTACAACGTAACATGGCTGAGGGGCCACAATGAATAACCAATTAATGAAGAAACGGACAGACTGGATAGAAAGGTATCGGATATGACGATTCACAATCCAGAACCCATCTTTCTACCACCTATGTCTACGCTTAATGAAAGGATCAGGCCACCTACAGAAACCTCTTGATGGGATGGGATAAAACGAAATACTGCCGCACCACTAAAGTTACCCTGACGTATCCAAACAAGAGGACAGCAGTAAGATACCTGACAGTGTCAGGCTGACATTGTCCAGAAGGGACCTACGCACGGTTGTTGGGATTCTGGTATTGGCGGCAAAGCGTCGTCTCATCAAGACGGTACTAACCATAAATCTGTCATGCAAGCACTACCAAACTGAAGGCGAGACAGTGGGCACTAGAATTAGAATGACCCAACTGAGTGAGCAGTGGCTACGTTGCCGCTATTGAGGCGATTTCTCTGGGCAACGTCTTAATCAACGCCAGAGTAATAGGTTGGTTTACAGCCTAAAGAGCTCTTCAATATAGAAAGGATCTATCATTATGGATCCTCTCTATAGGTCCATCGACTTATGGTGACGTAAATGTTGTGACACTAATAATAATAACAATATATTCACTACCTCTTGTAGTACTGTTTTTAATAGACCAACGAAATTTTGCCACTATTTGTACTGTGTGTACAAGATGTGCCTAATTCATTAGCACATGCAAACCCATATGGTCAGGCCCGTGCCGTATAAGGTTAGGCAGTTGCCGACGGTGCCAAGGCACCAGGGATGGGGAATGGTCTGAAAAGTAAAAAAGTCATACTATTTTATATATTTGACGCCCAACATAAAACAAAAACATGAATTGTGGATACTCAAACAGGAATCTGATTTTATTCACGTCTAAGCACAAACCACGCGTTTTTTTCTAGTATGAACCTGCAGTACACGTAAGTATAAAAGTTCGAGCTATATGGCACCTATATTTATAATTACTCCATTATGCACAAGCGCTCCATTAGAGTACATTCTGTAATACAATTCACTTATGCGCAAGCGCACTGTTGGACGCAGTACCTACCCTGGGTACCAGGACACGAAGGCCATCGAGGGAACACGAAGCAGACGAATTAGCCCGAGCAGGCTCGTCAACTGCTGAAAATAGTGCAATATACTCTGTGGAAATGCCATGTACGGTAGTAGAAGCAACCGTTAAACAATGAAAAGATAAGAAATCTCATGACTGGTGACCAGGTCAGAGACAGGCCAAACAATTTTTGATTGTACACAACATGTCGATTCTGCCAGGCGGGAGAAGAGACTGCCGTCCGTTGCTCTGCGACTGTATAGAAACTGGCAGCGATACGGCTCCTAGAAATGGGCTCGAAATATCCTAAAGCCGAAACCTACGTAGAGGGATCACTCGCAAGGCTGCTAGAACTAGCGAAGAAAGCAAAGCTAATGTAATAGATCTAATGAGAGAGGAACCGTGATAGATCTGAAAAGGTCGCAGTTGGACAGATCAAGAATCACCTCGGGTAGTAATCTAATCAAATCCAGAACACTGCTAAGTATTTAACAAGGAATTAATAATACAAACTGCCAACGATGGTTAGCAGTTATAAAAAGGTTGCTTCGTAGCAACCCATCACTATTCTATACGTATCTACAATAATTTAACATATATATTTTTTTTTTAATCAATTACATTTAATTATAATTATCTAGGTAGCTAAGGATAAATCGACAAAAAGAGAATGATATTCAACTTACTTACTAAGTTACTGCAAGGTGTATATGACTTCGTCTTACATTGGCTAATTTTCGTAATTTGTTCATCTCTAATTGATACTTTATTGTCATTAGTTGATTGTTAATCCTTTATAATAAGAAATGTTATTTTTGGTTAGAGTATAAATTGACTTTACCAAACAGTTGATTCACCCTGTATAATGTTTTTTTAAGTTTTGCATGCATGGGTTTTATTATTTATTTTAACAAATTGTGCCTCTACTAATTTTATTGGATTTAGAGGCAATTATCTTTATCAACATGGCTCGAACTAACAAATAATTTTCGATTACCGTAAAGTCGCTTGTAAATCTCAATTTAGAACCCATGAAAATGTGAAACAGTCAATAAAAAGTAAAACGTCACTTCAACATGTCAAAAGTGAAAAATTACATAAATGTTACAATCTTATTGATATTGTTTAATTTACTACCAAATGCTGCAGAAACGAATGATTTATCTTTCTTAATTAAAATTTGCTACAAAAAACATTATGCGCACTGTTTAGGAACATACGTACGGCCAAATTATATTTTAGCAACGGATCTTTGTACGTGGTATGTGAACAACCTCCTACATCGGGATGCTTATTTGGTAGGTGGAGATGCGAAAGACGCAAGTTGCGACGCCGGTGAGAAAATAAAAATTGAAAAGCATTATTCTGATTCGCAAACGCTTAGAGATGAGTACTTTAGGAAAATTAGCTTAATAAAAGTGAATAAACCTTTCGAAATGGACAGCAATTTACAATTGGGAGACGTAACCCTAGCATATGAAAGCTCTTTTAAGCAGAGGAAGATCAAGAAATGTAATGTATATGCTTACAAACACAATGAAGGAACGTTAAACGCATTTTCCGTGAAGGTAGCGAACAAAGGACTATGCAACATTACATTCGGCTCTTTACCTAACGTAGATAAATTTGAATGCTTAAAAATTGAAGAACTCATAAATGTTATTAATTCGCCTGTAGTTTGTAATGGAGTTATAGAAGGTTTCGTTGTTCAAATTAAAGACAATTTGGCTGCTTTTATTAAAACTGCTACACAAGGCAATTGGATTAGTATTATAGCAGACGGGAAAACATTAAAAGTGGCTATGACATCGGCAAGTTCTACTTTAACAAAATTAAATCTTATATTGTTCCTATGTTTTATAATTTTGTACGTTATAAATAACAATATATAAAAATATTGACTTTCCTTGTTCATTACTTTATTTTGTTTTGATAATGATGAGAATAGTCTGGACGAACGCTGTTATATTGCGACCAATTGTAAAGATCCGTGATTCATATAGGAAGCCTGGAACCAAAATCCTCAATTAATCAGTTCTAAGTTTGTACAATTTTTTGAGAACCATTCAACACCAAGTTTCCAAACCACATCGTTCCAGGTATTTTGAATAGTACCTTAATAGGAATTGACGTACAACCGCACCTCAGAGGGATTGGTTTTTATGGCGGATTCTTAATTACGAAGTTCTGTAAGCAGTAACTATTAAATCCTTACACAAGGTCCACAAGTGTGTAAATTCATTGTAGAACAGTACCAATGCGTTTCCATTTCTTATGGTAGTTAGCTTCCAGGTTTAATTTAGTTGTTGTGCCATAGGTAAACAATTGCAGATGTGACGTAGCCTTCTGTTTGTTTAACTTAAGAACAGGTGTAGAGCAGCAGTCGGCAACCCTTTTTACCTCGCGATCCATAAAATCCGCATGTACAAAAACTTTTACCAAGTTAACAAATAAACGAGTTTGGAGTTTTTAAAGACGGGAAATAATGATACGGTCGTTACGAATCCTCGTGGCGGATTTCCAATTTAAACGGATGTATAAGAAAAGAAGTAGTATAGCTGTACAAATGTCTAAAGGAAGATGTTTTTTCCACGACTTTGTTTTCAAAATTTGCGACTCAATGGTTGTTTGGTACATTACACAAAAATCCAGACACTCAATCCATTGAAAACCAGCCTCTAATAGGACGCAATTGCTGATGAACGGACGTTATCATAATAATATAGAATTTTTTTTCTTCACGAGTAGAGACTCTTTCTCTTTAGTTCAGCGTCAAATCGGTCGAATAAATCACCATAGTGCTGCCCCCTGATTGTATTTCCTTCTCCAAATGATCACCTAAAATTAAGGTTTGGAAATCCAAAGAAAACGTCGCCAGAACATTTCCAGCTACTGGAATCATCTTCGCAACCCCACTTTGCTGACTGACCTTAGGCTTATACTAATGTATCCATGTCTCATCTACAGTCACAACGCCTCAAAAAGGTACCCATATTGCGTTTAAACATGTTCAAACGTTGCTTTGAAGTTATCACGTGATTTCGTTTTCAATCAATTGTCAGCAGACGCGACCCCCATCTCGCCGATAGCTTTCTCATACCCAGTTTTTCAGTAAGCATGTTTTGCACACGCAGAATTGAGAGAAATATCATAATCTCCACTCGGTGGTCTGGTAACACGATATTATGAACGTCCATCATTTCAATGGATCGACGTGACCACATCTTCAAAGACGAATGTTCGGAAAAGGTTAAATTCATTAAACCAGAGACGTCGAATATGCACGGTCTTTATCACCTGCATCCAACTTTTATTTGATTTCTGCACACATTTTCCCATCCAATCGCTGACGGTATTATTCTTCTTCCATGATTTCACAAATACAAAAACTTGCTCACTTTCAATAGCACTACTCGATGAACCTCCTCGAAATTTTGACAGTCGTCAACTGAAGAATACTACTCACAGTCGGTGTTGCAGATTTTAGCACAAAGCGTCACCTGTCTCTAAACACGGGTACTTCTCATGCTATCCTCGTATGCACTTTAAAGTTTGCTTATTATAATCCCCTCACGGTAAAATGTAAAGCGCAATTAGTTATTCCCCAATGATGGCTCGAGATTGTACCAGACCTGGCTGAAAAATCTGATACTTTACCCTAATGGACAACGTCCAACTTTGCAACAGTTAGGAGGACCCACCAACCTTTAAACTGGCGCTTAAATAAAAATAAGTTATTTTATTACAATTAGTTAACAATTGTAAGTGTTTAATTCTTATTTAAACAAAACAGGATGAAACGAAAACGTTTATAAGAAATTTTAGAGCCTTAAATATAAATGCGTATTATAAAAAATAATGGTTTAAAGCAAGAGCGATCGTCATAACAGGCACTTAAATCGTTTTATAAATAGAAGAATAAAGGTAGGCAGAGGAAAATATCACTTATTTAAGGTATTTTGAATTCACAACATAATTTCCTTTAACAGGTGGGCGTGTTTACAATGCCTCTTCAACTGTTATTTTGCGGTTTATTGCACCCGTTTAATATACGTCGTTACTGGTTCGTGCTCTCTAAATTTACGAATTCATTCACAAATTCCGGATTTGAATAATTGGGAGCGCAGTGTTATACAATTTAATAGAGCTATCGATCATATACACGAGTACGTTGTGCGCCGCTAAACATGTAGTTGCATTTGTATGCAACGTATTGTACTAAACGAGTAAAACAACAACCACTGTAATAAAGTACTGGTTTAATGCTTGTATCTGCACATCTCATTAACTACAATTCTGTTCTCTGGTACAAAATGATTTAAACGATATGCTTGAATGAATTTTGTACACAAGGTAAATATGTCAATTAATCAACACTTTTCAACTTATGTATGGCTTCATTGAAAATCGTGTTGCGCCCCAAACCTTGAAGTCTTTAGTTAAGAGATTTTTTTGAATTTATATACAGTGATGGAATAATATGTGGGATCAAGTAAATATGTATGGAGTTTCTAGAGATATCGCAATTAAATTTGATAATACGAGGGATGTTTCCAAAGTTCTGGGAATTGTGCTCTAACTAAATTACGCAGAACTTATAAGCAACGCTATTGTTGATAAACAATTCTTGACATGCTTTATGCAGCTATCCAGTGCAATATACATAGTTCGGTCTGAGTCAGGTGTTCGACCGATATAGATGCGTTTCCGTAGCACTGTTTTTATAACCATAGAAGACGCGGTTAAATCTCAAAGAGCAATAATTTTCTTTTTGTGGAAAGAGGCTGTGAAAACTTCAGAAATTATTCGACGTCTGCAAGGAGTGTTTGGTGAGTCTGCAGAATCTAAAAGTAGTATACATCGGTGGATTGTCGCTTTAAAACTGGTAGAACATCATTAGAAGACGATCCACGCAATGGTCGCCCGAGCACGTCGGTAAACGAAAGAAACATTACTGCCGTGGAAAACTTACTGAAAGAGGACAGGCGAATAACTATTCGTCAAATTAGTGTACGCCTAGGAATAGGTACACAACAAGTTCAGGACATCTTACATGATTGTTTGGGTGTAAGCAAGGTTTCAGCCCGCTGGGTGCCAAGACTGTTGGAACCGGAACAGAAACTCAATAGGTCTAACACTTGTCAACTTCAAGACCTGTTAGCCGGTTACGGTGATGAATTTTGGCAACGGATAGTAACCACTGACGAAACGTGGATTCCTTATTTCAATCCTGATACCAAAAGTCAATCCAAAGAATGGCGTAAACCGGAAGAAGAACCTCCACTAAAGGCGCGAGCAGGTCCGTCTGTTGGTAAAGTAATGCTTATTGTATTCTGGGATTGAGAAGAGATTATTCTTATGGATTATCTACCGAAAGGTACGACAATTAACGCAGAATGAAATTAGAATTTATTATCCGAACCACTGCGGCGGGCACTTGTCAGAAAACGGTGGAAGGTTGCATAAGCATCTGTTATTGCAACAGGACAATGCAAGACCCCATACTGCAAGAAAGACAAAGGATGTTTCTAACGATTTACGATGGAAATTGCTTCCGCATTTACCTTACTCACCAGATCTCGCACCCGGTGATTTTCGTCTGTTTCCCAGTTTTGAAAACACCTTTACAAGGTGTTCGATTTGGTTGTTTTTCTATGGCAAGAAAGCAGTTCTAGCTCAAGAGGATGAACCCTAAAGCAAAATACATCTTAACTGTATTGCGGTATAATACACGTTTGTTAATGTTTAATGTTCTCAACAGGTAGGCTTTTATACTTAGCAACTTACTAACGTCAGCGCTATCCTCATCCTGCAACATATTGTTGTGTACCGCCAATCCCAGAAATTTAGCTTTATTTTGTTGCTGTATGTCACATTATACATTTTGGATACGTTCTCGAGTGTAGAAGAATTCGTCTTGCCTTCATTTAATTTCAACTTAATTGAACAAAACCATTCATGCAACGGATTCATTGATTTATTACTATGCCTTGCCGTATGATCTAAGTTGTCGGTACGTGTATCATCCACATACATATAAATCAAGGCGTCCGAAACAAACTTGTAGGTATCATTTGTCTATAGATTAAGTAAAAATGGTTCGATTACTGATCTTTGAGCTATACCGTGCAGAATTAGCAAGGGAGTAGTGTTAAAATCAAAAATTGAATTATCAATTGCATATCTCAATTTATTCGAGCATTTAAATACGACGAAAGCCAAATTGCAGTGTTGTCCCTAATTCCATATCTATGTACTATTACAGTATAAGTTTGTGATGCACGCAATCACAGGCAAAAGAAATCGCGAAAGATTTGTAAGAGAAGAAAACATGTCTTATCTATCTCTTCGATAATGATATTTTAGAATGGTACTAACCCGGTCGTCAATGACTTATTTTTCGTAAATCCATATTGATTGTTATGTAGGATATCATCTTGAGCTAAAAATGAATTTATTCTGTACACTATACAGTATTTATAACTTGTTCTGACACTGGAGTAATCGGTTTGTAGTTTTCGATATTGGTTCTATTTCCCTTTTTTAGGTACTGGCGTTACCACAGATGTTTTAAAGTAATTGGGAATACCTAGAGTAAATGATAGTATCAAAGGTTTTATCAGATACATTGAGAACTCTAAGAATTCGAGCAGGAATACCATCAAATCCAGATGTATGTTTACTTTTTAATAGTGAGATCACGCCGATCGTTTCATCTTCTGTAAATGGAAATAAACACAACGTATGATATTATTTAAAGACGTTTTCTACTTTAAATAATATCTTGGGAGTGACGATGTGGTTACCACATGGAACTGGTCGCCGCCTAATTACACAATAAAAGATATTTGTGAGGTAAACAACACGTCATTATTGATATTTGTGAGAATTATTATAATTTAGTTGAAAAACTAAATGTTTTTTAATAAATGCTCAAGCTGGTTCCCTGCTTATAGTCTACAAAATAAGCTTAGTTTAACAATACAATTATTAACATTTCTCATCGGTTGCAATGCTATCGATTTCTCGCCATCGAATTTCTTTGCCGTGTTTTTTTTTTGTTGATTATCTTTACGATTCACCAACGAGCCTCATATCTATCAATGAGCTAATTTATGACATTGTTCGAATACGATAAATATTTTATTAAAGCCTTCCAAAATTCTATCAGTTTATTTATCAGCCGTTTTTAACAGATTTTGTAAATTAATAAAAAAAAAAAATTGAAATACATTTTAGAAGACACGTTCCCGATTGTTTTATGAAAGAATAAATGCACAACAATAAAAAGGCATTTTAGAAGAATCCATTCAATTTCATTATTACTCCTGTGATCTCCCAAAATTCTGAGATCTATCAAATTATACCGAAAAAATGTGGCGTTGTCATTAAAAAGAAACATTAAAGCTACTGATATAACCATTTTTGTTTTAAATAATAATTTCCTATAATTTTGCTTTTGGAAGTAGTAAACTATCAAAAAAAAATTTTCCCCAAAAAATGTATTATTTATGTATTTTTAAGAATTTTTTTCGTTAAATTATATTTGTTGATATTTGTTTTTATAAGGTCTACATCAAAGGAATTATAAAATATTTATCTAATTTATACTGCAAATGTATTTATTCATTATAAGTACTACTAGATGCTTGCTTTATCCTTAAAAATCGAACGGATTGACACCTAGCGTTACATAGCCAAAACATCACAGCACTAAGTAAATGTAGAAATGATATCTACAAGCTATGGTTGTTAATTATAATAGAAAATGGAAAGAGTTTGAGTTGTGTAGATTACTGCATACTTATTTCGTATTTAAATATATTTAAAGCAATAAATAAAACGTGCAAAATAAAGGCAATGTTTTTAACGCATTAAATGAGCATTTACAGCTTACGTACTTTCTTTTTAACTCAGTAATGAATCAAAACTTATTGTTTAGATATCTATGAAAACCTATCTGGATATCCGAATTCACTCTCCGATTCCCGGATCCGGATCAACTGTCCGATTCTCGCATCCGGATCCACTACCCGATCCTCGGATCTGTTATTATTTTGCAATATAGAAAGTGTTTAATAAAGAAAAGCGGGCATGGTGGGTTTGCGGCAGCATTAGGGTACGCGTAAATCATAATTATGATTTAGAAAATTTCTAACAGTGGCATTTATTTTAAACTATTAAATTGTCGATGGCAAAGCTACGGCTACGACAACTACATTCATACAAATAAAAAGAAAATCATTTTATACTGTGCTTGTCACAACTTAAATCTGATATTGGGAAACGTTGTAAAAAAAACAGATTAGCATTCCCGCCATGTGGGAATGTTTAAATGCGCACAAAGAGTAGCCTACGATTATATCTGATAATAACAATAAAACCAAAATAAACCGATTCCATTATGCACATATTGATTCATTAAAATTTATTTTAAACCTGACTGCTTGCTATGAACTTTCATCCAAAGTAAATATAGAAAGCAAGACATTGCAAAATGGAAAAATACCAATAGATGCGGCAACAAAATCCATAAAGGAATTTTGTTAATTTCTTGAAAAGATTAATCATTTCAAGGTTTGAACGTTCTATCAAACAGCTAAAATGAACTCGAATGAGTTTAAAATCAAAGTAAAATTTAAAGATGTACTTATCACAACGACATTTCTTTGATTATGAAAGTTCTAACGAATCTAACGTAAGTGACAAGAAAAAATATTTTAAAATACATTTCTTTTTTGCTATTATTAATATTGCTGCACACCGTTGTGTCTCACCAGGAAATAATCGATCGATGTATGAAAGACTATACATGAAAAAATTCTGAAAACTCGCCAGCACACTAAAGCCATTTATGTGCTATTAAACTAAAATATTTTTGATAATGTAATACTTCCGGCTATACCGGAAGTCGTTATCAACTTTGTTAATTTAAATGGAACACATATATTATTACATTTTTGAATTTCTAATTCAGTTTTAACATTTGTTTAATACAACGACCATATTGTTATTTCTAACCATATTTGAAAAGATTTGTTTCTTTTTTTTTAATTTTTCGAAAACATTATACAGCGAGTCCGACAATTGTCAAATCAAAAAAGTGTTAAAACTTAATTTGAATTAATTTCACTTGGTTTCCAGTTATAAACAATGCCGGCACATTTAAATTATACGAACGAAAATTATTTAAATTTGTTTATTATTTATTGGGAATATATCAAAAGCATGCGATACCTCTGCCGCGGGGTATTCACACGAATAGAAATCGTCACCAAACACAGTTAAACGAGTGATACACGATTTGAAGAACTTCGGATCGGTTAAAGCAAAAATTCAAAAACATAGTTCTTATAACTTTATTTTAATATGGTCTCAATAACACACGCACAACATTATCTGGACAAATGAAGACAAGCTTACAAAAAATGGACTGCCAAAGAAGCCAATCCCCGCATATTTTAAAACGAAAAAATTCAACGTTTCATTAATACTGGATTGTTTTCTAATGATCCTGACTATCTGGGATACCTCCTCAAAAAATTGTTTTGTTCTTTTTTCTAAATATTTCCTAAATATCTTGAAAAGTATCAATTTTAATTTCAATCAATTTGCTTAATGAATATGACATTTGTTTTGTTTCTTTTTTTGTAAAAGCAATTTGCTAGGAAAGAAAAAATATAGGTAGTTATATTTAACAAAATTAAGTTTTTACACTTTTTCCATTTGAAAGTTTAAAGTTCGCAGTCGCAGCGTCGGACAGGCTCTATAATATTTTTCAAAAATTTATTGGTATTCTAATACTACCCTCTACGGTCAATAGTTCTGCAAAATCTCAATTTTCCAAGTTAAACACTTTCACAGTCACAAAAATTCATATGCACTCGTCTATTGGTTAAAAATGTTCAAAAATCCAAATATTTCAAATATGGTTGGAACTAGGGACGTTTTATCAAACAAACCTTATTATGAATTCAAAAATGTAATAATATATAGAATGTTCTATTTAAAGTAGTAAAGTTGATAGCTATTTCCGGTATAACCGGAAATGTTGGATCATTAAAGATATTGGTGAGACAGCCTGTCTAAAAAATCGTTTGAAATTATATAAAGAAAACGAAAAATCATTTGACAAACAATTAAAGACTTTTTCCTTAGCCAATGTATATATCCCAAATTAAATTTTGGTTGAATGAAACAGATTTATATAATGAATTTTTTATTTTACGGGATATTGGGCCAAAAAAAATATTTTGCACGTAATATCCTGAAATATTTAACTGCTAAAAATTCTAACTAATTCATATCCAAATTCAATATTTTCAAGCAGAAAGATCATTCTCTAAATTAAAATTAATAAAGAATTACATGCGGTTGTCCATGTCTCAAGAACGCCTCGTAAAACACGCGCCAGCCGTGCATATATTACACTAATGTACTTGAGGTAAATCTAGTCAAAATTAATCATTGGCAAATTTAATTATCAATTAAATTGTGCACTGTGTATAATTTTTTCTAAATAACTATAACAATGAACAACTTACAATTAAGGTTGGGGCTTCTAATGGTTCATAAATCAAATGATCGCCAACAAATGAAGCACAATCTTGCCACTGTTCTATTTCCGTGTGAGGAAGTGTGGTACGACGCAATGTTGTACACACCATTTTCTGTAAAAGAATGTTGCAATAAGTAAAAGGAGCGTTGAATAGTAGTTATATCAGACATTTTTGCATTACGAAAGAAATCATCAAGATTTCGTAAAATTTAGCTTATGCAAACGAAAATTACTTCAACTAAATTTTGAAGATACTACCTGCTGTCCACATTCATTATCAGCCGCTAAGAAGAGAGGTTTCCTATTAGGATATTTGTGATGGAATTGCCGGCGGAAATTTTCGGCATAAAATAGAAGCAGCTTCTCTTTATTAGTATTTTTCAAGTAGCTTTCAGGAAAATTTGTTCTATTTTCAAACGTAACTTCCTTAATATCCGGCCAGCATACATTTATTAAACCTAATTCGTTGGCAATTTGTTTCAAATGTTGCAAATTTAAATCAACCGGCTCGGGTAGTTCCCTAGGAGCATCCAAGATATCAAATACAGATACGAACGGTTCCTCTTCTTCCTCCGCGAACTCCCCTTCATCTCCAAATTCTCCTCCAACTTCTTCTCCTTCCAAAAAATCCGAATCTCCATAAATGTTTGTATCCATCCCACTTATTTCATCCGTCTCTTTCGCTTTTTTCTCATGCTTGATTTCTTCTGCAGCGAGATCTTCATTTTGATTTGACTGAGTTTGTTCCTCGTAATGTTCATCTGACCCCTCCGATTTTACTTTTTTCGAGAGAGATTCTGCAGACGTTTTTATATCTGCATTGAAATTTTCCTTTTTTGTTTCCATTGTAGATAACGATCGAAAAATAACCTAATACGTAATTATATGACAAGGAAGACGTTTAGAACTGCTGCCATAGAAACGTAAATAAGTTGTACGGATGATATGCATATCGATAATGTGGCGCCAAATAAATCAAATTGACGTTATAAACCACCCAGATTTATTAAGCTGACGATTTTTTGTCTTAAGTTAATTTCTCTTGATTTAATGTGCAAGAAAACTGCAAACGAACATACTGTACTGAGCTTTCGTTAAACACACGCTTAATTTTATTTGTCACGAAACATCCACTTGACGAATCACTCCAAACTGAAACGTTTCAGAAAGAGTGCATGATAAAGCGCATTTCCACGTGATTTAATTTTCGAAAAGATATTTGGAAATGGAAATCAAAAAAATAGATGCTACCGACTATGAAAAATATCTTAAAACTACAGCTTTCCACTACTTACCAACATAACTACCATCTAAATTCAGGCACTTGTCCAGCATTTCTTCATCCTTGAAATCCCTTCTGCGTAATACACTGCCCGCTGGGAGTGTAGCCAACTTGTCATGTCATTTTGAAGATCATCATCATCATCGAAGTGCGGGGCTGCAAGTCGCGTCTCATGTGAGAGGACAGATGGAAAATAGATGGAGCTAAGACAGAACTTTATGGTGGATGAGCAAAAACGTCGAACTTAAATTTTCTTGTGTTCATTTTTGATCATCCACTGCACGCCCCGACTTGACACCGTCAGATTTGCGTCTGCTTTCTTGCATGAAGACGAGGTTTGGACCCCAACACTTGGATCATGATGATGACGTAGATCTCCAAATGCTGTGACAAGTTGACTGCATTCCCAGATGACAGAGTTTTATGCAAAAATATAAGTACTTGACCTCCCATGTCGAGTATGTTGAAAAACAGTAAAAAACATGCGGTTTTTTTATTGATAACCAAACGGTCATTAGTTTCCCAGGGTGTGCCTCTCCGCTGGCCAAAGAAATTTAGGAACGGAATAGCCACAGCTAACTCGAGAATTCAGATTTAGATAAAACTTTATGGGTTTATAGCTTGATTTGGTGTAAGAACGATACTGATTTCATAATCCAATACAATGCTATCTTGCGGCAATAGCCCAGAAGCTATAGGAAATACACAAAAAAATACGAACGCTATTAAACTATTTTAAGAATAAATAACCAAAACTTCTACGTGTTAAGAAGAACAACGCCTCCAATTTAATTCAAATTTGAAAACTTTTATTTACTGCAAAATCCCTACTTTTTGGTCAGATATTGTAGGTTGTTTCATGTGGAAAATTTCTATAAAAATTTCGCTCTTAAATAACAATGAAAAAAATATTAGAAAACCCAAAGAGGTAACCCAACTTCCTCATTTATTGCATATTAAGGAGGTTGTGACAAATTTAAATAATTCAATTACAATTTGGGAAGAAACTGAAGATGTAAAATCGTCAAATATTATAGATATTGCAATTAATTAATTACGTAAAAATCGTCCAAAAGTTGAATTTTATTTAATAGAGATGACGATTTATATATTTCACAGAAATTTTGTAATGAATTTACAATCAATTTTAATAATTTTTATATCTCGTTACCAACTTATCTATTTTTTAAATCTTGTTTAGCTTAAGAATGAGGTGTATTATATACTACACTTCAACGTCTACGTACACGAACACTTTCGAGAGAGCAATTAAACATTGCAGCGTTTTCTTTTGTCGTATCACATAAGTTTTTGGGCGGGGAGAATTCAAAAAATGCAAAATTGTTATTTGCCGTCTATGTACGGAATATGTAAATAATTTCGTATAAATTACGCGATGCGGGTTGGTTGAGAAAGAACAATGTCTGCATTTGTATAATAAAATAATATAATGGAAAACTCTGCCTTATTTATTATAACAAAATCCGCTGTAGATCCGATGTACGCAACTTGGTTACAATGCGATTTCCAACTTCTTTCCGGGCTCATAGATCTATTAATCCACCGCTTTTACCTATAACTACCTTCTGATTTTATTACCTCACTAATTTTCTGGTCCTTGTAAATTCTGTGATTTTCTTATTGGTCCTTACGCAATCCTCCTGTCTTCCTTCCAGTATATTTAAATCAAAGATTCATCAATTGTGAGTTTTAAACAAGAATCATAGTGTCTCGCTGTATCAAAGGACATTTCCTGTATTTAACTTAAAATATGAGGAAGTAGTTGGCCGAAATGGTCCTAGCAGGGCACAACGAACAAGATTTTGCTTTAAAAACTAAACGTTTATCGTTACGTTCGTGTTGCAGAGATAAATGAATGTAGATGTTCTTTAAACATGGACAACGCACGACGATTCGACTCTACATAGCTTAAGTTTTGTTCTTTTATTTATTTTCTTTTTTTTTTTGTTTTTAATACCTAAAGGAAGAACGTGAAAAATTGTTCTGGACGTTATGGTTACCGTCTCATTTTATTGCCGATATATACATATCATTATATTTAGCAAGTCAAAAGAAAGACAAATTTCTTGAATATATCAATTCAATAATCTTAGACAGAGACGTAATTTTTTATGTATTTCAATTTTAGGTTAAACGGATATGAAATTATCAATTTAAAAAAAAAATTAATAGAGTAATCATTCCAAAACAATATTTATTGCACAGCAACAGCTTTACATAAAAAATATTATAAAACCTAAATATCACAAATATGTACGTATATAAATAAATGGTGGTCGAATAAAAAGGCAACCTATTTACTATATATAAGTAATATAATATAACGACAAGAAAAAACATAAAAATACAGTGTAAACGCAAATGAAATACGAAATTAAAAAAATTCACGAACATTTTACCTAGGTATAATAGCAACTTCCTTATAATTAATTTAATATATAAATCACATATAAAAATATATATAAAATCTATGTCTTCTTAACCTTCGTCGGTTTTCCATTTTTCTATAGCTTCCCTTTTAATATCCGGAACTAGCTGACTCCGAACACCGCCCAACACCTTATTAGTTGCCTCGGAAGCAATTATAATCGGCTTCACTATTGTAGGTGGAATTTGACGCAATACACCACCCACAGCGCCGCTATACCCCTTTTGCTCCCTTTCATGGGATGCAACACGTACCAAGTTGTCAGCCGTTTCACCTAGACCCTACAATATAAGGAAGAAAATTTAGCTACTGAAATGAACTGTATTTATTAGTATTATCACCTCCTTAACCAACATGTATGCCTTCGCTACACCTTCGCGGAAGTCTTGTGGTTGCGTATGGCGTACTCTCTTAACGCTAGGTCCAGGAGACATCATATCGTACGCTGTTTCGGCCGTAATCTAAAATCGAAATTTAAACAGGTGCTTAGAATATAAAACAGTGTAGTAAGAAAAAAAGTTTCGTACCAGAACCAAATGTATAATTCTTGAAGTCAATTCGAGTGCAGCGATCAATGTCGACTTTGTAAAACTGTTCGCGCCACGTTGTAATCCCCTTACTATTCGTCCATCTTTTTGATATTGCTCAATAGGTAACCAAAACAAATCTTTAATACCTTGAACTGTAATCAAGAAAACACAACAAAATAAAAGATCTAGAAAAACACAAAATATTTGACTCGAGATAAATATGTTATATTTTTTATTTTAGTAAGTGTTCTTAAAACCTTGCTCTGAAAATTGCCTTCTGACTGACTGTTGTTTTAAGAAATAATTGCCTGGCATTCAACATTCTATCGTTATTTAGTATTTATTCAAATAGTTTAAACATAGAGCAAATGCTTAACATATTGAAGAAGGCAAATATGACCACCATGAAAATAAAAACGGGTAAGTTCACAGGAACGGTGTCTTCAAGCCTACCAGAATAGGACAGGTTCCAAATTCTTTCGCCTTAATTATCGAATAAGAAATTATAGCCTGTTTATACACTTGCTACGCTGCAATTTTCTGTCCTTGAAATTTTACAGAATAATATGTAAATTGTTGCATCGAAGAAACGGTCCGTGGAGGCTAGTTATTATCTCTTTGCTCTTTTCCGTAAATAAATTATTTAAGCATTGGCTATTTTCAAATACAATAAAAACAAATTTTACAATAATTTCTAAACAACGTATTACTTAAGGCCAATAATTAAAGTAAATAACTTTATTTAGTTATTTATTTTCTTCCAAACATTGAAATGTGAAGAAATTAGCTATTCAATCATACTTACACAATTGAACTAATGAATGCATAGGCCCAACACCGCCTAGTATACTGGGCAACTGATTGTTTTTAATATCCTCTAACCATTCTTGAAGGCAATACGATAAAAGCTTCTCAACACCTAACAGACCGTTACGATTATGTAAACTCTTTAATCGTAATTCCGAATAGTTCAAATGTCCTAGACCCAACAATAAACCTGCGAGCGGCCCATGCTTCATATCGACATGTTTCCCGACATAATCTAGTCTTATAGGGACGTCGGGAACAAAACGTACAATTCTAAAATATATAGGGGAACAGTCTTCATTTACAGTATTATTAATGTTCACAGCCTCGTTCTGCTTCATAGCTAATACATCTTCTTCGGTTAGCTGCAATAAGTTATCGCTAAAAGACTGCTGACTACTGGTTTGCTCTAAAGTTTCTTGTTCGAAACAACTTCCAGATACGGTCATAACAGGTGGTTGATGCGTTGGAGTATTATGCTTAGAAGAAGACGCAGCCTCATCTAAAAATATGTTATTATGGAAAAGCATAGAAAATACAGAAAATGTAAAATACTTATTATTAATACCTACCGGTAGTAGATACAGCTTCACCTAGTTCGGTAAAGAAACTGATCAGAAATATCAATGAATCCTGATCAATATTTAATCTTAAAGGCAATAGTGAAACACGTAACTGGCATTCCTGAGCTCGCAATTTGGGATCTGGTCTAACATGTAGAGCTTTTATTACAATCTAAAAAAGGAATTGTTAAAGATACATTTGAAATTAGTTCTACTGTGAAATAATTTAATATCTAATTACAACAAAAGTCAAGGACTATTTTTGAAAAATTTGATTAGGTAGGTAGCTGAAAAAAAATACTAAACTTGGCTGACTAAAAAGAAACTTACCATATGAGCATGAGATTGTTTAGGCCTACTCGCACTAACATATTGATACAAAAACTTGTTCATTTGACTCGATTCAAGTCGGTCTCTAATCTCCAGCTCTGAAACTAAAACTACTTGTCTTGACGCTTGAGCAGTATGTTCTGGATACACTTCGTGCTGCAATCTAACCTAAAATAAGGACAGAAAATATTAAAAAAAAGTATTATGTTAATAGAATAAAAGTATATTGTAAAACGAAATGCAAAGTTATTTATATCTGGAAATTGCGATTACCTTAGTCAATTGTAATTGCATTAACACACTATGATTTCTATTGACGCCACCCTTAACCTGCCAGCTAATAGACGGCTTTTTCTTTTGAACACTACCAATTATAACTTCACCGGCCTTGGTGTTCACATATCCTACACTTGTCGAGACAGTCGTATCAGAAAAATGAACGACCTTCTTATTTTCCTCTGTTTCACGCTTCTTAAAGTCATTACCTCCATACATATGCCACACTATAGTCATTTCTCTCAATGTGTACCTATACACGGGGACAGGAAAGTGTGCCGGAGGTTTCAACAAATCGGTTTTACCCATTGGTACAGAAAAATGATTATCAGTGATATGTAATGGGACATCTGTTAGCCATTTAATCTCAGGTAATCCGTTTTTCGGCTAAAAATGAAAATACATAAATGTTAATTCTATAAAAATTGAATATCTATTTCACCAAAATACCGAGGCCAGTTTCACGATCCACAAAACAAAACTCATCATCCGTGTCACTGCTCTTATTGGATCTGTATGCAACATCGCCAAGTTCTGTTGTAACCTGAGGTAATGGCTTACTGTTATCCCCAGATAAGTTGCTTTCGCCTGGGAAAAAAAACAATTCTGCTCCCGTGTTTGTAAAATCTCGAGTGTTTTCTGAAAATATTCATAAAGATCTAAATAGCGCACACTTTCGACTCTTGATTTCAAAATCAAATCAAAGTTTTAAAGAAATTTACCATTAACTCTAATACTTTCTTGCATTGCTTCACCTAATAATTCATTAACCTGTTGATGTTGACTTTTAGATAATTTGCTAATGTTTTGAGGTTCAACAGCCACCAATTCTTGTTCGACGTGATGTCGAGGGCTAGAATACGAGCTACTAGGTGTTGATGTTGAAGAATTCTGTTGAAGATCTCCATCGCTTGCAAAGTAAGTAATTAACTGCATCAACGCTCTACCGCTATCGGCGCAAGTTCTGATATGAAGTATATTATTTGACGCCCTTAAGTCTATATGCGGATTAATTCCAGTTTTCTGAAGTTAAAATGGGAAACTTCATTAAATTATCCATTTTATAGAGTGTAAAGGTAGACATTAACAAAAATTTGAGTGTGTTTAGTTTTACACCTTCCAATCGAATTGATTAGTGCTAAACAAATTGCAATACTCTAAATATTAATTTCCTTGATATTTCCGACGCAATTAAATACTCTCAACCCCAGCAAGGATCTATGCCAGGAACGAAATTACTTTTTGTGGATATTACGGCCAAACTAAATAAATAATTAAAAATTCGCCTACGCATAATTATAGCGTTCCAATGGCATCACACTTTAATAACTGTAGTTAACAGAAATTAACTTGCACTTTTTAAAATAGAACGCGGTGTTTACTTTTCAATTATTTCAAAAACTATGTTCTTTGGCGGTGTACGTTATTATTGAAAATAATAAATAAAATATTTATCTTCTTAAATGTCCGGCTGTTATTTGTTTACCAAAGAAGCAATTGTGTAAAACGTAAAAATTAAACTTGAATTTCCCAAAAAGTTCTTGAGAAAATAATTTAACATTCTCATTTAGATACATCATACGTAATACCAATGAACGTGCAATGTAATGACATACTCTCAATTGCTATTATCGTCTCTATAACTCCACTCTTAGGTAACACAACTTCTCTTCAAAATATTTTCAATTGATTTAAAACAAAATTATACATAATAAATCAATTGGCAATAATAATTCACCTGATATTCTTCAACTAGAAATCTAACAGCACTTACTTATTGAAACTGACTCAAATAAGTTGACGAGTGGAAACGATTGCCAATTTATCATAAATTTGAAGTTAAGGATTATAATTCAAGCATTCAAAAACCTTGCAGTAATTGTACGAGACTGTCAAAGTAATGACGTTATATCGAAAATGATGCGACATCGAATGACGCTATGCCTGAGTTCTACGGCATAATATTTATCTCATCACAGGAATACATACCTTGTCATTCGTTCTCAAACTGAGTTCAAATAGTCCCAATTGAATTACGTTTACATAATCTCGTCTTATATCAACTTGTGCGTTGGAAGGTATACCATTCCGCGGTGGAGCTTTGTCGCTTAAAAATAAGTCACACTCCTCAGCAATAAAACGTAAAGTAGATGTATTTACTTGAGCTGAAAGATGGGAAGACATGCTGAAATTTCCAAGCGTAACTATTGCACGCAGTGGCAAGTACAAAGGCCTACAATCAAAATAATAAACATGGCATAAACATAAAATGTGCACGTTTTAACATTGTAAATTTAAAGACAACATTCTTAAAAGCTAACCATATATTCAACCATATAGCAAAAAATATTCAAAGGATTTTATTGGTAACAGTATTTGATTCATACCGATAGTCAATAGCGCAATCCCATAAATGTACATGCAATTCGGTAAGAACATCTTTGGCATTGTAACCTGGTATAGCATAGTCCACGACGTTAAAAAAGTCTATAAGCTGGGTGATCCAAGTGTTCGGTCCAAGGCATACACGGTGTTTTAATGTTGCTTTGTTCAAACCTACAGCTACTCTGACAGTCTAAGAAAATAAGACAATTTGTAGAAAGCATAAATCAATAACCACTTAGCACTTACCTTAACATGGTGAGTTTCATGGTTAGCTTGAATTCTTATGGCTACTGAAACCATATCTCTATTTCCACCACGATCATTACACGTTTGCAACACTCCAGGTTCTGATTTCAAAATTGTAGAATGAAGATTCTTTGGTATAGCAGTACCAACTTCCAATAGAGGTGGATTTTGGCTAGGTGTAGACAACATATCTGTTTGAGAATCAAACTATTTTTAATTTACTGTTACTATTTGGCTAAATACATCAAATCAACACAATTCATTACACAATATTTTTTGAAATGTTTAAAATACTTCTAGCTGAATAATAATCGTCTGTCGAAAATGAACAGTTTTCGTTTCTATTGTTGTAAAACTAATTTAATTTGATTTTTATTTTTTTTTGTAGTAAAAAGACCCATTTATAATGAATACATACCACAATGATGTAATTGTGCGCTTTTAACTTGCACGCACACATAACCCAAGTTGGGATCACCATTGTAACCACTGACGTTAAAAATCGTAGCATCTTCGACGTTAAAAACGAACTCTCCTTGTTGACTCGGAATAACGTTGGTTGCTACGTCTCTAACAGGGGTATTCATAGTTATGATCCCCGACGAAATATGTAAGTTTAAAACGAATTCGGATTGATTTCTGGTTTCCGTAGAAACATGTGGACGCTGTTTTATAGAACGCTTCATCTTGTTATCGTAAACTGAATAGTACTGTTCTGGATCGTCTTCTGAATCAGAATCGCTTTCTGCTTAAAATGTAAACGAATATCAGAGATCCTAGTACTATAATATTAAAAATAATTATTTACCATACTGAATTCCACTTTTACACATTCTAAATATTTCTTGCTCAGCGCTCAAATTGGGAAAACCTAAAATTAAACAAATTCGTGTCATACATTCCTAATTTTTTGAACTACTTAAAATAAAACTCTTTTATACTAAAGGATCACTACGTGGAGTTCTAATTTCACCTTGGATCGCATTTGCTTATACCAAATCACCTCAACGAAATCGGTATCGATCTCTGAAGGCTATATCATATCTTAAAAAATATATATGCACCGGCGATCGATCAGCATACGATTAATAAGCCGTGATCAGTAGCGAACGGAAGCAGGCTTTAATCAAGTCATTTTTGAAAGAGATGATTTAAGAATTATGTAAAGCAATTTAAGGATCAAATATTAAAAAAAAAAATTTAAATTAAATATTATAATAGTACAAAAAAATAATAAAACACAATTCTAATTTCTTTTATAATAACTTTTTAATAACTTTTTTAATATTCTTATTAGTGTAATTGTTATCTTTAAGCTATTTCTGTCCAATTATTTGTACTACATGCTGTATATTATAAAAAAAAGTGTAATGAGGTTAATGAAGAAAATCATTCTTCTAAAAAAAGGAGTCGATGCAAGAAATAGGAATCCCTGGTTTCGAGTATTATAAAACCAAGATTCAATAACCCTCAATAAATGTGATTTGGCGCTTTTGTAGCTTGTTTAAGCTTTACTTTAACACTAACTACCTCGCTATCTATAGTTACAAAGCGCGTGATGTATTACACATTTCAAAATCGTTTCTTTATAGTAGTGAGTAGAGATAGTTTCTTTTACGTTTATTTTATTTTTTGTCAATAAGGAATTACTTTAGATCTACATATTTTCCGCTGTAACTCAGAGTATTTTCAAGGCGGAAGGCAGTGCTGCTCACTCTCTCTTTTTAGACTCTCCCTCTCACTCGGCTGATTTACTGGCAAGCTAGAGAATCTTAAATACAGGCTATTGTTCCTACATTTTTAGTTTTCGTTTCTAACAAAAGATGATGCCAAACAGACAAAACTACTTCCCTTCAGCAGCAATTCACAAGTCACAGGGTCTTATAAATACAGGATATTTCACCAGGGACGGCATGAATCAATACGCTGGAAAACTCTAAAAATTCGATAATGTACTATAACTAAAGTATTTTTGATAATTTGATATTTCCGCTTATACCGGAAATAGCTGTCAACTTAGTCATTTTATTTTTTGGATTTTTTTTGTGTGGGACACAATAAGCAATCAAGTGTGTTATACTACGTTAACTACTAAGGTGGGTTGTATGCTCAGAGTAAGGCATGTATTTGAAGGTTAAGCCAAGAATCAATTAAAAAGAAGAATTCAACTTTGAATATTTGTTGAAATAAATACTTATCTTTTTTTATAATATAAACATCATATATATTTTTATTATGAAGTACGCTAAATTAATTTCCATGTTCGCATTTTTAGTTTTTGAACTTTTGCTGGCATGAAATTTTTAAAATTTGTTATTATTCGTTTAACTGCGATTTCTGTTTCTGGGGATACCATCACTTCATTGCTTCCTCTGTTAACAATAAATTAATTTAAATAATCTGCGGTCGTATAAGTTAAACGTTCCGACATTGTCTACAATTGAAAACTAAGTGGTATTTTGTAAATGCTAGATTTTTGCAAGAGCAAAAAGATAACAGAAAAATAAGCAGTTGCATTAAAAAAAAAATTAAGTTTCGACGCTTCTTCCATTTGTAATTGTCGGACGTGCTGTATGTTTTCGAAAAATTTATTCGGATTCTAATACTACTCTATGCGGTTAACAGTTCTGTGAAATTTCAATTTTCCAAGTTAAACACTTTCACAGTTATATAAGTTCACATGCACCCGCCCATCTCTCAAATATTTTCAAAAAATGTAAATATTTAAAATATGGTTAGAAATAGCAACATCATTATTGTATCAAACAAACCTTATAATTTAATTAGGCATTCAGGAAATGTAATAATGTATACTCTTTTATATATCATTCAACGCAGTTCTTCGTGAAATATCCTGTATGCATATCACTTTTCTCACAACGAAATTGTAAAATAATAAACATTACTAACCTCCTACAACTCTTCCAAATGATGGTAGTTTTGGCTTGGGTGCACTTGGTTCCCACAACAACAAATCGCTATTGATACGATTATAAAGTACTTCATATATGTGCTTGTTTACTAATTGCATTGATACTATAGGAAGCGTAGCTTCTAAATGGAATCTACAACTTTGGCTGGTTATGTCTATGAATTCATTAATTTCATCCTTGTCCCCAGGTATGATCAATTCTTCAGTATCATCTACGGTGAACAAATACATTTATGAAAAAAACCGTTATTAAAATGATCTTTTATTTCGAGAAACCTAATTCAAAACACAAAGAACTATGGTAATAGTTGTAGTGATAGTAGCTTACCATGATGTGACTTTACGTGCGGTGTATCACTTTGATGTATTACTCGCTTAGCGCTAAAAGGACTTGGATTCTTTGTACTATGGCCTATTAAAGTTCCGTACATGGACTGGCTCATAATATCTGATTCTAAAGTAGGATTCTGATCAAGAACTATATCGACCTTCTCCTCTGGGAAAATTTGCAAAACCAATCTACCAAGGAAAAGAAAAATCAATAACAATAAAATATCGTGTACACTGAAGTTTTAAAAAATAAAATGCATTTGTACCTTGGCCAATTGGACGAGTCAGTGAGCGTACTTGCATATTTTTCTTCAACACCGGCCCTGCCTAGTAAACAACACAAGTCGTTTTCATTTTCATAATAAAATATGTCAATGCTACGACATTCCAATGTATACTTCTGCGATACTTGACCACTTTGAAGAGTGGTATGTATCTCCATATCGGTTAATTGAAAAGACAAAAAATCTTGACGTACGTTTCTTTTCCACCAAGGTGTCCGTTGCAAATCATGTTGTGGCCTAAAGTCTGGCATTGGAAATCTAAAATGTATATGCATAACATATACATATCAAAGTACACCATATTAGTTACCTTAATTTTATAGTGGCGGAAGGTGATATAATTTTGATATCCATTTTATATTCGGATTGATTGCTTGTAATACTTGCTGCTGATGGCACATTCCACACATTTTGGGTTGGCTTCTGTATTACACAGACTGGTAAAGGATTTAGCAAAGCGCATATTCTATCTATAATAGTAATGTCCAGTTCTGCGATGCAATTGTTAAGAGTAAAGCTACAGTAATTAAAAAAATTAACATTATGAGGAAAATTTTAAGATATTAACTTACATCAAATCGGTTTTTGGCATAGACGAATGTCGAGAAAGTCCCGACTTTGCTGTTCTCTCAGTATGCCTAAATGTAAGTGTTATACAGGGTTTTAACCCATTAGAACTACTTCCGACATTGGTAGGTTTTGTAAATGTCAACAATTTTACATGATTCAGGGTCTTGTCTTTGCCATCATTCAAACATTCTAATAGTTCTAACTGAGAAGCAGTCAATTTTCCAGATACAGAAAATGCGGTTTGTGCAGTTGTTTCTTTAGCTTCAACTTGAATAGGCGTAGCAAGTAACCTACAAAAAAAGATAAGATATTATAGAGCAATTATAAACGTTTCTAATATAGATGTGAGGCACATTACCTTAGATGATTTAAGCGACATGCTTTGTCGAACAGCGGTCTGACATTTTCAAAATCCTTATTGCCAGAACCCGCAACGAAAGGTAAATTATCAAAAAAGTGCCTTGCTGTATTCTGCATCTGTTGAACGCTTGCTGGCACTACAGTTTGTGTATTATCAGTTGAATAAGTTAAAAGATCTTCATGTAATAGAATTAAGGCGAGGGAAGCGACACGTACTTGGAAATGTGAAATTTCTGCTGTAGGATCAGATTCTATCGTACTCACTAAAAATGTTAATTTACATTTATACTTCAAAAACAAAAAGGAAGGACACAAAATTTAATGAACCAAGACATACTTTTTCGTCTAGTTCTAGAAGATGCTTCACCTAACGAACTTGCCATACTAGAGCTAAGACTGGATTCCATACTACTACTGACTACTGACATTGTACTGTCATACATAGTGTTAGCTGTGCTTCGCATTGGTAAAAAGTGATCATCATTTTCTTCTAAAATAAATGAGAGATTAGCTGACAAATTCTCTGTAAACTTGTGATTTACCTAACGGAGCTCTTGACCATCCCTCTGAAAGAGCCGATGCTTGAAAGTTAGACATGGGCTGTATTTGCTGTTGTAGTTCTTGTTCGATCCTCTGATAATCTAAGCCTGTCATGGGTTTTTCAGTACATTTTTGACGGGCAGGCACGTTACTAAAATTTAAAAGGGAAATATGCAGATACCGTAATGTTGTAAAATTAAGACAATCTAATTCAAAAATCATTTTCACGGTCGTACGCAGGTGTCTCCTAGACACTATTTGGGCAGTCTAAATATTGTAATTTGCAAATAACACTTTTGAAAAATAAACTAATTGAATGAAAACGCTAACCTCCAAATTTGATGTTAACGTGCATCACGTAAAAGAAATTCTTTTGAATCATCATACATGAAATTACTTAGCCAAACACGTTTCCATTCAACGGCAATTTCAATTAAAGGGGTAGATCGTCGTAGCGCCTCGCCACTTCTTTGTTACTGATAGCATTTGTTAAATAACACATATTGCTACAGTTACACATATTGCTACAATCAAATTTTCAAACGCCTATTTTTTTTAAAACACCATATTACAATCTGCAACATGTCATAGGAGTTCGCGGTCTAATGTGTGTATAATGTGCTCATCTCCTACCGAATTTGACGATTAATGTCCAATTGATATTTCATTTTCGAAACTATAATCAAGACAAAATAGAATTTATTCTGTACATGTTTGTAAGAAAATGTTACATTAAAGAAGAATATTAAGGACATGAAGAAAATGGAACGAAGACCAGCAGTTTGGACTGAATTATCGTTAATTAGAGATAGATTTGCTTAAAAAAGTTAACGACAAGAAGTGCGGACTATATAAACCGCTGCCGAAACCGAGAAAGAAGTAAGAACAGGGGCATAAGGATATTTCGTTACGGGGTTGACCGGACTCGGCCAAACGTCACGTCACACCACGCCAATGGCATCAACTTACATGTAGTATTTTTAATAATATGGTACATACAAAATTTAATCGGTACTTTAAGCGACCTACCTTGTATCCTCGATATCTGGACTAGCTAATCCGTTTATCAGCTCAAGTAAAATATGTACTTGTCTAGGAGATAAAAATACAGAAAATGAACCAAAATTGGTTTCGATTGAAACTTTCGGCCCGTTTATGCTTTCAGACTGTTTTAATCTAATTCGTATCTATAAAAGTATAAACACCAGGTTACAGATAATAAGCTTTCTAATGGTAATACTCACTTCTTGACGGCCTGTTATCTTTGCAAACATTATAACGTGCCGTTGATTATCGGTATTTTCTTTCGATTCATAACTATCCCTTTCCACACCGCTACTGAGGTTATTATCACCATCAGTGTTTTGTACCATAGTTACTATAGAGTCCTGCTTTTCTTCGTTTCTATCAAACATTTGAGAATGATCAATTACTGATCTCGAAAATGTTCTGGCTCTACTTGGAAATTCGATTGTAGAAAGAGTAACGCCTTCCAAATACAAGTCTTTACAAGTAAAGGAAGATACGACGTACGATTTGTCATCCTGCGTATTACCAGCAGTCTCCTCGGTTGTAGGATCATGTCCAGCTTCATCGAAATATTCCATACTGAAAGTAATAGACCGTCACCAAATTGTTAAAACAATAATTTATTGCATGAAGCACCTACACTGCAATTTTAATTTGCATTGCTACGCCTGTTAAACTATTTTTAGGAACATGTTCCACTTGAATAACAGTGTTAATAAACTTCACTTTAACACGTCTTAGAACTGCAAAAATATTTGCGCGATTACAGGTGATCAATTGTTAAATTGTAACTTACTTGAATCAATGGTTTGTGCAAACCTTTCAATTCCCTCAAGTGGTTGTAAATTATCTACGTTACTGGACACATCCTGCTTCATACATTCTTGCGCTAACTGCATAGAACTCGACATCGAGCTCCACATTGATTCAAACATGGACGTTGCTGTAATATAAAAATATTTTTCAACAATTACAAAAATTGTAAATACCGAAATAACACAATAAAACGACAAATCATGTTCTTAGAAAGATTTTTCCATTCATTCGTTTAATAAATGTAGTAGTATATCAAGTACAAATTCAGAAATTGTTGCATATATTCTTTTAAGTGGATACATAAATATCCATAAATATGCAATAATGGTATTTAATAAAATACCATTATTGCATATGTTAATATAGCAATAACCATGAGCAAACAAATTTTTTAAAAATTACGTAATTAAATTTTCGCAATATGCATCAAACTGACGTTTTCTAGTCAATTGAGCTTTTGATTATTATCTAGCCGTACTCTGTATTATTTACGAGGAAATACCGGCAACTAGAAAATTCAGATTTCGATGAAATTCTAGAGATTGCCATAGTACCTTACTAGCGGCTGAATCGACCAATTTCGGGGTACAGCCCCCTTAGAAAATTTGCACGATTTTTAAATTTTTGTAAGTATGACGAAAACTACAACAGATATAAACATTGTTTAGAACATAATTTGAAGTATATTACATAGTCTCAAGGATACTATATACGCTATTTCCGATACCTCAGTTAGCGGAAGTGAGTCTGGTAGACTTTTTGATCCCGGATCCGGTTCCAGGTTTAGTGCGACAGGTTCTAGTAACTTTAAGTTAAATGGTTAAAAAAGCGGCAAATTATAAATTTATTGTGAGGATGTCCCTCCAATATAAAAAAAAATCACTTTTCCACAATAAATTGATAAATTTGCCCAAAATGAGAACTTTTCGACCATTAAAAAAAAAGTTACTCCAACACCTGACGTGTTACACAATTTCTACGGCCGAATTAATTTTCAGTTGTCCCGTTTACATCGCGGGCTAACTACCGTAGTTACTAATCTCGGGAGTTATAAATTCTACGGTGTAAACAGTACTCATTTATCGCGATTAGAAACTTCCCTACCATGTAAACGCATCCGGATTAGTAACTACCGACTTTAGTCAGTGTAACCAACATCAGGTTATCGGGCTATTCCGCGTCTTTACACAGGTTACACAAGAAGTTTTTATTATGCGTTATCTGTAATTACTTCGTCAACTTAACATATTCAATTTAAGGAAGGTTTTTTAGCAAGTTTTTTTAACGTGAAGTTGGTGATTTAAATGAACATTTTGAATGCGCAATTAATGGCATGTTGCTCATCAGTCTTTTTTGGAATTTATCTAAATTTAGTGCAGCACCAATTTTGATGATTATTATGTTGTATCTATTTATATAGTTTGGTTGTGAATACATTCCAAACACAAGGAAGACGGTACTCCAACTGAACACACTGTACAAAAATGATTTTAAAAGAACACTGAGGGAGACCAGAGTTGATAATAAATCACGTTCTCACAGGTTTGACAAAGTTAAATGTAGCCATTTCGGAGACGTTAAATAGGTTTAGAATCAAACATATCAAGATCTTGCAAGCAGAAGCGCCCATACATTTCATTTAGATTTATGCAGACTAAAAAATACATGGAAACTAAGCACCATTTACCAACAACAAAAATTACCACTGTGTCAGACGGACTTTTATTAGTGTTATTTACTCCGAACTCTTCCACTACCATCACTTCCAATGTGAACAAACCGTCAAGTGTAGAATTTTTCGGTCACGCTGGCCCAAAAGAATCCATCACAAATCATAAGTGAGGAAGAAAGATAATTATTACATTACATCAGACTCGACATTGCGAAAATAACTCAGCAACAAATAGCACAACTAAGTCGAGAAAATATGTATTTATTAAATAAGTACATGTATATCGTATTCTTATTATTCTACATACCGCACAAACTTCTCAACGTGCCTATTGTATTTGGGGAAGGCCAGGAGGTAGCACCTTCGATTGATATTGAGCAGCTAACTTCCGGGCATACAATAGGTTTCTTTTGGGCAAGCGTAATAAAAAAATATCGATATGGACTGACCCAGGAAGGACGACATTATCATTCAAAGATGCAAAATGTTATAACATTTCGGGTTACATTAGTTTAGTGTCAAGAACGGCAATACAAATACACTTCTACTCTACCATCGTCAAATAATGGGGTGCTTGATTACTCCGGCCGGGTGACGTCACAAAGAGGCTGAACAAAAGCGCGTGCGTTTCACCTACGTTTGAAATAACAGATTTGTTTTTCATTTTTTACGATGACCATAGGAAATTAATGTGACCTAATCATGCATTGATTACTCTGTGAATACATGCCAAGCACAAGGAAAAAGGCTCTCCAATGATTTCTACAAAATTGCTCAGAGATCAGAATTTTAATAAATCCCGCTCTTGTGTGGGCGAGACAAAGTTAAATGTGACCATCTCAAAGATGCCGTTAAATAGGTTGCTCAACTTTGACCTATAGTCAGTGTTGCCAGCAAGAACAATGTGTTTGTACCAACTCTTACTTTCAAACGTACTAGTTTTAAATACGTGTGTGCCTACTAGATAGTATTACATCATAAAAATTTACTTTAACAGACATTGGTAATAGCAATACCAAAGAACAAGAAACAAAATCAGTTTTTTTTTTATAATTATAATTCGATTTAACAAATCAATAAGAACCAAATCCCATCAAATATAATTTATGAAGAACAAAACGAAACATTTAATTTGATAACGTAACCTATGTGATTATCTTTCTCAAAAATTTTTAATTTCCACACTTAATTTTCTTTTCCATTAGCAATTCACTTGCTTTTTTTGGGATAACTCACAGATACGCATTTAAATTGCTGCTGCCATTCTTTGTTAAACTTTTCATGGTAAAGCTTCAGAAAAATCGTTTATCTCTAAATTACTACGCACCCAGGAAGTTTGCATTTTATTTTTAATATTTCTGATAACTGAACCTATACCCATCCTTCCGTATCTTATTTTGAAATAAATTTATCACATCGTTACTAGAATAAGCTTAAAACTTAAAACGAAAATAAGAGAAGATTGAGAAAGTTTAACTTAGCACTAATAATTAGCCAGTACATGAATTGAGATTATGAAGATGATGATAAAGGCTACTACAACGTTGTTCACAAAAATTAACTGCAAAAGGAATCCATTTCTCCGATCAGATTATAGATAATGATGACAACTGTAAGATATTTATCACAATCTTCGTTTGTTATCCATTATAAAACCAAATCAGCTGTGTTTAATTGGTGGGTTAAATGGAAGAAAATAAGAATATTTTCCATAAACTGTAAACGTATTAGAAAAATGATTTTATGTACAGATATGTAATTTTTTAAATAGTATGTTCGTTATAGAATATACTTAATATTAATCAGATGTAGTAAATGCTATCAATTATTTTATAATGTAAATGGTTGCTTAAATTTGATTAGTAACTATGGTAATTATTACTGCGAACTTAAACCGCAATGTAAAGTATACTTCATATTCTTCGTAAAAATCATTACCATGTGCAGCTTTTTCATCAATACACGTATGTGAAAAATATTACACTTAAAAAATAAAATTCTATTACTAATAAAATTGGTTTTCATAATTTGAGATGAGTATTAGCTTTAATTATTTGCAGTATCCACGATGACTATTAGTATAGATTTACATGAATCCAGCTTTGCTTTCGTAATGACATATTTGTAAGAAATTATCTGACGTTTCGTAACTATCAATGCCATAGTAATAAATCATCATTGTTTGAATTCTTGTAATTTGTCAAATACATACCATTTTCAGTTCGTTGTTTTGGTTGTACAGTCAACTTTAGTCCTTCAACTTGTACAAAACTAGAATCCTTCAATAGTGAAGTCCATGGAACAGTTATACTTAATTTCTCTAGATAACCATCGACAAATTCCATCGGCCAATTTTGTTTCTCACCCAACTCATTAAGTGCCTGATGAACACAAACATAATTAAAATTTTTATTCCAAGTTATGCATACATTTTTAGTGCGCTAGTTTTGTTTGTAAACAATAATCATTGTAACAATGTTATTTTTTAAGGTTACAGATAGTAAACATGAAATTAAAATACAACCTATTTAAATATTACGTAAATTGCGAATTTAAAAATGTTTGTACACAAACGCTCATTTCTATGCCGTAACGAGTATTACACATATATTCAAATTGCGAACTTACTTGAACGTCAAGGCTGACATTTTCAACAGTCCCTGTTCCATTGTATAGATCTACAGACAATTGGTCTAAAGTTATTTTTTCTTCAAAGAACTGTCCTAAATATCTTTGTAGAAGATAAATACAAACTCTGTTCTTTATACCCTCAGGAACGTGTGGAATATACCAAGGCATTGTGATGCCAAAATTTACTTTTTACTAATTTTAATCCATACCTTTGTTTTGCTATGCACGCTTAACGAATTGACAGCCTACGACAGTCTACGAATGACAGTCAGCTGTATGGTGGGGTAACGAACTTCCGCGATTGCGCCATTTGTATTACAAACCACAAAAATAAAATAAAGAGCTGTAATGAACAGATCAAATAGAAAACGTAAATATTGGTAAAAACCAACACTGTTAATTAAGTATGATATCAGCTGTTTAAATTTTAAATGGGCTAAATATTCTTCATATACTATAGAGTAGAAAATATTCCATTAGGCGTCTATAAATAAATTATTTAGGGTATTAAATTTGCAACTGTGGAACCGCATTAGAAGCTGGTGAAACATTTTAATAAGCTGGTCATTTAATAAATAAATACATCTTTTTTACAAAATCTTCAAGAGCAATGTTATTAATGTGGTAATAGTTAACAATTACAAAGCTGTGGGGAAGTGTGAAATCTACAACAGAAATTGCAACTATATGAATATGAATAGTTTTATTTTACAGAATTTGCACGTTTTTCAATTTCGTGATAACAGCAAAATACATGACCAACGAAGAATTTCGATATATGATAAACTGATATCTAGATAGGTGAAATTATTGTTTTTTTGCCGCGAATAGACAGATTCGCGTCTATTCGTCTCATAAGAAAGGGTTCGTGTTGCCTACTGGTTTCCCCAGGAGCCGACAAAACACGAGTCTGTCTAGTCGCTGCAAAAAAATAATAATCTCACCCGCCTTTGTCATCTCTACTGATATCAGCATTCTAAAGATTCAAAAACAAATTTGTGATTTCAAACGAAAGTGAAACGCGCGCGTTTTTTATGACGTCCCCGGATTTTACGATTGTTTATATTAAAAAATTACAACAGAAATTACAGTCAGAGCCAATCACGTATAGTGTGAACACAGATTCGAATTTTTTTTTGGGGATTGAATCGTGCTTAACTAATTGGAACCACCCTTAAATTTAATTTAATTATTTAAAATATATATTTTTCTATTTTGCGTTCATAATGACTTCATTATGAACTCCGAATGACGTAATTTGCGTATCGGAAGAGACTCATTCCCGATAGGCAAAATTTCACAGATAACACAACATCCAATTGACAGAAGATATATTTATTTTTATTTGATATTTATTTGTATCACATAACTTTAGTCTAGTTATAGTAATTCTAATATAGTAATAGTAATGCTCAACTTATTAATTATCATTATGACTCTGGTTGCTTTCACCATAAATAATGCTATTATTATATATGTTCGTAGTAACCATAGATGTTTCTTGTGCATTTAAATTTTAAATCAAAATTATCACTAATTGTTGTACCGACGAATTTAAATTTAACCAACAGCTCATGAAATTCCCTATACATAAATGGCTTATATTGTTTATTTAAGAAACATAAAACGCAAAATAGAAAAAAATTGGTATAAAGAACTCGTTCCATAAGATGTTTGTCACACTCGTCCTTTAGAAAACTCGGACTGGTGCGACAAAACCACGTCTTATGGAACTCGTTTTTTGATATACTATTTTCTATCTTTCACATAACAATAACTTGATATTTACATGACAGTTTAACGCAGAACAAAATAGTAACATCACAGCAATCGCTGGTGTGTTTTAAATCAAGAGATTAAAATTTGAATTTCAAGGTTTTCCAAAATCCTTTTTCCCTTAAAATACTGAAATTTGAATGAACACTCTTAGAAAATTTACTATCTTTATTCCTAAATAGTCATTACATACAACTTCTAAACAATAAGATTTCATCCAATTTCCCTATTTGTCAACGATTTCCCAATTTACTCAAGTTATAATTTATATATTTTTTAAAATGTAATATATTTGTCACAGATATGTATGTATTTATCAAGAAAAAATTAAATCGTTCCGGGCATGCATGTATAAAAATGCCCATCTTAGATGTCAAGATTCTCGTACGCTTCTCGCTTGCACTTCAAGTAAACGTATTGGGCGCGAGCATGAATCCTGACATGTGAGTTGAACATTGCTGTATATACAATGCAGTGATAGAGAAAGTCATGGGCGTAGCCAGATGGGGGAGGCCATGAAGTAACGGACTCGACTATAATGTTAGGATATCTCTTGCTCAGCCACAGAAACTCTGAAACGCAAATATGGAGAGTATACTGAAATATACCTTTCTCTATTGAAATCCGTCAAACTCCGGCAAAAATGTAGTCGTTTGCTTTATTTTGCTTATTACTAGTACAATAGCACAAAGGTAAATCTGAGAGGTACGTAGTAAACTTGTACGAAAGAGACCCCTATTTATATTTCCGATACTATCTTGTCGCTTGGCAGTCGTCCAAATTACTTTGTCCCATTGTGGTGTGTTCTCGGGCATGATTCCGTTTCCTTAAATGGAGCCTTTTCGAATTTGCAGACTTAGAAGCCATGAATTCAATTACATGTAGAAAGTAGAGCTTGAGTGAAAAGCCCAGTTTTCGAGTTACGATTTCGTTTAATCGGGTTTTCAATGTATCAAAGATTCTTACTTGTTTTTTTTTTTGGCGTATATTGTAAACAGCGGCGATTGGTGGACTGACTGCGGAATACATAAGGGCAATGCACCGATCTCCTCCTGCATTTTTTTCATTTAGTTCTGGCAATAAAGTACGTGCTCGCCAATTTCTTAACGAGAAATACGTATTTTATTGCCGGAACTACCAACCTAAGTCATCCGCGAGATGTAAAACAATGCCAACACTATTTTTGGATATTATAGATATTTTCGGCCGATTTCAAAGAATGAAAAATTGCTATGAAATTTTGTTCATTTAAAGTAAGATATACATTTACTTTTTTATCAATATTAATTTAACTGCGAACGGCAATTTGTATTATTTTTCTTCTCAATTTTTTATATGTATAATGCATATTAGTCCTTGAATTCTTTCTTATTGATAAATTTATTATCCTTATTGTCATAATTGGTTAAGGTTGAATGGCCTGCGACTAATAAGGGCTTTCTTTTAAATGTTATTCATTTTGTTGAGCCCTAACAGTTATCCAAATGACGAATGATCTTCATAGTAAGAAGGGAGCAACTTTGCAACACACGAATAGTAGCATAGCAGCGGTGCTAACCTTAGTACTTATGTACTTGCACTAAATTTGCATCATTCTATACTATGTACATTGTAAGGAATAATAGTACGCTAAATGTACTATAATTTTAGCATTTCCTATTATAGAAATTTTTTCAATGCAGAAATAAATAATCTAACATTTTCTGGCACAATAAATAAAATTACAGTCCTAATGGCATCAGTTCTCAAATAAGTCAACTAATCAGGCACTAAAAAGAAAATAATTGGTGATAATTCAATATTCTAGCACTACACTACATTACACTACACTAACACTGCTGTTCTGCAGTATTTTGCTCTATCTGCAAAGAGGGTAACTAGGGTATTTTTGTAATTAAGTAATATTTATTTTTTAAAATTAAAAATGTTGTAATAATTGTGTTTAAAACAATAAATAAAACACAAGTATATCCACAGAGAGAATACTATTAGTACTAGTAAATATGCTATTATTTTCAATGACCTTATCTCCATCTACGTGGATGATGGCAACACAGCTCCACAGCAGTGTGGCAACATGAATATGACGGCTATTGACGTAAAACTTGCAAGACCTCGTGGAAATTAGTGGAAGTAAAAGTAGTTGTTTTCATGACGCTGTTAATATATACGTAATCTATTTTTTAACATGATATAAATCACCGTAAAGAGAAACAAATATTGTACAGTGAACAAACTAGAAAATTTAAAACATGAGTAATATCAAATTTTATAAAATAATTTATTGTTGGGTGAATATAATCCTAGTGTGCGTTACTTGGTTTTGTGTAGTGAATGGTGAGAAAGAACCTCAAGAACAAGACAATGCAGCGGCAGTGTCGTCGCCAGATACTGCTGTTACGCAGCCTACAGTTAAAACAACAGAGAATGTTGGCTTTATACATGCTTTTGTTGCATCCATTTCAGTTATTTTAGTATCTGAAATCGGAGATAAAACATTTTTCATAGCTGCTATAATGGCAATGAGACACCCTCGATTAACAGTGTTTGCAGGGGCAATGTCTGCACTAGCGCTTATGACTGTATTATCAGCTCTTTTCGGATGGTTAATCAATGTTATACCAAGGGCGTATACATACTATATTAGCACTGCTTTGTTTGCTGTCTTCGGTATAAAAATGTTGAAGGAAGGTTTTAACATGACCGATGCTGAGGCTCAAGGGGAAATTGAAGAGGTACAGTCAGATTTACGACGTAAGGATGAAGAATTTGAAAAGGAAACTGTCGTAACGGATCCAGAAAATGGGGGAAAACGGACAAAAACACCTGGAATATTTTCATTAATATCAAGAGTGTTTCTGCAAGCATTTACTCTAACATTTTTAGCTGAATGGGGTGATAGATCTCAACTAACAACAATTATCTTAGGTGCAAATCAAGATGTGTATGGTGTCATTATTGGAGGTGTATTAGGTCACTCTTTATGTACAGGTTTAGCTGTATTAGGTGGTAGAATGATAGCACAGAAAATATCAGTTAAAACTGTTACAATTATCGGTGGAATAGTATTTTTACTTTTCGCATTCTCTGCATTATTTTTTGACCCCAATGCAGAATAAAACAAACAGGTAAAAATTATAAATGCATTACATGCACACATGAGATAGCTGAATAAGAAAAATAGAATTTGAAAAAATCGCGGATGAAATATGAGATATACATTTTCTAAGCTGTAAAACCTAAAATTTAAGAAACGATTATAATTTATTGTAGTACTTAAGTTTTATCTATGAAAGTTTTCTAAACGAATCAAGAATATATTTTTGTATATTATTTTCCATATTTTATGTATACCTGATATCTATGTATTACCACTACAAAACTGTGATATGTAAGTAAATAAATATTGATTTAAATCCGTGAAATAAATTGTAATCAGCCCTATGTAAAAAGTTTATCATCGTTTTTTTTTCCTAATTTTAATCTATTTTTGCCAATCAAAAATAAATTTGATTTTATAATAATTTTTGTCTATTATATATATCCATTTTATACTATCTTTAGTTTTAATTCTTTTTTATATGTATTTTTTATTAAAGATTGACGAATATCATACCATTCAAACAGAATGATAAACCACATGGATTTAGTACAAAATGTTGCAATTTCAAACCTGAATATCGAAGTCACCGCTAGCCGTGCGTGCAGATTAGTAATCAATACGTGCTATTTAGTAAATCAAGTAATAGCGTCAATATATATATTAGTAAGTGCTACACTTGAAGATGTTGTTCTTATTGTTTACTATAAAAAAAAATAAACGTAATGATAAGCACGATAACAACGCCTGTTTATTTTAGAATCTACAAGAATAATAAAATTGTAAATTGCATATTTAGCGATACTTATACATGTTAAATGCACATTCTTTCTGAACTCGGAATACATTATACCTACAAAAATGTTCAGTAAAAGCCATACAAATTATTGCGAGTACTTATTTACCTACTTTAACTAAGTTTTCATTGCGCAAAACGTTCATTATGTATTAACAAAAAACGTGATATGTAAGTTTCATTTCCTTATTGGACAGATTTCATGTTCAATCTTAACAAATTGAAAGACTGCCCAAATAATTTTAAACTTAAAAATAAATGCTATATATAGAACACTATATTTTTCCATACTTGTTAGAGAAGTTCTTGTAGCACTATTTTTGTAAATATTTTCTATATTTAAAATACGTTCTTTTTTTTATTTTTAGTTAAATACGAAATTATGAAATTTAATTTTTCAAATACCTAGAGAGCTGTGATAAAATACTTGAAACTTTTATTTTTCTAAAGATATTCATCAAGAGTAGTATGTAAAACTTATTTTATGAATACCAAAGAAATCACCATTTTCCTGTATACAAACTCATTGCGATTCTAATTTTGTTGAACATTTATCTACTAACATTTGCATAATGCCCGAGATAGAATTGCGTGAAAAAAATTAATTTAGAAATTGCATAATTTTCTAAACAACTTCAAGTATTTATTTTTGCTTTAAATATAAATGCTTATTTACGGTATCAGGCATACAGAAAGTTGGCATGAATTAAAGAAAGTCCTCCAAAAACGCAATAGTGTACACGATGTTTTATGAAAAAGAAAAAAAACTTGTATCATGTGCGCGATTATATGTCGTGCACAACTAGACTCCGAATATTTGTCATTTAAAAATTTCTTCTCTAAATTGTTCAGGAATCTTCCACCCACCCTAAGTATTTATATGATTTAATATTGCCAAATGTTTGTGTCTTTCGAATGGTAGTATGCAGATGGTATTCACATACATAAAGGAATTGTTGTAGTTGTTTATCAAAGCAATGAATCAAAGAATAGAACGAGAAAAAAAGCAGTATATTTTCCTATTAAAAAAGTGATAAATAAGCCATTCTCCTACATAAATAGATTTGTCTTAGTATATATGTACAAATGAAATAATAATTTATACACAAATTTAATTGGAAATTACCGCCTATGCTTGCACTACAAGTTTTCTTGGTGTCATAAATAATTTTAGTTCCTCATCGGTAATTTTAGCTCTTCTTTCTTGATGTTGTTGAACTATTGGGGTTATTGTTTCTATTAGTATCTTTTTCAATTCGCCTGTAAGTAGGGCACCGCTGGTATAGTCTTTCCGAATCTGTTCCAATCTATTATCGTCTTCCAAAAAGAATGTTAAGTACTTGAAGGAAACGTCAATGTCGCAGTTACCGCCAAGCTTACGATGTTCTTCAACCGATGCTTGTCCGCCAGAAAACGCGTGTTTATTAACCTTATTCTTTATTTGCTTAGTTGTATCCGTGAGATATATAGTTGAGTTAGGATCCGATGCGGACATTTTAGTTCTAGCACCTTGCAAAGCTGGGAAGAACGTCGAATGTATCAGCGCCGGTTTCATAAATCCCAATCTAGGTGCCACATCTCTGGTCATTCTAAAGTATGGATCTTGGTCGATTGCGCACGGAACTAAGCAGTGGAGTTTCTTGTTGCCGAATATATGGGGAAAGGTAGTTGAAAAACAAGGTGCTGCTTGGATAGCTGGAAAACTTATTTTACCAATTACGTCACCATCGGTGAACCCAAATATTCCCTTTACTTGATTGAATGTTACGCATTTCTGTATCCGTACTACGTTTCGATAGAATTCTGGAGCTTGTCTGAAAATAATAATAATAATAATAATAAGTAGAACATAATGATTTGATGGTTTTAATTCTTTACATTATATGCTTTAACATATAAATGTATAAAAGTATCCAATATACCTGATTAGCTGCGTATTCGATATTTCTATATGACGTAAGAATATTAATTTATGTATATGGTATTTCTTAGTATTGCTGTAGTCTGGTATTACATTATTATGTTGAATCGCGAGGTCGCTTAAAAAACAATACCGGTTTATGTAAATTATTAAACCTGCCAAATGTGTACTTTACAAACAAAATGAGAAGTCTACCCATTAAACGCTTTATTGTGAAATATATTTTTTGAATTAAATAATTTATAATCTCTTTTTTATATATATATATATATTTATAGTCTCTTGAATTGCAGATTATAAAAATGACACGTAATGTTATTATTATGCACAGTTTTAACATACATATCAGCAGTACTAATCAGATATAAATTACTTAACAGCTTATTAGAGCATCAGCAAAATTTCAACTTATTGTGTTACAAATGTCGCATTTTTTACATTATATTACGTATACATGAAATTTTAAAATTTCTTTCTTAAAAAAAAACTAACAGCCTACGCTGCACGGTTGTATGTTCATTAAGATCACACACGACGGTTATTAAAATAAGAATGTTTTTTTTTTCATAATTTCCTCAGAAATGCTTATTGTTAGTAAATACGATAAATAATAGCTGCTAGTGTACATATAATTAAAGATCTTCAAACAATTTGTAACTTGAGTTCAGAGGTCTTCGCAAAAGAAAACAACCCTTTTCTTTAATCTTCGTTTAATATCCTGCGCCAGTTTCGTCGACTTCAAAGATTTAAGAAAAGGGTTCTTTTCCCAAGACCTCTATACCCAAGTTAAAAATTGTTTGAAGATTAAATTTGAAGGTCAAGAAAAAAATGTAAACGTATAACTGAACTGAAATTACGCAATAGTTATAAAATCAGAAGAATTAAGTAGGAAAAAAAATATTTAAAATCTTAAATAACGTGACAAATGAATAATTGTAAGCACCTATTAAGTTGAAATGTAGGCTTATAGTCAAAGATTGTGAAACGTTAATAGTGCTAAAACAAGGTTCTTGTTAAGGCGCTACTAATCTTTCACGCATAGTTTCTTCGAGTTCGAATAATGTTATAAATAATCAACAATTATGTACATTGGTTTACTGCCTTTGTAGTTCTAATTTCTTGTACGTTTTTAGCCACATCGAACACAATTTTAATACAGCGGCATTTTTCAGGTGATAATTTAAAAAACGGCTATATATTTTGTGAATAATTTGTTAATTCATTTCCTTGAATAACACTGGTAAGTGGTAAACCCTACTAAACCACATTACCGGCATTATAGGCTTCTTAAACTTGACTGAGCAAATGTTAAAAAACTTTGATGATGATTCTTTTAAGCGATTTTGTGTTTCGTTGATGGAACTTTTCATCTAATTTCTTAATTTCTCTAATAAGATACTGCGTATAATTTTTTTGTAAGATAAATACGTTTGTGAATATACACTCATGTACTGGCGATGAATTTTATAATGTAATCTGTTTTGGTCACGAAAACACAAAACACACGGCCTTTGTCGAATGAATAGCAAGACACAGGTGAACCATTTTATCGCTAAGCAACATGGTCCAAACTACGCGAAGCAAATACCGAGGCACCTTTCAATGTGCACCCAGAAGACACTGGCGTTGACTCGCTTGAGGCAGAAACCATCCCAAGGCAAGTCCATACCTTGCGAGGCAGGCCTCGGGAAGTGTGAATGCAGCTTTAAACGTGAGAGAGTCATAAAAGGCATTGTTAATTCTTGTATCTACGAAGTTAGTTACGGGAGGGTGGGGTTATAAGACACTGGTTTAATAAGATACATTTTTTTTTGTTGCGTTATTGTGTACAAGAGTCTACCACAAATATTACCTTATAATATCTTATTAATTGTCTTATTACATCAATTTGAAAAATTCTTGGGCTAACATTTGTTTTTGTTCTATTTAATGTATTTTGTATTATTTGCTAATCAATCTGAATTGAATTGCATGCAATAAAATCTATAATTGGGTGTGGCGAGACGTCGGAAAGTCTCGGTTCATGCTTCCGCGAAAACGAGGAAGGTGTCGCAGTAAATGCAAATCAATATCGAGATACGAACGAACACATTCAAATCAGCTGTTGAGGACAATTCAGAGTTGTGGTTGCGGCAAGACGGGGTTACTGCGCACATTGCCAGACAGAGTATCGCACGTTTGAAAAACATTTTTGGCGAGCACTTAATAAGCAGATTCGTTGCTCTTAATTGATCTTCACGTTTGCCAGATATAACAACCCCAGGCTGCTTCCTTAGGAGATATTCGAATGAAGAAGTTTACGAAAACAGGCTAGCAATGATCCAGGAGCTCAAGTGCATTATCCGAATGAAGATCCGAGCGCTACAGTTAAAAATATAATGTTCTCGAAAGAACCCGCTTTTGGGGGTCCAAAAATGGCGGTTGTTTAAAGCATATAACTTTGCACAAGTAGTGTAAAAAAGAATCCTAGTTACACGTTATTTCGCAATTAAAAAATTAAAATTAATTAAATTTGTTTGTAAATGATCTATCCAAGCCAATGGGTGATTTATGCGCCACGTGTACTTTATTTGGAAAAAATCAACAGTTAATTATATAACTGTTGTTTTATTTAATATTGTTGGATTTCTTCCAGTGTTCTCACAATTATTCCAATTTTTTCATCTACTGTAAATCGTGATTACGAAATTGTTATCAGAATAAAAAATACTTTTACAAACATCTACTTAATTAATCTTGTAATCACAGCACAAGTATGGCAAATAGAAGATAACAAAGATAATTATAAAAAAGCTTTTAAAGGAATTTGTAGATCAATACAATATGGAGTGCAATCGTCAAAAAAGTGTGTTGGCTCAATTATCAATAGTACATAAAAGGTTTAGTATATCACCAAGTTCTGAAAACTCGGTGATATACCAAACCTTTACATACATCGATCTAAACAATTCCTGACGAGACAGCTGTATAAGTTTAATAAGCTATGAGAAATTGAGAATTTACCTATAAGCTTATCTTACAATATTGTTTTCTTATAAAAGAAAATTGTTGCTATACTGAATTTACTACATATCACTCGTTCAAAAGAACAGTGATACAACTGAAAATCTTTAAATTTTGAGTTAATTCGTGAAAAATCTCCAGAGGTTCTAAATAATGCTGTGGAACAACAATCTATTAACGCCAAACCGAATTAAACCTATCGTCTGTTAAAAACTATAATTTAAAATACGTCTCCTATGAATTAAGTTTTTTGAATTATGTCGCTGTTCTTTCAAGTGGGTGACATATAGTAATTACTAACATTGATATAACACTTACCCCATATAATCGAAATTAGAAAATATAAAAGTCTTGTTTACATCAAACCCGATAGCAATAATATCTTTTACATTTTCAATTGTCAGTTTTTGAGCCTCCTCTACCTTTAAGTCTTTCCATAATGTCTTCTCATCATCAGTCATTTGTATAACTAAAGGTATATTAAACATATCTTGCAACCATTTGCAAAAGATAAATGGTATTAGATGTCCTAAATGCATCGAAGAAGATGACGGACCTCTCCCAGTATACAAATAAAATGGCTTTTTCTCCTCGTGTAACTTTAAAATAGTGTACATATCGCGATGAGAAAAGAATATACCACGTCGTAAAAAGTGATGAACTGATTGACCAATAGTTTTTTGAAAACAGTCTATAAGGTCCTTATCTATCTTCCTGCTACCGAATCGTTCTAAAAGAAATGGTGAGTAATTTAACAACATAGATAACATACGGGGTTCTACTACAATTAACAAAGTGAGACTTCAGGTGCAAATACATACTTATCAGTTTGTCGTAATCAATACCATCGTCCGATTTTCCTACAACATTCCAAGGATCTACTATATCATCTTCAATCTCATTGCCATCCAGATGTAATTGGGAAACATTTTCTATATCCGTTGCCATTGGAAATACTTCAAATTTAAGAGAATACAATAGCTTATAAATTATAATACTGCTCCAGCTTTCACTAATTTTATCAACACACTTCTAAGTTCTACAAAACATATCACATTTAATAGATTTTACACATGTCACATAACCTGTATACAGCCACATGTCATTTATTAACAGGTATAGGCAATTGGGAATATACTGGGGAACACTGCACAAAATTGCTAGAAGCTATCGGGTACAATTTTATAGTAGAGTTACTATTTAATAGATGGTAGCAGCTTCTCTTAATACAATTAATTTTTAAAGAACTTATAATTAAAGTGGGCCACTTTTGTCTGCACGCCAGGACAGTACTAAGTTTCATATACATACATTTATACATATATAC
>LR737384.1:9685690-9713616 GCA_902655005.2 Marronus borbonicus | reverse complement strand
TATATGTTCGAAAAATTTTGAATAATAAGAAGCTGCCTTCAACTATGATCCCTAACGTGTGAGAATCGGGTCTGGTGATTCGGGAATACCGGAGAACCGTTTGTGAAGTTATCGAATTCGTTTGGGCGATTTAAAAGAAACTATTTTAGTAATTGAAATTAATGCATCTACCTCTGGATAACATTCGCGAATCGTTTACGCCACAAAATGTAAAGCATGAATTTTATACGCCACATGGAAAAGTTGTTTTAGAGAACGCATTGCTGATTAGGTGACACTTCAAATTTCTGCAACGTATCTAGCACTTGCTTGCTAATAAGATTGGAAAATTCGGTTGAAGGTGTTCCAGTATACGCACCCTATTATGTACAATGGAATTTTTTTTCGATCTGCCGTTTCATGCATGTTTAACCACAGCCGTTTATCTTTAATTACGGCTTTGATTTTTTTTTTTTCGTTATCATCGCGCACAGATGGTAAATACCTGCGTAACGTTGTTCGAGATGGTAGCTCCCAGTTGGAATTATATTTATTCCAGAAGTCATGAATTGGGTTTTGTATCCAGTAGGCGATGTTGCAACCCACACTCGAGAAACATGGCAGTAAAACCAACACAAATTGTTCTCTCGATGGCACACTACTTTTTCGATTTGTATTCTGTACGTTATTGGCATGCTTTGTACAGTCGTACTTGTGCCAGAAGAGTAACGGTTTATCGCCGATTTTACAAATTATTTTAGCGCCATCGTAATATAAATCCGGAAATTCACTGATATACTTTTTTACATTTTCAAGCGATGGTCACCTTTTGCTCTTCTGTACGCCCGATATTCTATGTATTAAACAAATGACGTTCGACTAACTCGTGTGGAGACCCAATATGAACGAACACACAACGCGCTGCTTCGCTTTCTGCGCTGCGCGTGATTTTGTGGACTGAATATAGTCACGATATACAGACACGCTGATCCGCTCTACTTATAACCATGAATTGCAACCAAACGTTTGTGGGTTGAGGATAATTCCTTCCCTGAGTAATTTAAAGAAAATGTTTTCAAATAAATAGTATTTGGAGACAAGTGTTGCACAACATAAGTGGATATTCGGGTGTACAGTGTTTTCACCACGATACAAATTTGATTTTTTAAATGTAACACTCTGTAAATATTAAGTTATTAGGTACCTCCCTCCAATTTATGCCAACTTTCATGAATATTCCCTACATTTACTTTAGCTTTTGAGATAATTGGCGTAACTCCAGATTTTTAAGAAATGTGGCTGTTTCTTTAAGGCTGTTCCGTACAAATAAGAACATTGGTATTGATCGCATTTACTGTTTACAAATAGACAAGGCATAGCTTTAACAACGTTATTATAATGAATTTGCCCAACGATTAGCGAAATGAAGCAAATTAAAAATAAAAAGGTAGCCACTTTATTGCCATACCACAGCCATGAGTATTAGTCGTAGAAAGTTTAGGTTTGGATTAGGAGTACAAATACACAATCTGAAGAAACTCCCATTGCTTGTTTTTTTAGAAAAATGAACACTTAAGTCACCAATGCATTTTGAAAATTGCATTTCCTACAAACGTCTTTCTTTGTTTAAAAATTATATCTCGGAATTTTGAAGTTTTGCGACTTATGCGCAATATCCTAGTAAGTATGTTTTTCTTTTAAAGCATACTTTATTCGCAATAGTTATATTGTAGTAGACAAAATTTTAAATTACACGACTCTCAAGATGCTCCTCCTGCTTTCTAAACCAATTGTGGGTAAGTAATAAAATTTCTCAAAATTACCTATAATGGCCCGCTGGAGCCAACTGGTACATCCTGTATCTACACGCGGTATGTCCAGATTGGAGAAGACAATAAGAAAGATAAGGATATCCATTAAAACAATATATCTAGCCTCTGGTAAAGGTAGAAATTGCAGGTACGGTCTTTGACGGGTAGGAAATGCGACATATATAAAATTTATTATTTTCAATGCAAATTTCTGTAATATTAAGGAAGATAATGATGTAGTCAAGTATTCACGAAAATTCGTGTTCGCCTTCATGATCATCAATTGGTGCGCAATTTTGTCACACATTGCGAGGTTCATCCTATGCAAGGTCATCTTAATAGAAAAGTTGAAAGAGATCTCTTTTCTCGCAAGTTCTTGTATTTTGTTGAACAATTGTGGAAATTTCAGGAGTAATATTTTATGATGGCTGAATTGTGCTAAAAGAGATGGCGTTCATACACTTTTATTTAAGAGTATCTTTAGTGAAAACAAAGTTAATACCATTTTGTCGGGACACTCTATGTTTTTAAACGAAATATATTTAATCTACGAAAGAAGGATACGTATTTTAGCAATAGGGAAATGTTTAAAAAAAATCTAAAAGAATTTCTCTGTTAAATTCTGGAATGCAGGTATATATATACCCGAAATTATAAACTTTAATGATTACCTGTACAGCTCAGTAACCCAATCCAGATAGAAGTTAATATTGAAACATCTGAATCCTGAAGAAAGAGCCTTAATAAAAATGATTTGCTTGAAATTCAACAATTTATATCAGTATGAATAGTTACCCTGATCGTTCACATCCAAAGCTTCGTCTGATATATGAATTCGTCCAATAGATGAAGCGTCAACATACCAGAAAGTCACCAGTTCAGCATGAAAAAGTGAACAACCAAGTAAGGAAATTGTGGACACAAGCGTCATACTCACTATTCAGTTTTTGCGGTACTCAATAAACGTCTGGTTTTCTCAATTAAATATCCAGTACATTATTACCTTTTTGGATGCCTCTTCTATTTATGGGATATATTTCCTTAACATTCCCTCAACTTATCTAACAAGGACTCCAGGTGTCAAATTCAGAATCGAATGGAATTTGGTAAGGATGACTTTTTTTATTGGCGGAAATTCACTTTAAAGGGGTAAACCACCTCTAACTGTAAAAGTTAGAGGTGATGTTTAAATGTAAGAGTTCGATATTGTGGGGTGTTGCACTTATACGCAACAGTTGTATGATGACCATATTGGTAATAATATGGAAAAAAGTTTTAAAATGAAAGCTGTTTGCTGTTTAAAATCTACTTAAAATCGTATATATATTTTCAGCTATACAGAGCGTTTTAGAAGTTAGTAACACCAAATAAGACACAAAGTGAACTTAAAAGGCACTTCTACTACTATATCGACTCAAATTACCTAATGGTACTAATTACAAAAAATATATAGGGTATTGCAGTCAAGCGCAATTTCACTACGGCCGTACTTGCAACAATATAGGAAAATATTTTAAATAAAGAGGCTTTTTGAGTGCACCTTGTGTTTTGCTTGGTGTTGCTTACTTATGAAACACTCTGTATAGCTGTCTATGCGATTTTGAGTAGATTTAAACAGCAAACAACTTGTATTTAACAGTTTTCCATGTCCATCAGACAAGTGTCTCGTTTAAGTGCTTTTTCCTATTCAAGCTTTTTATATGGTTTATGTTAAATTTTTATCTTCTAATGCTTCTTTAATTATTTTCATATCAAATTATTTGGAAGGTTTACCAAATATGTTATTTTGGTAAAAAGGCTATTGGATGAGATATTAGTAAACACAATTTTGCAAATAAACGTATATCTTTAATTGAATTCTTTATGTATATGTAATTACAAGTGTTAATAATTAGAATTAAATCTACAACATAGTTTCATAGATAATTCTTATATTGCGCTTAAGAAATAGAAATATCAGCACACGATCGGAATGTCTCTTGATCTCCACAGCCCATAGCGCCCGTTCCATCTTCACATACACCCCATGAGTTTCCTATTATGATGTGATGAAAAACAAATTTAGGGAGCATTTTGAAAAACTGAGTCACAACACATTTTCTTACCAGCTTTGTAGTTCCATCTAAGAACGCATCTTTTGCAAGTTAAACCAGCAGGCAATACCACTCTATTCTGAATAACGGTTTCACCTGAAGAGACCATGTATCTATCAGAACCATCGGCTAATTTAAGAGGCCGGAAGCAACCTTCACCTGACTCTGGAGCATTTGGATTATCCAATACACACAAGCTACATTTCAAGTGAAATATAAATAAGTCATGGTGATAAATATGTATGAACATAAGAAACTCTACCTATACAAGAATTGACCTCTGTGATTCGCAGTTAAGGTGGCAATAACATCAATGGTTTGTCCAGCGGAATATTGCCCTACTATTTTTCCTTGACCATATTTACCAGTATTTTCGTTTTCTTGTGGATGGGGATCTGTGTAATCGTCACCGCAAACTCCGCATTTTCCACCAATTTGTACCATTTTCTAAAAGAAAAGTGCGTAGGAGATAGATCCAAAGCTCATTATTGATCATACCCAGAAACCACCGCAATAATTGGCGTTATCGTTGTAGTTTGCAGGATATCCACTATAGAGTCTCCATACTGAACTTCGTCCAGGTGGGTTTGTCAACATACCATGACCATCGACCTCATTTAGAATAGCTATGGATGCAACCAAAAATAATACAATTTTGTACATGTTGTATGTTGCTTGTAACAAGAGAACACTGAATTTTACTTCCCTTAAAGCAACATTTATAGGAACACGATTTACAATTTTGTGATGATAAGATAGGAGTAAACAGAAAACTCTTACACATAGTATTGTAATTTAAATTTAAATAAATAATTGTATAAACATATACTATTATTTATTAGTGTTATCATACGAAAGGTAAACACGTCTAATCCCTCGAATTGTCTTTTTAATAATTTTATTTTTTAATTGTGCTCAAGCGGCGAATTTTTATTGAGGAAAGTGTAATCCGAAAATTGTATTGATATTGTTTAAAAGTAATTGCTATGGAAAGCTGTAATTTCTGCTCGTAAAGATGAATATGTTATTTTCAAATTCGCTTGTAATCTTCGCCCAAATTTTTTATAATTTTTTAAATAATAGGTAGACAAACATGATAATAACCTTCTTTCCTCGTATTATTATTTATTTATTTTGCAAACCTATTCACTTTTACTATTATCAATTATCAATTCACACCTCCAATTGGAAATATGCAAAAAGTCTTTTCCTCTGATTCATCGAATTTTTATAGGAAATGTGAATAACTAAAAATGTACGGAACTAAACAATGAATAGTAAGTCAAACAAATAACATCAATATACCATACATCTGTAGGTGCTGATGTTGATTATCTTTCAAGTAAGTGGATAAAATTTCCGATATACTTATTATTATTGAGTCATAAATATGATGTATGTACGTTTTAATAAGAAATCCAATAAAATCATATTGCATGTACAAGTATTGATTACAATTTGCAGCGTTAATCATATCTACAAGTGCTCTGGCGTGAAAAAATATATATTTTTTACATCTTCCAATATGGTAACTGGCGGCAACGTTTCAGGTATTTGATATAGTATAATTCCATAACATAATATTTCCAAACAGTTATATGGAAAAAATACCAGCAGGCTAGATATATCTAATTCAAAACCCAAGTTGACAACGAATGTGAATCTGGAGATGGTTCTGGGTTCTAGGAACATTTATGATATTTCAAAAACAATTTCTCAAGTGCTAAAAACGATCTATTTTCAATTTCTAAATAAGGCCTTTTAAATACAAGCAAAGCGGAATGTACTTACACACACAAATTACGATAGTTTTATTGTAACAATATGTATCCTTAAAACAAGCAAAATTAATATAAAAATACTATTTATTTATTTGAAGTATATATTCCAAAGTTATAATCTAATTCAAAGTATACGATTCTTATTTTATAACCACCATCAGACTCTCTGTGTTATTTTTTGCATAATTACAGTACACTGCCGTTCAGTAAAGTTCGGTCATACAATAAAAATCTATTATATCACACTCTATACAATTATTAATACATAAAATTAGAAAAATATTAAGCATACACTCTTTTCTAAGGGATTAAAGCCATAAATTATTATGTAAAGTAGAAATATTGCGACAACCACAATAAAGTCTCTTTTATTATCATTCCAAGAATTTTCTCGGAAGTACCGATCTTTTGAAACGGGTCGTTTGGGAATTATTAACGAACAATACATTTAGGAAATATACCGCAGCATCACTCTTGCTTATTTATCACAGGCGTAAAGATATAAATTTGCTTCATTTTACTGTTAAACGTGTTGATGTGCATCTGTCGTTTTTGCGCGGAAGTTTTAAGAAAATTTACTTCAAAATGGCACGTGGCAAGCCTACCAGTGTAGAAAAACGTTCACGCATTATTACGCTGTTTGAAGAAGTATATTCGGGACTGCAAATTGCTGAAAAAATAAATATAAGTTCAACAGTAAATGACATCATAAAGCGATATCGGACAACTGGAACTATAGAAAATCATGTTCGTCCTGGAGCACCTAGGAAAACAACAAAAGCTGAAGATTTGAGAATTGTATTACTAAGCAAACGTAATAGAAAATTAACAGCGCCACAAATAGCAGCCAAAGTCAATCGCGGCCGTGAAGAAAAAGTTTCGGCGAGTACGGTAAAGCGTCGACTTCAAAAAGCGGACATTCATGGACGCATTGCCATTCGAAAACCCTTATTACGTCGGGGCAACAGAGCAAAACGGCTACAATGGGCCCGTTCTCATCTAGATTGGTCGTTAGATGATTGGAAACACGTGCTTTGGAGTGACGAGTCAAAGTTTGAGGTTTTTGGGTAAAATCGACGAGTTTATGTCCGAATATCTAAAACCGAAAAGTGATCCCGAACTGCATTGTGCCTACAGTGAAGCAAGGGCGTAGTTCTGTGTTAGTGTGGGGATGTTTCTCCTTTGCTGGGACGGGAGATTTATGCAAAGTGCAGGGTGTAACGAGGAAGGAAAATTATTTTGCAATACTCCAGAATCATGCAGTGCCATCAGGCTTGCGTATAATAGGCCGTAACTTTACATTCATGCATGACAACGACCCAAAACACACTGCGTTAGTGTGTAAGAACTATCTAAAGGAGCAAGAAGAACAGCACACCCTGAAAGTAATGACATGGCCCCCACAAAGCCCAGATTTGAACCCTATAGAGTTGTTGTAGGATGAACTGGACAGGAGGATCCGAAAAATATGCCCAACTTCACAAGAGCATTTATGGAATATTCTGCAACATGAATGGATTAATATTCCACAATTCGTTTTAACGAAACTTATCGAAAGAATGCCTAGCGTAGTTCGAGCGGTGATTAGCAGAAGAGGAGGTTTTTTCGATGAAAAAAATATATAATGTTCAGTATGTTATATTAGGCCAGAATAACTTTTTATTTATTAATTTTTGTCTTTTTTACCTGTACATACAATAAAATTGCATTTTGTTTTTAGTTTCGTTTGTTTCTGTAACCTTTTCATGTTTTTTATCAACCGACCGAACTTCTCTGAACGGCAGTGTACATGTACATAATTTGCATAATTACAGTACATGTTTGTACTGATTGAGTCAATCTGAGAGGGTGAGCCACTATTACTAGAATTGGCATTTTTTACATTTCACGGATGATTTATGTTAGTAGTTCCGCCAATAAGGGGCATGTTCGTTAATTTTTTAATGTAATACAGACGAATATGTCTTCTATTGCCGGAATCACCAACTTAAATCGAAATTTAAATGAATTTAAAGGGAAATTTAAAATGTGCCAGCTCTAGTTATTACTTTTGTAGAATCAAGAATTTAAAAAGTAAAGTGGTTCAATATGGAAATTCCTGTACTTCTTGCTTTGTGGGGCTGTACAGAATAAATTATTAACTGTTCTTGTTTTAACTTTGCCAACCTTACATCATAAAGTGCGTAGTGACATCTATTCAAGAATTCTATGTTTATCTTATTGTTACATATACGATGTTACGTACAATATCTAATACTTAAACTGTAAGAACAGTGTGTTCTTGGGAAAATCTTATATCTTTGCTCGTATATGAACTTACCATGAAATGATATCTTGACCTAAGTAATGTGTAGAGGTTAGCAAATACTCTTGAAAAAGTATTTAAGTATTAAGTAAATCGTAAATACTTTTCCAATGTATTTTTACTAAATATTCCCATCAAGCTCATAACATTTAAATATCAAATATGTTTTAGACACTGTTCTTGAGATATTCAAATACATCACTTCTAGGTATTTAATTTTATTTATTTTCAATTTATTCTAACTTCTAACATTATATTTGAAGACAGTAGAAGAGCGTCAATTTATATTCAATCCTTGATTTTTATAAAGAATTCTAAGCGGTCGGCGTAAAAAGAGGTGCCAAAGATAGTAGTCAGTTTGGAGAAATAAATCGACCTAAGTTCAACACAGATGCGACGCATAAAATTCGCATTCATATGTCGCCCTACCACTAAAATACAGTTACCTTGCACATGGCCCAAGGGATAGCTTACCTAAAACCGCTACACAAAAAAATTCGTATCTGGAGCCGTCCAAGACATATCACATACAGATTCGGCATACACAAAACATTGCAAATGTGCAAAATGGAAGTATGCAATTAAATCCTTATATTTTAAATATAAATTTTCAGTCTGAGTAGTAAAAGTGTTATTGGAAATTTCTTTTAGTAGCACATAATCTGGATTTCTTTGTAAAACCGCATTAATTTTGTTTCGTATCTTTTCGCCAAACAATGATTCTAAGTGTTGACGGGGTTCAGTTAATTTAAAATTTTTGTTTTCTAGAAACTGGATCAAGCGTAACAAAAATGTTACGCTTGAGAAATGTTTATTAATAAATTCTAATTGCTCGACTAAATCTTCGTTTACAATTAATGCTTGGACTGCTGTAACACTGGAAGCATCTCGTTTTAACTTTAATACAAAAGGTTCTAAAATACGAAAGTGTCGGGTATAAAAAAATGCGGCTTCTAACCATGTACCCCATACTGTTAATACAGGTTCTGGTGGCAAAGGTATATTCGGGCACATTTCTTTATGTAATTTTATTCTAGTTGGTGCTTTCAGTAAAATCTTTTTAAATGAGTTAATTAATGACATTGGGAAATTCTTCACGAATAAGTTCAGCAATGCGATGTATTCCATGCACAATTGCTAATAAACATATTCTGTGCAATTCCGTGCATTCCAAAAGTAATTGTTAATATTAAATATCAACAAATAAACTTAGGTAAAGCAAATCACTGATTTCAATTGTCAAATTCTTACACTCATTCCGGGATAGGGTAAAGCGAAAGTAACTGATTTGCTTTGTTATAATGTCTGTTGATATTAACAGTTGCTTTAGTAATGCATAGAATTGCACAGAAACGTTACATGGTAGGCATATTTATTAGAAGTTGTTGTAGTAATCAGACATACAATAAATTCAAAAATAAACGTAGAAAATAATGTTAGTTCGACGTGTGTATAGTTTCGCGTTACACTAATTTCGCACTACCCGATCTGAACGCTACTTGAGGTTGTTTACATGAGGTGGCAGATTCGCCAGGTCGATCCACCCCAAAAATAAAAAAAAAACAAAGTTCGCAGTACTCTACGTGAACAGCATTTTAATCCATTTAATTGTATAAATATCAAGATAATTGACTCATTTTCTCTTAACTACGTCAACGTGTTTATTTATAACTAACAATAAATTATGTATTACCTCCGTAATTCACTTAAAAAATAAGCGGTGAAGATTGAGAATCGTAAAATTGATAACGGTAACTACTAATTCCCCTTTATTAACTATAATTTACAATATAACCAACTCGTCCGCAATAAATGGATTATAAGATTGCAATAACAGACGTACGTATAATATATTGAGCATATAGTTAGATTTATGTGCCTACATGATTTAAAACATCTTTCTTATATACAGAAAGTGTAATAACGAACATGACATCATTCAACTCGCTCTTTTACGCATTGTTGTTATTTTGCGATATTTCTACCTAGAAACCGTATCAATTTATGGATAGACTTATTTGTAACAACGGATTACAAATATATGGCGTGAAGAATGGGTAGGCGTGCTGCATGGAAAAGAAAATATTTTCAGTTACAACTCAATAGCCGTCTTCACACCAAATTATGTATTATAAATTCCAAATAAAAAGAAAAAAGAAGCGGTACAATTCCATTAGGAATGCTTAACCCCGCTTTTTTTTATTTACCGAATGGAGGCAGTAACGGCATCAGTTATCGTCTTTATTTGTATTGTTGAATCGGCAGTGAATCCATCAAATATCAAATTTTTCAACCTTCTTTTAAAGTCGGCGGGGAAGTTGTAAATATCGAATTAACTAGATTCTATCCAAATCCTTGTCAAGCTTGATTCACAATATTTCTTTTTTTTTAATAAGTTACACTTATCTTTGCTTTATTCTTATGAAATACTTGGATAATAAAAATATTTAAGTATTTATATTTATATTGTGGTTTTTGATATGATAAACTAACTGTTGGTGCATTGTATTTTCTTATTTCTTGCATTTAAACAAGGATTAAATCTACCAGGATAAATTAGTAGACATCAGCGCATGAAGTTGGATTGTAATATTTAATTCTTGGGGCGTGTGTTACATGGATTCCCACAAGGCTTGGTTGTAGGACCAATACTATTTATCCTATACAACGTGTCATTCTAATGCGTGGACGGGAAGATAATTCTTTTCCTGAGCAATGTAGAGAGTTTTTAAATAAAAAATATTCGGAAACAAATGCTGAATAACACAAAATTATATGCAGGTATACAGGATGGTCAGTTTCCGCTAAGCACGATACAGATTTGGTTTCTTAAAGGGAATATTCTGTATATTATTCAAATTTTAGATACCTCTTTTCAATTCGTGAAAACTTCCGTCAATATTCTCTTTTAATTTTTGAGAATTGATATAATTTGAGATTTTTGCGAAATATCTTTCTTTAACGGCCGCTATCTCAAAATCCTTACACACTAGGGCAATGATTCAAATGTTACTCGATCGAGTATTTTAGCAAGATAAAAGATATTTTTTTTGTATAAACCACGTTTTACAAGAAGATCATCGATATCGTTGGCAAGCATAATTCATTTTGTTTCAATTTCTATTTAATGGAACGTCCTCTATATTTTCCCTGGATCTGATAGAGAAATTGTAATAAATTTTGTTTATAAACATTTCTCTATACCTAATATGTGTCGTTCTTTAGTAAATTAAATGTGAAGCTATGCAGATACGTTTTTTGTAAAAAATTGAGAGTGCTGTGACGAAATGCTATAAACTTTTGTTTTTGGATTAAATGAGAAGGAATTAAAATGGCAGCCCTAGACGAAGAAACATGCAAGGAAAAATATATATCTTAATAACCATAGTCTCAAATCCTGTCCTCCTTATATGTAATGGTAGGAAGACAATAGATTTAGTAAGGTAAATAAGCATTTGTTTCCGAATATTTTTTATATGAAAACTGAAGTATTGTCCGTCCTCGCATTAGGCGGACATACTGTATGTAAGTGATATAGATCTGTAAAAAGTTGAATATACAGATGACACAATCTTAATTAGTAACAATAATTTTAGTAGCTTGCGTTGTGATTGGGTAGTATCTTCTTCATAAGCTGAATAATATTTTAATAATATTGTTTATGCCTTTTATATTTTACTTTTTTAAATTTCGGCGTAATACTCATACTCTATAAACAGAACGGCGGCAGCAAAGAAGCAAGGCCTACATGCCTACAAGCAAGTATTAAACCTTAAATAATTATTTACAACTTTTGCAAAATGAACCGGAAAAATGTCTAGGCGTAACACAATACTTAACTATGTTTTGAGGAATTTTATTGTGGAGTGGTTCTGCACACCAAAGGGAGATCCTTTCAAAAAAGACCAATCGAAATAATTACTAAATCTAAATGTTATGATTCTTGCAAACTTTTATTTAAATTGTTAAAAATAATGATGAACATATGTTAATCAACCTCATCAATCTCTTTTTTAAAGAAAATTTAATCGGCAATGGATGCACCACACAAGGTATAAATAGTATGTAGTACAGTCTTGTCGGCTTTCTGAAAGTAGATGTAGATTAACCAAAAAATATATAATGTTAAGATGGCTTAGCTTCCTCATGGTATTAATGGAATAATTCATGGTAAACGCAACAAAAGGAGAGAGAAAAAATTACACTAACACACGGACATGTTTCTACCTACCCGGCGTCATCAGCGTGGTTCCGAGAATAATTTTTTATCTCTACCTTTTATCGCTGTTGCCTCACAGTTAATGCCACAACTTTCAAAACGACAAACCCGACATTTCTTGGCGCCCTCTAGTGCCAAAGAAACGCATGCCTGCCGTTCAGGAAGCATTATCTGTGAGGCAACAGCGATACATGGTAGAGATAAAAAATACTATCTATACTATACTATATACTATAGTATATATTTGCCGTGAATTATTCCACTAATACCATGAGGAAGCTATAAGCTATTTTACATTATATATGTTTTGGTTATTGTTTCTAGGTATTTTTTGATGCGTTCTTAGATGTAGATTATATAATATACTGTCCGTCAAATGGAAATTGGATGATTTTAAAGTGCGTAAAAAAAATTGTACATTTTGCATTAATTTTTAACGTACAAAATATTTTCTTAAATTCCGTTATATGGGAAGCATAAATTAAGCGAACGACTACTCCCATACCGACGCCTGTGAGGCGCACGGAAAATGGCGAACTTTAATAATAACTCTACCTGCTCAGAATTTGGAATATTTGTTTTCTTTCTTTGTTGTTTGCGTCTATCACTTTAAGTGGTTTACTCTGTTTGTGTATTGTTTGTTTTATACAGTACGTTCCAGCACCCTACAGTCAGTTTAAGATATCCGAACACGCTATGAGCTTGCCCGCCTCTTCATTTTTATATCTGACTATTGCCGACTACCATAAGCAACCCTATGGGCAACGAGCAATCGGTACGCCATTGCCTTTAACGTGTACACACATCTCACACTAATAAAATATCTTCTAGAATATTTCATGAACATTTCCATAAATGTGAAACAATGTAGAAATGACAAAAGACAAATCTTTACTTCTCTTCAAAGAATTAATTGGCGAACCGGATAAAATGATGAATAGCCACGCTAAATGGCATTCCATTCGATATAAATTAAGCCTATGGCAGTGAACTCTATGCCACGATTAGGAAAGATATTTAGAACGCCGTACTGCCAACTGTGAATAGATACCTTTGAGAAATCATTTGTTTTAATCAGAGTTTTCTCTCTGAGATGGCAGTAACTGTACCTAGTACCTCCAGATAAGGACAAAAATACATTTGGTCATCTAAATGTGGTAAACCTGAGTAAACCGTAGAAGTTCGTCGTACTTTAAAAAGGTAAAAGAATGTTTGTTTTAAATGAACTTGGCTTGCCAACCATTATTTTGTTGTTGTTACAGATTGCGTTACGATTTTCGAAAACAAATATGGCTTACAATTCAAAAAGCATGAGCCATGGCACCGAAGTTTTTAACTACTACTTAACTATGAATATCAATAACATTTGTAGAATATGTCTAGAAAAAGGACCGAAGCTAATGCCTATATTTGATCCCATCAAACCCAGGCATTTCTCAATTCTAATTATGGCATGTGCTTCAGTTCAGGTAAGTTTTGTTTGCTTACCTGCTTTGTATAAGGTTATTTCACACATTGAGATACAAAACAAAACGTACTGCAGGTTATCGAAGGAGATGGGTTACCCCCATATATTTGTCAAAAGTGCATATCAAGGTTAAATATTGCTTATCAATTTAAATCACAGTGTGAAAGTTCTGATGCTAAAATGAGACAATGCTTTGATAACCTGCGCCACATGCCCCCAACACCTGATCTTTCAGGTTTCATAGAAATAAAAAAAGACAATTTTGAACAAATATGTGAGAATGAAGTGAATGGGGCTACATGTACACCATCGCAAATAACACAAATAGATAAAATTCCAATTCAAGAGGTACATGAGAATATAGAGCAGAAAGCAGAATCTATGGAGGATGGTCAGATGCATTTACTTCAAGGTGTGCAATTGCAATCTGGTGGTTCATTAGAGGTAGGTTTATTTGATATAACAACTATGTGGCTATTTCTAACCATATTTGAAATATTTGGCTTTTTTGAATATTTTTGATACATGGACGAGTGGGTGTGAATCTTTATAACAGTGAACGTGTTTATCCTAGAAAATTTAAATTTTATAGAATCAGTTCAATAGTACATGTCGGCTTTAGTATACTGACAAGTTTTCAGAATTTTCTAATGTATAGTCTTTCATATATCGATCGATGCAGTTCCCAGTGAGACGTGTACCTATGTATATATTTTTATAACGTTAACTATTACTTGGTGGATAGCTGCTACAGTAATATGAAAAAAAATCTTTATAAAAAATATTGTTTGACAGTATTAAACCTGCAGAAACGAATACACTTTCCGTGCGCTTCACGAAATTAGCAGAGACTAAACAGGCTCTCAGGGAAACCAGTAGGTAACACGAACCCATTTTCATGAGACGAATAAACACGAGTATGTCTAGTCTCTGCTAATTTGGTGTAGCGCAACTCGTTTCTGCAGGCTTGGACAGTATTGATGTATTATAATAAACATTACCAACATGTATTTTTTAGAATATGCCAAAATCAAATACGTTGCCAGATTTAAAAATGGAACTAAAGGATACAGATGATCTGGACATAAAGGTACAAGATATTTTCAACTCGGTGGTAACACAAAAGCCCAAAAAGCCTTCCGCCAAGCCACATCAATGTGACACATGCGGTAAAGTATTCCGTACGAAGCCAAGTTTAGTACATCACATTCGTATCCACACTGGCGAGCGTCCGTATGTATGCCATTTATGCGACAAGCGGTTTATAAATGGTGGTCACCTTCACACTCACATGAGAACACATACCGGAGAAAAGAATCATGCATGCGTTGCTTGTAATAAAGCCTTCGCAACAGCTCAACAGTTAACCAAACACACAATTGCTATACATACTTCAGAACGTCCCTATGGATGCACCTATTGTTCGAAGCGATTTGCCAGTTCTAGCAATCTCAACGCTCATACTAAAATCCATACTGGTGAAAAGAATTATCATTGTGATCAGTGCGGTAAAGCCTTTGCTACTAAAGGGCAACTATACCAACACATGCTTGTGCACACTGGCGAAAAAGCATTCTTGTGTGAATTTTGTAATAAAAGGTTTTCTCAAAAAGCGCATCTGATCAGACATCTAAAATTGCATAGAAATCAGCAGTAGCAATAAAACTATATGGCCCATGAAAATCTATGTCAATTTGGTATGCTAAATTACTTTTCTATGCCAATGCCTTAAATGAAATTGAATAATCATCGCGAATATAATATATGTATATATGTACCGTACTTACAGTAAAATGTAGTTATAAACGATGGTATTGATTACTACGTAACTCAAATCATAAAAACGGTGGGACTCGAACATGACAATTTCGATGGTAAAATTCGAAAAAACGAAATTACATTATTTTAATTATAATTTAACAACACATACATATAGGCTACAATTACAATGTTGAAAAGTAGCATATTGATAGGAAACACGAATACATTAAATTGTTTTGTCTACAATCAGCGCTCTTTAGATTCGGAGCGTCTGAAGTAAATTTTCCATTCCATATTTTATATCAATATCTTCTTGAAAGAAGGGAGGTCTAGATGACCAGATTCAGGGTGTATTGGGACTTGGGACCAATCCATCAATCTTCGCTATTTCACGACATCAAATAAATTTACTTTCTATTCGAAACATTTAATTCTTCTGTAATATCTTTGGCTATTTAAGCACATTAAGCAGTCTTTCGGTAGATTTTGTCAGAATCAAACAAAAATTATTATTTTTCTAGCTAACCGTTAGCAATTTTAATTGATGTAAATAATTGCATATAGCCCCTAAACTACAACAGAGCATTTCATTAAAAAAAAAAACGATTTATTTGAATTGTATATTGAACATCTACTCTGTAAATAAGATGCAAATTCATTCAACTGTATTTCTGATACGTCATTGTAAAAAGAAACAAAAATCAAAATAGCTCAAAACCATTTAATTTTAGAGGTAGGGTGCGTTAATACAAATCAATCTACGAATCTAAGGAATCTACAAAATCAATTTAAAGTATGTCATTCCATCGTAATTGTCAAAGTTGGCTAATACGAGTAAAAATAATTACGCTTATTGCCTGCCACACATTTTGAGAATTAGGGTAAGATGCGGAGGTGCATGGTATATGCTGTTCTATTATTACTATTACTCTTATGATTTTTATAAGAGAACATTATTTAAGAATGTTTGAAAATTATTTGGAGTTTAATATAAGAAATTATTAATGCAACTTTTAGAAAACAAAAATGAGAAAATAAATACGTGTGATAGTGGTGGAATTTCATGTTGGATAATCTTTGAAATACTTTTTGATTAAACCATGTTTTTGTTAATTGAAAATAACGTATTTGCTATTTTTAGCTTCAGGTTTAACAATGGACCGCATATTGTAGAATAAATTCACTTGCGCAGGTGTAAGTATACAATCAAAATTTCTTATCAAAAAGAGGGTGTGATCCTATTTTTAATTTTTACATTTATATTCGCCAAAATATAAAATTTCAACTCGTGGATAAAGTATCATCTAGAATTCATGTTGATACGCTTTTGATTCAATTCAAAACTAAACTGGAGATACAGGCGAGCAATTCCCTAAATAAAAGCCTGATTGAGCCTAAGCCTGATTAAGCTAAATATAAATAAACTTTGTTTATTTATATTTGATTATTATGCTATGCTACGTTATGTGTGGACCATGACTAGCGCTAGATCCACAAACTACTAATAATACGTCAGATCTGTAACGGTACATATCAACATTAAATTGGATATTTTTCTTGGCGTAAGTATAATTACCAAATATGACATAGAATTTTCTCTTTAAAAACGATTTTTATTAAATCGATCTGTGATTATAGAAATAGTTTATATTAAACTGTTCTGCGAAACTATGTATGCATACTCTGACATTTACAGTGTAGTCGCGTAAAGGTAATAGATTAATATTTTTTAATAAGTATATGTGATTGTCGATACCTCTGTTTCTAAAATATCTAAGGTTAAGTGTAGTTGAATAAGGTCCATCAGTAATTTGCATGTGCACGAAGAGAATATCAACAATTTTCTTATCACTGCAGCAGTTTTCGTGCTGTGCTTATGTTTATCGTAAACGATAAAGAAAATTTGAAATTATTTTCGTCAAATACAATTGCAAATTAATTCAGCCTGTTTATAAACGGTATACATAAAACATTAATCGAAAGAATTTGAACTGCTAGAAGTAGAATCGCCTATTATTCTCTGCATGGTCGAATGAAGCCAACACAAATATAATTTTGCAACCACCGCTCAGTTTTTGCTATAAGATTATTGGATATTTGATCGGAGGCGTAACCTGCTGAATAGAGTAATTATTTTTTCTAGAAAAAGCAAACTGATGATGGGTATTGTGTTGGCTTCACTCTTGAATGTAAACAGATGTTTTTATAACTCGAGTTTTTTGGACCAATTGTGATCTTTTATAGTTATTAACGTATAATCTGGAATGTTTTAACTAGAGTGAAGCAATTCGAAACCTCTTTTGCGTGCGTATTGATAAAAATTAGGTCAAAGTGATAATTTTTCTTTACTTTTGCGCCAACATTTTTTATATAAAAATGTGCGAATGTTGTAGATTGATTATTAGTCATGCGTATGCAAAAAAATCTCGAATTACCTCGCTACACTAATAAAGAAACATTCCGTAATGTACAGGCTTATTCACGTTATTCGACGCGAAGTGCTACGGCTGAATTTCTTGATTTTGGTAAAGTTTAATTTTTGGAGTGTGTAGAGGCCTATTAGAGGAAAATTATTTTTTTTAGTGTACAAGGCGACCCAAAAACACAAAACATATTAAAGTTGCTTTTTTAACGGAACACCTCACATATTATTTCATTCTGTTGCACTTGCGAAAATTTACTAAAGTATACATGATGTTCAAAAATCAAAACTAGATAATTATAATTTAAATGGGCTATTCTGTTTTTTATGTCAACACCAGATGTAGACCACCGCCGCATTCTAACATACACGTACTCTCTTTTTTAATTCAACATTTTAACAACATTTCTGGGCGTATGTCTCAAGAACGTTCTCCAATGCGCTGCTTCATGTTATCTGGTGTTGTTGGAGTAGCGTTATAAACATATCCTTTTACGTGTCTCCATAAAAAGAAATCCAGTGAAGTTAAGATCTTGGGGGCCAATTCCGAGGTTCATTTTTTCTAATTCATCGGTTTTGAAAATAGACATTTAAACATTTTTGAAGCCATATCGTTGTACCAAGGTTTTTATTTTCCATCTAACTCACATACAAAATTCAATTTATTTCTTGAAATCGCTTTCAGAAAGTTCTTGGCAGAGCAGAATTTTAAAACGTTGGTACGTTTTATCCTTGAAGAATCCTGGGAGACGTTTGCTTGGCTAATGTCGGTATTCTGCGCAATTTGACTTTGACCTGTATTTTCAATTGCAGAGGTAATCACTGCAAATTTAGTTTTCTGTTACAGGTCTTTTAGTCTCAGTTTGTCTAAATTGAGTTAATAATCTTTCGAAAACGGCCTTACTTGGGTGATTTTAATTAGGAAATCTTTAAGTATAAATATGTGATGTCTATAAGCAATTTTGCAGGCATTGTCCAAGAATAAAAATCATATTGATCCTTTCTTCATTTGAATAAGCTATAAAAAGAACAAAAACCACAGTACTACCAAAGGACAATTTGCAAAGAAAAACTTTTGTAAATGACGGACAAATAATGGTACAACTTGCCAAAAATACCATAGGTGAAGAGTTAGTTAACTCTTAATATTCGATAGGCAATTAAATTCTACACCTGCTGTTGCTATAAAGTACGGGTTGCTCCATTTAAATTAAACAAATTATTGATGTTTAAAACTAACAAATATTTAGTCGCAATTTTTAAACGCCTAGTTGCAACAAGGTGTTCAAAAATTGCAACATAAAATTTAATTAACCAGTAGACTTCAGTGTGAATTTGGTCCAAAGAAAGGAAATACACGATGAGAATTTACTCTTTGCAACTGGTATCACATTCTCATAAAACACAACCACAATAAATATTTGGAAAACCATTAGGTTTAGGTGAGATAAATCTTTATGAAACTCGCTTTTATTTCGATCCTAGAAACCGAAAATTAAATAATATACAGATGTTCCATATAAAAAAATAACTTTGATATGTTTTGTATATTTGGGACACCTGTGCACTATGAAAATATTTTCAAAATGCACCTCTAATAGACTCCTATCCACTCCACAAATAAAATCACCAAAATCAAATAATTTAGCTGTATTAATTCGCGTTGAATAATATTAATAACCATGTATAGCTTAATAAAATTGTAAAATAAATAAAACGAAGTACTTCGGGACTTCTACTGCGCACGCATACTATTTGCATGAAAGAGCTAATAGAAGCTGGTGTGAAGTTTGAATAAGCATAATTCGCGCTTTGAAGTTACAATAACACTTTGACAATTGGCTGTTTGACAACAATTTGACTGACAAATAATAGTTCAGAGTGCTTGGGTTGGCAAGTAAAAAGCCAGTAACTTCACGAAAAGCTCTTACTGTAGAGGCCGAAGGACGCAGAAGAGGTCCTGATATGCTTTCCTAAGTTGCCATCAGTAATCGTTTTTTATAAAATACGTTACTTTGTATTAATATTTCCTTATTAATGCAATTTATATTTGTCTATGATTTTTCCAAGGTGAAAATGCTTTAAAATCTGCTAAATATCATACAAGTGCAAACCTTCCGATTTGAATTTCTTTCATATTAATTGCTGGTAATTTTTAACATCAAGAAATTTTGGGAACAAGCTGATGAAAACGCTAAACAATTCTGGAACCAACTATTTGAACAAATTAATGTATAAATTGCTATTTTGTGTGGTGGTTGTTCTTACTTATTTAGTAGCATAGGTATACTGTAAATATTGGTGTACGTATTACCAAGGAGTATACATATATAGAGAGCTTACGACATAGGGAAAAATGCCAATTCGATTTCACGGCAAGAATTGGCCGTAAAGAGATCTGGCGTCTGCAGGTAAAATTATTATTATATATTATACACTATCTAGTATTGAATAAACAAGTTACAAACGCAAAGAATCGGTCATTCCCTGGACGTATACATAAAAGACTATTCTAATGATAAGACAAAATGAATACGAGAGTTGTTTCTTTCTTTGTTCGTGTTCTGGCTCGCAACGATTATCAATTATCAGGGTATGTTTGGGTCAAACAATAAAAATCTTAACGATCTATTCCTTTGGTTTTCCAAATAATATCTTCATTGGATTCGTATAGATATCATAAAAGATATGGCATTTTAGAAAGAATTTTGCGATGAGCGATGCTTTATTTCACCGGTAAGGCAAAAAATAGCTTCCTCAGAGGAAAGAATATTGTTGACATCATAAGTATTTCAATTCCTTCATGTTCGCTTAAACTCGCTAACATTAGTAGCAACAAATTGCATAATTGAAATAATTCAGTCAAATATTTAACGTATGCACAATAACCAGTTAAGTACTTGAACCAGCGTTTCCTTGAAAAAATGTTATTAAAAAAAATTCGAGTTATTATTGTTATTCAATATTATTGTAAAGAGAAAAAAGCAACGCTTCATCGAATGGTACGGTAAAATGTACAAGTTCCCATTTAAGCAAATTACGCGGACAAGCATAATTTGAAAACAATTGAAGAAGAAAAAATTGAAATATTCTCAAATGTAAATAAAAATTTCATAACAAACTTTAATAAATGGCCGTCTCCATACTTTTAACTAACTCTGTATGTTTGAATGTGACTACTTATAAACAACAATGCATGTTGAGAACATTATACAATACAAATAAGGATTGTTCATTATTTTATTTTTAGCGCCTTATTTGCGAGAACCTTATAAACGCTCATTGTTTTCAAGCCGCCTTGGATTGGATATATTTTCCAAAGCCGGTGGTTCCTCAACTTATTCTGGTTTCTTTTGCTTTAAATCATACGATCAAATCAATTGTTGAAATATTTAATATGCGCTTAAAATAATTGTTTAAATTAATTTCTCCTATTCTAGCTTGTTACTTGAAGCGTTGAAACTAATTATATTACAAAAGAATATCCGTGGATAAATATAATAATAAATAATTTATCTAGATTGATGAGGAACAAATCTAGCTACGTTTTAGCTCTCTCTGTCTCTCTACATGTATATGTATACTTCTGGGTATTGCCAAGTGATAAATATTATGATATTATTTATTTATTTAAACATTTGATACTCTTTAAGTTGAAGTTTTTAAAACTGTTTAACGACTTTATGAATGGAAGTGTATTGTTAGCAGTATTATTTTTACTTTTGTATGTGAACTGATAGTACCGTCAAACGGGGTTAGATTGATTATAAAAAAATATTTATTATTTCTAAAACTCAACCACTATGAATGCAGGACTGTTCAGTCTTAATCGTTCTCGTTCACTTCAATAATTGCAATCAAATTTTTAACTTGTTTGGGGTGACATTTACCAATATTATAAGCGAAGTATGAGATAATTACGTTATAGATCACAACCTAGTTTTTATGGTACGAAAACAGGTAACTATCTACCAGAAGCAAATTTAATTTACGCGTTTAATACATTAAATGATACGTAAAGATTCTTTTTCATATAAAACATAAAAAATCTTATATAATAATATCGTTATGTATTTGACATATCTGTGATACAATAACTTTTTTCGGCGATATCGTTTAATGTGTTAGTCAGATTTTCAAAATATTGATTGGCCTACATTTTCCAACATTTTTGTATTTGTTTAACAACGAACTAACCCAACCTGGACCTGGAAAATGATTTCAAAAATGACAAAGCGTTACTACCTTAATTTTTCGTTAACTGTCTGTTTTGCTCTCATTTGCGCTGAGAGGAGAATCCCATTTGTTACAAGTAACTGCATTAAAACTGGCTTTTTTTCTAAAGCTTTCCCACCGTTTTTGCTCACATGGTAACCATGAACTGAAAATATAGAAAAGATGATCAGTTTCACTCCAAAGAAAAGCTGACGTAAGCCTAAATGTTATCAGGTAGCTTTCGTACTATGTTTAAAATCAGATATTGGTGTTTGCCCTTAATACATGAAAATGAAGACTGCATTTACTGTAGCAATGATGTTGAATACATTTTTAAACATTGAGAATGTCGTAGTAATACAACAATACAATTAATTCAAGTTTTTCCTATCAAAATTAAATTTACTTTTCTAAGTACTTTGTACAGATGACGTTCAAACGCAACTAAATGAATATAACATAACTTTCATATAATTGGCTACCACGAAGGCGCTAAAATGGAAATTTAAGATTGTGATATTCTGATACACCCCCACGCGTTTAAATCAATGTCTTCCCGTTTGACGGTATGTATATTATTTTCCAAAACAACTCTGTTGATATTGTATTCCATACTTTTTAAATAAATGTACATATACAGATATATTCATGTGTTTTACTGTGCGATAAGCGGAGTGTTTACATTTGAAATCTTTCGGGTGTCGTATCGCTTATTCACTGTCGCTCTAATTTGTAACATCAACCTCACATTTTATGGAATAGAGTTGTGTTGTGGTGTTTGTATCGTTCTATGTGTCCTTTGCCGGGCAAGCATCCACTTTACAGAATAACTCCCCAGTAGCGTATTTGCAATATGGTAGAGATACCAGACATCCGGATTTTCCCGGACATCTATCAACGAAAAATATTATCGTTACTTTGTTTCTCGTGAACATATTTATACATGTTCGGCACATTTCCCTTTTCATTGGTATCTAATATCCGTTTCGTGATAACGTATTTGCAAACAACGATATTTTTGCTCTTCAACGCACGTCTTTTCCTGATCAGTGTGTATTTTAGGCGTGTATTTGTGTAGCTACAAGAATGACGAAGAACTTATTGAAGTCAGTATTCTGTTCATGATTTGTCTCATATTTTCCATCGGATACCAACTTCTTGTACAGAGTAGCAAACTTTCCTTTAGTTTCTTTCTTCATCCAGGTATCATGCACCCACATCCGCTTATACCTTAGTTTTTATTATATAAAAAAGTGGCACTGAATACAAGTTTTTTTTCTGTTAAACTTAAGTGTAAACGCAAACAACATAATTGGAACCTGTAAGAAATTGCAAAGGATTTGTAAAAAATCATTCTAGGCGAGGCCGGTTTTATTAAAAAACCGCCACGTTTGTAGGATAAGAATTTTTTTCAAATGAAGCAGAATTAATTGTGAAAATAATCACGGGAGCGATTAGTGAATACAAATAATTGTGAATAGTGATTAATGATTATATAGGAGCACGACTATAATTCAAACAAAGTTCGAGGGGCACCGCTCTAAACAACGCGTGATCAGCATTGTATTGGTACTTCCTCGGCCGTTTCGAAGAATTCCTTTCTTGAGTTTCTTGATTATATTGTTATTAGCGATGAAATATATATTTTGTATTATTTTCTTTTTGTATTTTTAGTAAATCATTTTTAATGTGTTTTCCTTTTGTATTTTTAGTAAATTTCTTTCAAGATAATTTTTATAATTTTTTTTACGTCTTAGTAACATAAAATTTAATATGTATTCACTACCCAGTAATTCTTATCTCGTAACTTATCTCTTTAAATTCGTTGTAATATTTAGCGATTTCAGATGCAATTTACCCATCTTCGGATATCCATGGACACGCAAAAAGACCGAACATGTCCGGGGAAATCCAGATGTTTGGCAACAGGAGGCTCCAACCTTGTGGCATTTTATTTAATTTCATTAGTTAGCTGTAATCAAATGTCAAGCATTTGTATTTCTAAAAAATGAACATCTCTTTAAACCTTTACATTCTTTACATGCATGTAGTAGATCGCAGATAAATTAGTTGCACAACAAGCGTGCAGCAAGGCAATATAACAGTGTATCGCGTATGTATCGTTCTTTATTATTCATACTTATTTCTTCTGCGTTGTAAAAGTGACAAATTAATGACGTATGATTGCAACACCAAAAAAAAGTCTGCAAAAAAATATATGTCCTTGGTTTTCAATTATTTTTCTTGCTTTCATAATTTATTGTTTTGTGTAAGCTTATACATAGTTTAAAATACTGCTTATTGATGTCGCTAATTTATTTTAGATTTTGTAAGTAACCAATTTTTGAATTATACAGTGACCGATATAAATATTGCGATTCTTCAATTATTAAAATACGACAATTTTTTTGGGTAATTGGTGGCAAATTTTAAAAATATGAGAATCGACAAAAAGAAGTTAGATGACATGATACTCAAACAAGCTTGCTTCGAATCTATTTTTGATGCAAATTTTGGTAAATATTAAAAAAAACATTTTTTTTTTATATTTTTAGGCTAAATTATATATTTTTGTGTATTTATTTTTTAGTATTCAACTCCAGTAAAATCTCTGAATTTGGTTGATATTCAAACAGTTTTATCAATTCTTGCATAATTAACGGACTTAAAACTTAGACCTAGGTTTTCAGTTAGGCAGACACTGTTGCAATTGTTGCTATCCAGCAATAATAAAAAAAATATATTTTTCGTCGCTTGCATTGAAGCGGAAACCGTAAAACTAAGTCATATTACACTATATACGTCATAAATATCTTTACAAAAATTTGTGTGAAAATGAAAATCTAACTTTTGAAAATATCACTTTGTTGATTCATAACCAGAGATGAGCAAGGTGAGGGAATTTTGCGGCGACTACATAGACCCGTGTTTTGTCGACTCTCGGGGAAACTAATAGGCAACACGAACCCCATCTCATGAGTCGAATAAACACGAGGCTGTCTAGTCGCTGCAAAATAGCAGTAATTTCCTCTACCTTGGTCATCTCTACTCCTACCCATAACATATTTTTAAAGATTGCCGCCATGCTTGAGGTCACGTGATGAGACAAAATTAATTGAAGTTTAAACGTGCTGAACTTCCTCGTCAAAAACAATTTTACCTTATTTTAATATTTTAAAAAATTCTTGCTGGAACATTTGCCCTCCCCCTCCCCCTTCCCCTGAATCTCTAAAATTATTTCGTTTCTTATTGCCGGTGATAAAAAAACTTTCAAAATGTCAACTCTAATTGGCCCCTTCCCAGACCAAATTCTGACTACGCCCATGTTTGTATAATAAAAATATTTACTCTCGAAGACCTACAGAGAAAATTTGTACAAATATACTGTGCTAAGCTTTCACATGTACTTGGGTGCAATTTGTAAGTTACCTACCCACCAAAAAAAATTACAATCATTCATAGAGAGGACGACGTTTACATATCGGACACACTTCAACCTTGATCGTTCCATTTCAATATTTCTCAATTGCTTTCTAATTCAACCGTTTATTTTATGTGAAAGGATCATAATTTACCATCGGTATGGTTATCGCAAACGTTTCGATTTATTAATTTTGTGGTTTTTGGTTTTTGTTTATAAACAAAAGAAAAATTATACGACAGGTGGCTCCACTATTCCCAACCGTCCCAAATCAACAAACTAAACCGTCAAAATAATGGAAATTGGTGATAGTTCTGTGACAATTAATTTTAAACCAATACAAACTGAAATTGTTGATTTTTATTGTAATAATGTAGAAATAGTGTGTCGTATTTGTTTAGAAAGAATCGATGCAGAGAGTAAAATGTGCCATATATTTCAAACAACGAAGTCTGTTCATATATCAACAATGATCATGGCATGTGCTGCTGTGCAGGTATACTTCTATATACCCACATGCTTTTTACGTTAAAGCGATTGTTCATATTTTATTTTCAGCTTGCAGAAGGTGATGGACTACCATCGACAATCTGCGGAGACTGCCTGACAAACTTACACATCGCATGGAAATTTAAAGTTCAGTGTGAAAATTCCGATTTAAAGTTGCGCCAGTATTATATTAATCAACAACAGAAACAGTTTGTGCATAATTTTGATAGTGTTCACATAAGTGTAAAACATGATAATTATTCGGATAAATGTGATGATGTTTTCGCACAGACAATTACGCAAACCCATATATCTGTAGGTAGTGCAATTATGGATCATTTCTAATATTGATTGATGGTTTGTAGGAGCTCCCTGTAGAACAGCATAGTACCAATATTGAAATTGTTAAGAAAATAAAATCTACACGAAAATATCAGAAAAAAGAATTAAAAACCCATCAATGCGATACTTGTGGGAAAACGTTTAATAGAAGAGAATACCTTACCCAACATATTAGGATACATACAGGTAATCATTGATGTTGTTTATTACTTATAGAAATAAACAAATTAATCTACAACTAATATTAGTAACTGGTAATAGAAAGAGGGTGTTGCCTAAAATACAAGAGGACATCCCACATTTTGATTTATGAATTTGCCGCTAATTTTACTTTCCCAAACCTGGTTTACTCATTTCTTGATTGTTCTTTTTTTTCAAGACCTTAGTACCCTAAAGGTGTCGGGTAAATTCTTGATTACAAATGTTAATATTGGATTGAAGAATAGGTTGAACAAAGCGATGTGTTACATTCCCGGACACCAAATGTCAAAGGCACTTTCTACCAGATCTATCCGAGAGTGATTTTAAATTTCAAGTGTACTAATGCGGTTAGGGGTTAATAGTTAATACCTTATTTAAATTCAGTATATCGACTAGAATTCTATGTACAGCAATGTCCATCTCAGATGTTAAGGCTTCGGATTTCTGACCAGTGACGTCTGAGATGGACATTGCTGTACGTACATACTAAAAAGTTTGGAGTATTGGAACCAACATCAAACCACCACATTAAATGATATTATTTAATCTACGATCGCACACTACTCGCTTTATGGAAGGGTGAAGCCAACATAATCACTCTAATCGGTGGCGTAACGCTTAATAGGGGACGTAATGCTTAATAAGGTTAAAAAAAAATATACAAAAGGCAACAATTTAATGCAATTGCACACAAATAAATGTATTTGTTTTACATGACAGTGATTTTTACACGCATTGTAACAGATTCATTAGGTATATTCTTGCTGATTGAAATATGACGGGATTAAATGCTATAATATAGTATGAATCTAATCTTAATAAAAAAAAGTTTGGCAATGCGGTTTTTGTTAATTTTTATTTAATTTAGTCTTGCAAATGTTTCATTATGTACGTACTTTTGTTATGTGTTACCTGGATTGTCGTGAAAGTTTTCATTTAACATTCCTACATTTCATGATTAATCACCTGTGATTCGTATTAATTATGTCGATATTTACGCTTGAACTTGCATAATTTTTTAGTTAGTAACTTGCAGGTGAAAAGCCATACAGATGCCATTTATGCGAGAAGAGATTTGTGAATTCTGGACATCTAACAACACATATGAGAACTCATACCGGTGAAAAACCACACGCATGTAATCTTTGTCCGAAAGCTTTCTCCACAAGGCAAGAGTTGCAGAAACACACAATGGTAAGATTAAAGATCACTTAAAATTGAGGGCGTATGGGAAATGTATTAAATCTTCAACTAATTGTAGGTACACAATGGCGAGAGACCGTTTCTGTGTAAAATGTGCGGAAAATCGTTTGGCAGTTCCAGCAATTTATATTCTCATCTTAAACATCATACTGGCGAAAAGAACTTTACGTGCGAATATTGTAGTAAATCGTTTTATACAAAACAAGAACTGAAGCA
>LR737384.1:9575313-9680690 GCA_902655005.2 Marronus borbonicus | reverse complement strand
ATTTCAGCACAACACTATGCATTTTAGGAAAAAATTATCTGCAGAGCTGCAGATCCCAGGAAAATATGCGGGGTGTTCCGTTTAAGAACACTATGAATCGAACATGGCAGCGATTTCGATGGCCATCTTATAGTTGACGCTAGTTGAAAAAACGTTTCAATGTACTACTAAAAACTGCAAGAAATACTTAATAGAATAAAATTTGAATCACCAGTCTGCCGTGTGAGATATCGCCCATTAAAGAAACAGCGAAGAGCAGATATTCATCCTGACAAGTTATACAAGACTTTGTTTGTAGAATAAATAGATTTTGCCAAACCGTCTTCTATCCTGCATATATGCATGCATGTTGTGAAAGTTCTCAGTTTCAGTGATTTTATGCTGGTTATGGTTTAGCATGTCAGTATCCTTTGCCTTTGGAAAATTTCTAATGGGTAAGCAAACTCGATAGTTTTAATTTGAAAATTTTTTTTACTTCATACATACAAATATACAAGCATCAATATGAAATAGAATTCATTCCTTATGGTTAATATTAATAAGTACACATAAAAGGTGAAATACTGGTGTGTCAACCATAAATATAGTGTAAAAATATCCTATCTATATCTAACAATTCCATTATCATTATATATATGAGAAAAGGCAGGTGTTTGAACTTTGAACTAACAGTTTAGATAAGGCATGTAACTATTGCTTCAAGTTAAAATGTTGAAAAGGGTAAAGTGTAACATTGTGGTTCATATTATATCACATTATATAATTGAAATCTTATATTTATGAGAACATTGGTAGAAGTGATTAATATTTTACAAAATTATATGTATACAAAAAAAATAATGAACTAGGGAGCCTTCAAAAACATATAAATAAGAGATTATTACGAGAATTATTAGGAATTTGCTAATAAGTATGCGTTATTAGATAAATGCGAATGTAAACTAAACAATGATCTTCTTATAAATGAGCAACAACCTCAGCAAGCATCTTATACAACCTATTTGGCACAACTGCAAAATATAAATACAATCACAAACTAAATTATAAATGCTTTAAGTTATATAAATTACTTCTTACAATAGCTAACAAAATCAATTATTCCTCACTCATTATAAGCCATTATATTTAAATGGAAATACAAAAAGTGGGAAATGATCTAAAAATCCTGGAAACTCTGCTACATAAGGTATATAGTTCTTGGACATTCTTTTAAAAGATGTTTTGTTGGGCTGCTAGAAGAGTTCCATAATTATGACATAAGTATATTACAGCGATACGTTAAACCTATAAATGTATATACCTCTTACTTGTACCTTACCCGTATAATAAAGATAAAGTTGATAAGTTAAGAACATTTAGAATCAATATTAACCTATTCGATCAATTGTGTCCTTGAATTACGATTATGTATTGTTATCTATTTATAAAAGATATGTATTAAAAAAATAATTATTCCTTTTAAATTAATATCAATACCAACTCATTTGTTTTAGCAGGCTGTTTTAAATAACATAATTCTTTTGTTAGCTATTGCATTATAAAATTCCAATCAGTTAGTATATGGTACATCTGAAATATATACAAATGTTGGAAGACAACCAATAGAATGAATACTCAAAAATTCATACAACCATAACAGTACGTATCAAATGTATAAAACAGATTCTATTGCACAGAATTTTAGAAATATAAACGTTTTTGTTGATCGCTTGTCGGTCAAATCGGAAGTAGTCAATGTATAAAAGTGTTAATATAAAAACCTATACATTCTTCTATATACATCTTAAATACTACAAAAAATATCATACAAAAAAACAAAATATTAAATAGTCGCAATCAAATATCTAAAAAAATTGAATAATAGTCCATTGATGAAGGTATCACTTGTAATGAATTACTTCATAATAAATAATTCATTTCTGATTGTTGTAGTAACAGTGTATTTACAAAAACAAACGTGGGAATTGACTATTGGCACCAGTCAGGCTCCTGTAAAAAAGTAAGTAACTTTAATATAATATGAAATTAAAGAATGCAGTTGAAAAAGATAATTCTGTTACACAGGATGAACCTTTTTGTGAGTGGAGGATGTTCAAAACGGGTTTCTTTTTTTTGTTAAGGTCTGACTATGGGCATGTTTTAGAACCTACTAATACGGTGGTAGGGTTGTTGCATTTTTGGTATCTTTCCTAAATTCTGGTAACGTTGTCTGCTTATGAGGATATGCAGATGAGGCACTTGAGATTACTTAGTTGCCTCAACTTTATCTTATGGTTTGTGCGTAAAATAACGATTAAAACAGAAAAGTCACATCCACTTAAGGTAGTGCAAGAGTTAATAAGTTGTAATCTAACAATTTTCACAATGTAGAATTAAGAAGAACCATCGCATCACTGCATTGATAGTTTCTACATTCGTTTCTGAATTTTAATGTCGCACCATATGGTGTTTTTTCTAGAATGAACTCTACATAAGAACAAGTACGAATGATCAAAATCGCAAGTGCAAATCGAGATATTTTTTGCTTTGAAGTATATACAACGTGTGTATAAATTGCCGCAAAAGCTACGTAGCGACATACTTCGTTCGATTTTGAATCGAAAATCTAAATGCTAAAATGTACCATGCTTTGTACGTCTTCAGGGACCACTTCAAAGTAACATATATTTGGCAATACTGTAGTTGCATACTACTGTATTACAAATTACAAATGACAAATTGGAAAACACAATTGATACATAGCGCCAAGCAATAAGAAAACACTTTATTAAAACAAAGTTAGTAGTTTTGATTTTTCGAATGCATCTCTTGTAATAAATTAGCGACACTATTACCTACGCATTCGTTCAAATTGATATCCGTCTGTTTGTAAGCACAGTTGCAATCTACGAGGTATTGTCTATATTACTCGTTCAAGCCTTTCCGGTATAATTTTTAATATTGCCACGTTAATTCTTCCTCTAAATTCGTCAGCGTCTTGTGGAGATGTTGCGTAAACTTTCTCCTTAATTAAACTTGAAACAAAAAAGTTTAAAGGATTAAGGTCGGGAGATCTTGCAGGCCATAAGATAGGACCACCGCGACCAATCCACCTGTTAGCGAAGTGTATATCCAACCACACTCTCACATTACGAGCAAAATGAGCAGAAGCTCCATTATGCATGTAAAACATAGACTCGTCGGTCCAAAGAACACTTCTTAAAATGTCGCCATCTCCTTGAATCCTATTTAAAATTCTATGGCAAATTCTAAAAAATTCTAAAAAAAAATTCTATTTTGTCTAGGTCGACCAGCGTTGGCATTTCTTTTATTAAACAAACCAGTTTCACGTAGACGTTGGTCCAGCCGTCAAAATACGTTTCCAGTAGGATGTCGCCGGTTTGGAAAACGTACGCGATATTTCTGTTCCGCCATGTTAGCATTTCCATTACAGAAACCGTATACCATGTGCATATCGGCATATTCATTATAAGTAAAATCCATTATAAATAAACAACAACACAAGGACGATAAAATACAGAAACAGAAAAACTAATTAAGAGAATACGATTTTTGATTGAAGTCAAATTAGAATACAAACTCATTGTCCTATAACGTTGCCAAATGTGTTTTTCTCGAGACGATGCTATTGAAAAAATTTTGAAAACAGACACTGAAATCAAAAAGAAACTACGAAAAAATAGGGATAAAAAGTCGTCTAGATTCAAAATTGCAACTATCCATATCGACAGATATCGAATACAAACGCCTATTAAGGCACTAAGAGACCGAACTTTAAGAACCTCGCGAAGACGTATGAAGCATGCAACAACATTTTACCATTTCGATTTTCGATTCAGAAACGAACGAAGAATGTTGCTACGTGTAACTTTTGCGACAATTTAAACACACGTTATATATCTTTCGAATAACTTAAAATTGTATATGTCGTTCCATTTAAGATAAGAAAGTTAGCATCATTTCCAGTAAATAATATGTGCAAACTTCTAACTAATACAAAACAACGACATTCGAAATTTGCAATCTTTATCATCTTTGTACATCATAGAAAGAGATAAATTAACCCACATATTCTTTGAATACAATTGGAGCTTACCATGATTTTTGAAAAAAGCAGGTACGGCTGACAGATCATTAATAAATCCGTGCACTGCACTGGTGGACATAGCAATGACATAATGTGCGCCTTATGTGCCCATAAATTCTGCCGTTGAAGATATATCTAAATAAAATTACCATTTGACACATCTGTAGTTTCATGACATGCATTAATAAATCGGAATGTTTATATTGTATTTGAAGTTCCTTTAGAAAAACTACCATTAATTAAATGTTTTCGAAGCCTTTCGCTCCCATCGCGGTTTGTAAGGTCCAGTTCAAAACCACAACAAAATTGAATACAACGTTACAAGATATTAAACGTTTTAATTATACAGATTATTCGGAAAGAACCGGAACGCTGTGGATGAATGTTGAATGCTACACTGGATGCAGTATTTTTTTTTTATTTGGACGTGAAAGAGTTAGCAAAAAAAGAATTATTCGAACCAATGATTGATTGAATAGGAGTTTCTATTAATTCCAAAAAGACACTGTTAATTTTTGTCTGTAAAGTTATTTATTTCAAATGAAGAAAGTTGCTTATTTAACACACCTGAAAATTACTACTGCTAATGCTGTTTTTTTTGGTCTTTTGGATGCGAATGAGTAACTGCAAACAAATATTATAATGGGGGAAAAATTAAGAAAATTTAGAAATTTCTAATTTTTTTTCCAAAATACTTCCGTGGTCCTTGCTTCCTTAGGATCCTGACTAGAAGCGGTTGGGCGAGAACATCGTGTTGAGAAATAGAAAAGGTCTGTTTAGGCAAATGTGTGTTTATGACTGCTTGTTTTTGTGTCGGATGCTAGTGAGAAAGGGCGTTCAGATAGCGGTCGGAGTGGGTCGGCGTTCCATATATTGTGTGTCCTATTTTGCCGTTTTGGGAAATGAGAATATGGAATACAAAGGAAGTTATTGTCCTATTGCTCCACTACCTTGTGCTGTACTTTACGAGACTGGTGGTGCAGTGCTTACCGTACTGTGCTAGCAGTCTCGGGGTACCTGGTTCGGCCACCGTGGTCGTAATTGGCGGAAGCTGTTGGGGGATGTGAAGGCATGTATTATTATGATTATTACCACCGTCATTGGCTGGACTTATAACGCTCTCGCTCCCTAGATATAATAGGCCAGAAAAATAAATTTTGCTCTCCAGATCAAGCTCTTAACCACCCACAGACCTTTATTTTGGATAGGTGGACAAACTGAAGTCACTAAATGTGATGTGTGGGTGGTGCTGATGACAGTTAATCTCTAGGTCGAAAGTTGTAACATTATACCATATAAATATTGTACGTACCCGATCGGGTCGTCTTCACATGGTATAACGATTTTTCCTGGCATTCTCGTTATAATTGATAACATTACAACTTATTGTAAGTATGTTATTTCACAATGTTGATCACGGAACAAGTTAGAGGCCGCGGATATTAAAACTATTTTCTCAACAATTGCGTAATCTAAATGTGAATAATTTTGTGCAGGCTATAGACATCTCCATGTCTCAATACCCGTGATAGTAATTCTAAAAAAAGCTAGGTTTTCTACTTATGAAGAGTTATTATTATTATTATTATATTGTATTGTTTACGTTACATTTTTGTCATCTGAAGTATTATTTCTGATGTTTGTCGAGAATTATCTTTTTCAACAACTTTTTAGATAAATGTAAGTAAAAGGTTTCTAATCTACATTTGCAGTACTTACTTTATATGTAGTTTCGTAACCACCTTTACTTTTCATTTGCATATGAAGAGCAGTTAATTGATCATTTGGCATTTCTACATCTCGGCTGCCTATGTGAGCTGTATGTTGGAAGTTAGTTGGTTCCCCAATCATAGATCTGTAACATATATCATATTAATGTATTTTTTCAAAACAGATAGTTTGTTTATTGGTAGCATACATTTCGGACTGGTTTACATATACATATGGTTATGGTATATATATAATAATATAATATATAATAATATAATATATGGTTATATTATATATGGTATACATATATATACTGGTTTATATATATGTACACTGCCGTTCAGAGAAGTTCGGTCGGTTAGTAAAAAACATGAAAAGGTTACAGAAACAAACGAAACTGTATGTACATGTACAGGTAAAAAAGATAAAAATAAATAAATAAAAAGTTAGTCTGGTCTAATATAACATACTGAACATTATATTTTTTTTTCATCGAAAAAACCTCCTGTGCTGTTAATCACCGCTCGAACTATTCTAGGCATTCTTTCGATAAGTTTTGTTAAAACGGATTGTGGAATATTAATCCATTCATGTTGCAGAATATTCCATAAATGTTCTTGTGAAGTTGGGCATATTTTTCGGATCCTCCTGTCCAGTTCATCCCACAACAACTCTATCGGGTTCAAATCTGGACTTTGTGGGGGCCATGTCATTACTTTCAGGGTGTGCTGTTCTTCTTGCTCCTTTAGATAGTTCTTACACACTAACGCAGTGTGTTTTGTTAGTTACGGCCTATTATACGCAAGCCTGATGGCACTGCATGATTCTGGAGTATTGCAAAATAATTTTCCTTCCTCATTACACCCTGCACTCTGCATAAATCTCCCGTCTCAGCAAAGGAGAAACATCCCCACACTAACACAGAACTAAGTCCTTGCTTCACTCTTGGCACAATGCAGTCCGGGATCACTTTTCGGTTTTAGATCTTCGGATATAAACTTGTCGATTTTACCCAAAAACCTCAAACTTTGACTCGTCACTCCAAAGCACGTGTTTCCAATCATCTAACGACCAATCTAGATGAGAACGGGCCTGCTATAGCCGTTTTGCTCTGTTGCCCCGGCGTAATAAGGGTTTTCGAATGGCAATGCGTCCATGAAGGTCCGCTTGTTGAAGTCGACGTTAATAATTCCCAAACGACCCGTTTCAAAAGATTGGTACTTCCGAGAAATGCTTGGAATGATAATAAAAGGGACTTTATTGTGTTTGTCGCAATATTTCTACTTTACATAATAATTTTTGGCTTTAATCCCTTAGAAAAGAGTGTATGCTTAATATTTTTCTAATTTTATGTATTAATAATTGTATACAGTGTGATATAATAGATTTTTATAGTATGACCGAACTTCACTGAACGGCAGTGTATATATATATAAATAGTAGTTAATTTAATCAGAACTTTGATGTTATTTGGAAATTAACTTAATTCTGGATTAAGAAATCATGAGCTTTACTCCATCATTTTCCTCTTATTTACAATTAAACGAAAATCCAAATGTAATTCTTTAATTGTATAGACTTATTTATTTACCGGAAACGTAATAAATTTTTAATCAATTTGAGTACTTACAATTTGAATTAACGACAGCAGATAAATATAAGCATGTACCTAAGATATGATTAAGAAGCATTTGTAATCAGTATTAATATTGACTGCTATGGAATAAGAATTTTGATGAAGTTGCTCTTTATTGAGTTATAAATACACGTGCAAAGTTTGGAAACAGTAATGAATTCTACAAAAAAAGAACTATGCAAATTCTTATCAGAATTTGTATTAATTTTAAAAAGACCATACAAAAGGAACAGGAAATTAAAATACATCCTTCAATTTCTTAAAATGTTGGGTATTCCCTTCAGCAGTTTATTTTCAAGTAATTGATAAATTTCAGAGGTTGCCATTCCTTGACTCATCCCACAAAAGTTTAACGGACAATAGATCGAGGCTTTGAGGATGCCATGCCACTATTTTAATATAATTCACCGTTGCTTTCTCCGAAAAGCAATATTTTTGTGCATATTCCAACTGCTGGAGCCGTTATGCTGGTGGAAAATGCATTGTTGACCGACAAAACGCCTTCGATACGGGATTGTAGTGCATTAATTTGCAGAATGTTGAAGTAGTCTTCGTTTCTCATTCTGTGGTTTTAATTAAATCGCCCGTTGTCACACCAGCAAAGTAACCCCAACCGAAGAAATCGTGCAAAATTTGCCCAGTCTCTTAGCGATGACGCTGTTTGAATATCCTTCATTCATCAGAATATAAATAACAGAACATTGTTCTAACATTAATTTTATACAGTTGAGTATTTTTTCACAACTTTCAGATTTGATTTGATGTGATATTAAATGTAACAATACTGATATTAAATATGACGATTATTTGAGCAGTACTATGCTGCCCGATCGCTGCTAATTATATTTAATCCACAAAACTTTTTAAATAAAAAAAAAATTGGATCCAGGATGAGATCAATTAGGGGTCAGCTACTAATTCTAATAAAATACATCCTCATCACTGTAGTAATAAATATTGGATATGTGGCTACTTTGTGTTACTGCCGTTTACATTGTAAACGTCAGTCGGTGGCAATTATAAATGAATATGTTAATAGCGTGAGTAAAACTATAATTATGAGGATATTAATTGTATTTACGGTATTATTCATATTTATTCAAAATATAAACACCACCGACATTGAACGTTCAACTCCTAATAGTATTTAACAAACAAACTGCAGAGAATTAAATCATCAGGAAAATTTCTCATCGTTATGTTTGTAAGTTTTAAATCATATATTTGTAAATGTCAATATTGATAAATAATTGCAATTTATGAAAGGCATTAGATTCAGTTTTGTTGGTGCTATTTTTAAGTTAATACAAAGGACGTAGCCAGCGATATGCGGCTACTTTGCTAGGCGTTACACAATCGATAATTAGTCGAAAGTTAAATGTTTTAATGAACGTAAAAATTACAATAGAACCTCAGAGTAAGATCGTAATAGGGTTATAGATGCAATATCTTATGTATGTCGCGTTGCTTTAAGAAACAGGCATTTTACCAGTTTAGAGCTAGCAGCAATATAAGAAATATGGTAATTTCTGAACGAATCGTCAGGAAAAGGATTTAATGGAAGAGAATTGAACAGTAGTAGACCAGATATTGCACCATTGCTAATCGAGGAACGTAGAGTTACTAAACTACGTTTTGCAAAGGAGTACGTAATTTGGGTCACTGACGAGTGAAAGCGAGCTTTATTTCCCGCTATCTGCAATACCACTCCGAGGATTCCTTTCTTTGGCGAATCGATAATGTTCTGGAGAGGAATTTGTTCCGCGAATCGCACAAATTTGGTTCCTATGCGGAGGAAATCCATGAATGTACATTTATACGTGGAAAACATCTGCAGGGCTACCGATCTAAATTTTTACGATTTTCGTTGACTCTGTTTTCATTGCATTTGACATTGTTTCTCTCGTTTCTATCGTTTATTCAAGTTTTTTTCTCCCGATAATACCATTCTAATTTTAGGATTAGTATCATTGGGCAATGGTACAAATGCCTTTAGTCACTGCGACCTTACTAGATCTATTGTAACAAAATGCCCTTATATATGTTAGAGTAGGCGACGGCTCTTAATAAACCTTAATGTTACTCTAGTACCTTCATCCTTCAGTTCAGTAGATGTCAGAAACCGTTTACTGAAGTGTTGTTTTCGAGTGCGACTGATAGCATCACATCAGAGCTGCATGATCTGCCAGAAATCCCGCCAGTAATCTAAAGTCCCCTTTGCTGAACCATAGCACTATTTTTTTGCCGTCTTAGGCGAGCCTGATATGAATGCTTTCGCCTGTTTTTGTCCTGGAACATTTTCCCAGTACAAGGTCTTTTGATTGTCCTTCCATGTTTTAGTGACCTGTTTTATGTGGCTCTCTTGTAGGCCACAAAAGGGGCTAAGACCGATGAAGGGCATGTTCGCTGCTTCTCTAGCCAGCTTGTCTGCCTTTTCATTACCTTCGATTCCTTGATGGTTTGGGACCCATCGCAAAGTAACGTGATTTTTGTGTGTTAATTGTCTTAAATTGTGTATACACTCGTGATTCAGACCAGATTCGTATGAGTAGGCCTTGGTAGTCTTTAGAACTGCCTGACTGTAACTGAATATATGACACTGATTGCACTTCGTATCTCTATTTCGAGGTTCTTTATGACGCAACTTCAAAGCAGAGATTTCTGCTTGAAATATGTTGGTGTGGAGTCCTGTAGGCATTTTGAAGTGGTAGTTAGGCCCACTAATGTTTCAACCCCTACTATTTTTGAGCTGTCCGTGTGCCATGACAGGGTACCTTTTTTGCTTTGAGTCTACCCGGATGCCCATTCAGTACAGCTTTCAATGATCACCTTATAAGGTTGATCAAAGCATTCTACTTTGTCATATATTAGTTGAAATCATTTAGTTATAATGTCGTGTATGTAACTTTGAAAAAACAAAGATAATAATAGCGTTTTGTTCAGGACTTGTATATCTAATTTTCTCTAAGAAAAAATATGTGAAAATTTCCCAGTGTTGATTAGTACCTTTTGCTAAAAATAGGTACGAAAAGAACTTCTTTCTTTTGGAAACAACAAACGTAAAAAACTGAGAACAACCAAACTAATGCATTATATTCTAGTAAGTAGTTGAAATGGCTACAGGATGGATGCTATTACGTACTGTTATCCTAATGCAGAGCGCCGTAGAGCAGAGTTTTGTTAGAATTCTGTTCAATATTTGTCTAAAAAGAACACATTTACGTCATTGTTTATGTTAGTATTAAGTTATTAAAATATCGTGCGACAAAATTACACTCAAGTTTAATCCAATCAATGAATGAAAAATGTGCTTATACGCTACTTTCGCTATTCAGATTTATTTATTTTGCACCTCATTGACGTCATGCTTCATATAAACATGGATCATACACACAGCAGTGCTTCTACACATTCTTTGCAAATTTTAGGGAGCTTATCTAATGCTTTATACCATTCAATTAAATTCTTTAAATAAGTGTGATTAAATGTTCAGATATCTATGGAAAGCAAGCAAAAAAACTACAAGTATATCGCACATATATTTTTTGTATGGCTCGAATCATTATTAATTAAAAAACAAATAATGTTATCAGTTTAACATAATGTTATCTCCTTTGTGGTAAATAAAAATAATAAAAATCAATGTTTAAAACTACCTGAACTACATTTGCAAATATTGCTTGTATAAATGCAAATTGTTTTTAGTTTACTACTCAGCATAGGTTAACGTGAAAAGTATTCTGAATAATAAATACACGTCTCAGTAATCAGCCTTTTTGCAAAATCTTCTAATACTTAAAAGGAAAATAAATGATTCAGATAATACAACATGAGTGTATGATAAGACGTATAACTAAAATATTTGCATTTCAATAAATTTTAGATATTTGCCTAAAACATCCTATAAACTCTATTATAAATAATATTAATATGTAGAATTTCGAAATTAAAACAACTTACCTATCAATTCTATGTCTTCTTTTTTGTGGTTGAGTAACACAGCATGTAAACCAAGAAACCCATAATTCACTTACTGCAGCCATCTGTAACAATTTTGTTGTTATATTAATTTCGTCAATTTAAATTGCAAGTGAAATATGTCTTCATTAAATTTGCAGTTCCTATTATTGGGATGTGACTTGAAGAAACTAACCTTAATTCCAAAAATAGCACTCTAATGTCATATAAATAAAATAAATATTAAAATAAGACACAACTACGGCAAATTCTTCGTTACACGTACATAAAACAAAAACAAAACTGAATTAGTCAACAGAAATCTCATAGTTCACACCACGATTTTACATCCATCAAGTTCAAGATACTACTTGCATTTATGGTTATGCCCATAAAAAGATACTAAGTAAAAATACCTTTCAATATCCTATAATTAGATAACAAGCCTTTGGCTAAGAAATTGGTAATATTAAGTCACTTAAATGATAAAATGGTCACACAAGAGGAAAATCAAGAATGCTAGGTGTAGCACACTTGTAATATCAACAAAATTACCAAGGCCACTAACGTCAATTATGTTGACATATGCAGGATGCCAACTGTCTGCCAAGAAAAGACAACAAGGCACATGCGTACCATTACGGTAAGGTTATATGAGTATTGGTACTACTGAATAAGCATGTAGGGCTATTTGAAAGTTATATGGGCATTAAACGCAATTACTTATCAAGTAAAATGAAAATGTATTAGTTGTAGCACTAAAAGTAACAGGAGTAGTAGAATCAAGAGAAAATGGGTATTTATTACTTTAATGATTTTTTGATACTACAAAACGATTCCGTGAGTTCCTTCCATTTTTTACTCGAGAAATATTTATTTAGGGTTTATTACACCGCGGTATGTTTCCTACTAATCTCTATTTTTATTTTCGAGGAGCGGTTTTAAATTGAAGCGTTAAAAAGTACGCTTCTTATTGGTCGGTTCTCGGCAAAAATTACACTGGCGAAATTTGAAATATCGCCGGCCGCCATATTGTTGCAACAGCTGATTCACGTTTAGTTCCTGTATTTCTCTGAGTACGTTTGTATTTAATTTTTCTCCTTAAATTTGCGTTGTAATAATAAAAAAAGTTCTTCTGAAAACTAATCGGCTGGCATATTCTCCGTGTAAAACATTTTCGCAGCGCTTTTCGTGGATATGGAGGAAATAGCAACTACTTCTGGAACTCAAATATCCCCGCCGAGAAGGCGAAAATTTCTGAGCTTAGGGCATCTCTCTTCGATAAAGAAGCAGAACATATTGAATATATTCAACAAACTTCGACCTGATAACCTCAATGAAAATTGTTGCTCTTGTCGCAAGAATATGAAGCATGATAGGTTGGAGTTCTTCTAACATTACCATCATTTTACATATTATAATGTTATCTTATTTTTAGGAGCGGCACAGTCTACTATCTATCGTAGCATAAAAGAACACAAGGAGAAAGGACAACTTACCCCGCCTAAGCAAACTTCTGGAAGACATTCTTTAATTCCTGATTACGATGAAACTGTCAAGAATTCTACAAGGGAATTAATTCATAGGTTTTTCTATAAAAATGAACTTCCTACATTCCTACAAAGTGCTGAATGAAATAAAACAACATGATGATTTGGCACGGGTAAGCTGTTTAATATTGTAGAAATTTATGAAAATGCTAAACTTCAGGTTAGTGCCGATGTTCTAATTAATTAATATGCAACAAATTTTGAGTATAGGTACTCAAATTTATATTTTATATACTTTGATATGTTAGAATAAGTACAATTATTGTTGCAGGTACATGGAGAGAGATTGAAAAAGTGTTTTGATAGAACGTGATATAATCAAGTGGAGAAGAAGGTATTTGATGACAATAAATGATTATCGTCATTAAAATCGGCCAATGAAACATGGCTAAACGAAGGTCATAGCAAACAAAAACTTTGAGTAGATGACAATACAAAAAGTCGACTGCTACCAGACAATGCTGTTATTGTTATGGATAATGCGATATATCATAGGCGTAAAATTGAAAAAATTCCAACAGCAACGTCTGGAAAAGTTGATAAGCGGGGTTGGTTGAAATCAAAAAATATCAAGTACAATGAAGAGATGGTTCAATCTGAACTTCTTCATTTAATTCACCTTAATAAAGACCAACATGTTACAGATGAGATGGCCAGAAATTGCCATCTGATCTGTCTGAGATCACTGAGTTAGTGTGGGCTCAAATAAAAAATTAAGTGGCAACTAAGAATACCTCATTCAAATTAGCAGATGTAAGGGTACTTTTACTACAGGCAATCCAGAATGTCACTATGGACAATTGGAAAAAATGTGTAGAACATGTGACTAAAGAAGAAAGAAAAATATGTGAGTTACATGAATTAATCGATGATATAATCGAGCCATTCATTATATCAGTGGATAAAGATTGTAGTTCAAGTGAAATGTAAAGTGATAGTAAATGATTATTGTAGAAGGCAATGTAATATATTAATATGTATTTAAGGTCAAGTTATTGTTTAATATGTATATGTATATTTAATATTAGCCTAAATTGTTGTTCAATTGTAAATAATCAAATAAAAGTAAGAATCATAGTAGAATAGAGCAACATTTAGAAACTTCTGTTAAGAAACGTAGCATATATGTACAAAGTTGAAATCTAGTATGATGTGTATTTAATCAATAAATATTATTCTGCAGTGCTTTCTATATTTAATTAATCAATTATTTATTTTTATAATGAATGTAATTAATTATGTAACTACAACTTAGATAAAATCCTAGTTAGTTTTAAAACTACCGCCAAAAAGTAGCTTTGAAAAGTTCCATTGTGTAAACGCGTCTTTCCATTCTACTCTTCCCGATTAAAAAATAGACCGTACTTTCCTACAAATTCCTATTAATGCTTTTTTTTAATTAAAATCAATTTATTACAAAGAAAAACTAGGATGAAACATAAAATGTGAATAAAATATATTGATAGCATTATTGTATATTAACAGGTACAATGTTGCTTTTATTAATTTGAATTGCTCTATTCCTACAGTTTTGAACGCTATACAATGTTAAATGTTCAGTTGACGAACGCAGTCGCAATCTTGCCAACCTCGAAATGTGATGTGAACTACTCTTCACCCTTGACATTCTACTTTAAGTCCTCCATCTTGTAGGAGTTGGCGGTAGGTAAGTCAATTTGCTCTTTTTGCACGCTTTTAAATATACGATACACAATATATTATGAAATTATTAGATAGCGTTATACAACTTTTTACTTATACAAATTTCATCTCGAACAAAATTCAATTGCAATAATTTAACGATTAGGTAACCATGTCAAATTAACATTCTGCGGTTTTTGTTCATCAAACTATAACGTTACATAATAATCAATATTTGAAATACGCTAAAATAATTAAGGAGGGCAAAAATCTGTTATTATTCATTTCCGTTTTGTTTAGAAAATGGCTGGAAGACTTTTAGCTTTGAGTGCTAGGGCAGTTACTGCTCGATGTATTCCTCTCGGTGCTTGCGGTGCCCACGATGATGCGAGAGCTGTAATTGGAAATCGTGAAATCGTTGGTTTTGGCTACAATGGCCAAGCAAACTATGCCGATCGTGCGGAATTTCCTTTGCCAGCTATTAGATGGAGAGAACCTACACCTGATATAACGGTAAACCTATTTTTTTGCTTTTTTACTCTATTTATGGGATACATTCTATAGGCTTTAAGGGAAAAGGAGAAGGGCGATTGGCGCAAGTTATCTATGGAAGAAAAGAAAGCTTTATATAGAGCTTCGTTTAGACAAACTTTCTCCGAGTTCAAAGCACCAACAGGTGAATGGAAATCAGTGGTGGGGTACAGTCTTTTCTTTATATCTTTGGGATTATGGCTCTTCATGGGATTGAAATTATTTGGTAAGTGTTTACATATAAAATTAAGTAGTTTTATCACATTTTTATTTACCCAACTAATTTAAATGTCATTGCTTAAATTGAAGGCCACCTTCAATAATTTGATAAAATGTATTTCTGTTATAGTTTACAGCCCACTTCCTGAAACATTTGATGAAGAACATAAACGTGCTCAACTAAGACGTATGTTGGATTTGAGAGTAAATCCAATATTTGGTATTTCCTCCAAGTGGGATTATGAAAAGGATGATTGGAAAAAGTAAATCAACTAATTTTTAATAACATTGTAAAAAATAAATGCAATTTCAGTAGACAGCCACTGAAATTGCGTTTTGTACAATAGTGAAATTAGTTTAAATAAATTATTGTGTTACATGGTTTTGAACCTGTTGCAACTACATCATTGTAATCTTTTTGTGATAATAAGGAGCTTGTGTGCAGGCCATAATATTACATTTATTTTGTGATTTTGTTTTGCGATGTCGATGAAATACACCTTTTTTTTTGATAAAGCAAATGTATAATTGTCCTCTTTACAGTAAAATGTTTTTGATTCTCCAAATGAATATTAATATCTTTAGATTTTACCGATTTGTTAATTAATTGTAAATAAAAGAAATTGGTATCACATTTGTACCTGTTAATAACTGAGTTTTGGAACAGATGTTAGCAAATTGTTGGTATTTATTGAATTTTTCCAACTACATATTTAATTGGAGATATAATACTTTTTCGTAAAATAACTAATTGCTGAATTTATATTAGCCGCTGTTAGTCCGGGTTCACGGCACAAGTCGATTGAAACGCAGATTTTAAATAATGCAACTAATTAAGAACTTGTGCTTTTAGAAATGCTCTTAAAATGAGTTGATCACTAGAATAGCTCACATATATTTTTTGTAATGGATTCGAAAGAAAGGAGCTACAATTTTTATCAAATTACAAGAAATCCGTTAAAAGCGGCTTGTATTGGTTGAAATGATCGGGACGTTGGCAGGCGTTGCTCCTGCCGGGTTAATCTTATAAAAATGCGTTAAATGCCGATCGAATCGTGCGTGCAAATAGGTCAATATGCGACGGAGTAAATCGAGGATTAACAAGAGCAATTTGCTCCGCAATATTCCTCTTCAACTCTTCAATAGTAGCTGAGACATTTTCGTATACCGGACTTTTAAGGAATCCCTATAAGAAAGTCAGGTGGAGATTATTCTGCGGTTCATGTTCTATTTAATGCATCACTTGTACTCTGTGCTGGGAAAGCCGACATTTAGAAATCGATCCCACTGCACATCTCGCTTGAAAGGATGGCAAATTGAATAGAAACAGAAAGCCTTGCCCAATCACAGATTAGACAAACGTAAATTAGGTGGTACAGAGAAATCCAGAACTAATTTAATTCGCTTTGACTCAATGATATTCTTCGCAACACTATATGGTATTGGCTGCTAATGTAGAATACTACTCTAGAAAGCGTACTGGTTGAGATTTCTTTAAATCTGGCAATAACAGAAATTTTCTTCTAATTCTACCAGAGGTATTTTTGACAGATTTTCTTTTTTTCTTGTTTTGTTGTCTTAGCCGTTTGCGCTCTGCTTGTTAAGCTTTTTTTATGTGATGGTACATTTGCTATTACGAAGAACTTGCCAAGGAAGGAACTTTTTCTTTAAGGTCCTTCTTTTTGTTTTTCCAAGAAAGTGTTGTTTTGAAAGGAGAAAGTACAGTATCCAAACGACTCCTTCAAGGTGTAATAATACTTTAAGATCATCAACTTATCTGACATACGTATCAAGGTTGTTACACCCTCTTAGCGCATGCACTAAGCCACCACCGATTTTCGGGGACGCACTGAACACTAAGTCTTTATTATCGCTACCATCTATTGTAATGTGAAAACACTACTGAAGTGTTTTAAATTTATTAAAACCATTAGCCTTAAGGTAAATGCGATGAAATGATTTCATATATATATATATTTTTTTTTTAATTTACAGTATTGCAGCTTTTTAGTACAGCACTATTTAGATGGTAGAAGTAATGTTTCTTTCCTTTTATAATGTAATTTTAATAATTAACGCAATCTGTCTTACGATGAAATAACTTTTCTATACCATAATAACTGGAGAATTATTCTTACACCCAGCAAGAACGTCTGCCAATTGTATTAACTTATTTTTGAAGTTAAGCTAATTTAATGCAAGGTAGACGCGTTTATATTGCTTACTGCACTAATTTTCTTTGATATCTTTTTTTTATTCTCATTTGATATAGCAGCGATAAGGTAGAAACTGCTCATATTGTTTTATTGTGCTTTACTTTCAACTGCAGCCAAAAGATGAAATCATTTAATAATTAGTACCATCAGCTTCCTAACTATACGACAATGAAAACTATAACAAAAACAAAACTTGAGCATTAGTTCCCCTGAATATAAAATTATTTCTGTTAGAATAAAAGGAATATCTGAACGTTATAGTTCATGATGCCAAATAAAGCTAATTTTAAATTAAATTGCAGTACCGATGAGTATCATCACGCAGCCCTTCGTACTTAGTAAAATAATTTTTCCCATTCTCAGAGTAGCGAATTAGAAAAAATAAAACAAGTTGCTATATAGATATATACAATGTATTTGTAATAATTAAATTTGTACACTTACTTAAAGGTGACATCCTATAAAATTGCCTTATATCGAATTAATTTATTTTGTCACATAGATCTCTCTGTATGTCTTTCATCTATTGAGTACATAACGTGACATCAGCTTTGTTCGCTCGGCCTACACTAAATACTCCCAGTGACCAGTGTAAAAATATGCGTTCGTTGAGCCTGCATGCACTTGCACGAAAGTTGTTCGTTGGGACCGGTACAGTTGCACTGGTGCAATTAGTGTCCACACTTTTTATACGCAATCTAAAGTAGGAGTAAGAAGTAATAATAAGGATAAATAAGGAGAACATTGCAATAATTGAATATCATCTTCGACATATTTCAAAAGACGATATTGATAATCTCGTGATAGTGGAGCCAAAAAATGGCAAATAAATGGAACTGTTGTAAGGCGTAAACAACTGAAATGCTTCAAAACTATCCACGGTAAGTCATTCGTTCACATCTGCTTGGTGTATGCGACACAACCATACGCCTACTTGCACTGACTACTCTAGTGACGTAATTCTACATCGAATAAAAAGTGCAGTCCGAGCGAACAAACATATCATTTGAATTATATGGGAGTTGTGCATATAAATGGAAGAGATCTATGTAATATTGGCACATTTTTTACATAAATTTTTCAAATTCATAAAATGAGCACGTTTACATGTTTCATAAATAATCGGTATATAAAATTAGTTATATTAGTTTTGATATAATAACAGAATATTATTTGCAGTTCAGCTGATAATTCGGCAAATTGTACTTCAAAGTGAAATAATTAAGGCACGTACTACTGGATACTAATTCTATTGCTTTCTTAACAATTCAAAGGGAAAAACGGTTAAATGCCTAATAGTTGTTATTAACTTCTTGAAGCGTCGGGAACGGTGGTATTGTCGACATAATATAATGAATTAATAAATATTTAAACATTTCACACGTTTAGATAATTTTATATACCTCTACTTTTTCTGTATTGCACTTTTACATATCAAAACGCACTCATTCTTGAACAAATTGAAATTGGTAGAGTGTATGTACTATTATACATTTTTTTCGTAATATATCCACACATGTTTCTTTTTAAGTTACATATTTGATTTTATAAAACAATTTGTTTTTAAAAAAATATACAAATATCAACAAGCAGTGAGTTCAATCATAAAAAATCCATATCTAAAGCGTTGTATAAAGCTCCGATTTCGTTGTGACTTGTTATCCTCCAGAATGGGAAGTTTAGAGCTTTTGCAGCTGCTTCCTCTTCTTGTCCGTCACCAATAACTACATATGTACATTTTCGACCAAATCTTGTAACAATCCTTTCGAAACAGTTTTCTTTGCCTAAAAATTAGATACAGTGATTTATTAACGAAAACTAATCCAAATTGAAGTGAGAGTTTGACTTTAGAACATCTGCTAAGATTGGACAGAATTGATTATTACAAAAGAAAATTCTGGCTGAACAAGGATGGGTTTTGTAGTAGCTCTGTGTGAGCAGTCCATAACTGTAAAGGTAATAAGAAGGTGTATATGTAAAACCTACAAATTAACAAAAAATGTGTGTTGATCGCTTACTACAGCCGGCCTGATGATAAGGGATTATCCGATATTAAACAGAGTTTGTCAGAAGAGGACCATTTTATTACTTTCTAAAAGTCAAAAAGTTGATAGTAATAATAATAATAACAATAATAATAATAATAATAATCTTTATTAATTCAAAGCATCTTGTAAAGCTAATGGAATCGGCCGTAAACCCAAGAAAAAGTAAATAAACAATACAGGAATTAAAAACAAACTTTTTGAATAAAGAAAACAAAGGAAATAAAACATAGTTATTACCACTGACTGAACTAACGAACAGCATCTTTACAATATAAACTCTTCAATACCGTCATATTGGAATATTTTATAATAATAAGCTTTTGAAAGGTAGGGGCAAGGCAGTCAGAATTCTTAAAGATGCGAAAATTAGCTTGTACAAGTTTGTTGTTCGTATGCTATTACTCTTATTGTTTTTGGCCAATACTTTTGTTGCGGACGACGAAGGATTCTGCTAGGAGTTATGCCGTTGTTTAGTTGAGATTGTACCTCTGAATAATATAAAAATATCAAGATTTCTAACAGTAATGTTTTTCCGTAGAGATAGATTTAACTATGGAGTAAGCTAACTAATTCTATATGAACTCCCAGAAACCTTACTTTATGGTCGCGCCGTAATGATTGAGTACTGATGTTTATGTTGCATGTTGTATTAAGCAGCATCCATATTAGTTATATAACATTGCTAGTTATATAAGTTTTATAATATGATACGGATTGTTTAAGGATGCACTGCCTTCTATATTAGTAACATTCTGTACTTTGGGCAAATTAACTGAGTTTATTTGTTCCGTTCCAAAAGGAATATGATTTGAAGCGATTAGCAGATATGCGGTAAGAGGACATATTTTCTATAACTTATTTAAACTATTTGAGTTGACGTTGGGACTATTTCCTCCATTTGTTGGATTTTTAGAACCCGACGTTTTGCCAGACAATCTTCTGCCCTCTTCAGGGCAGCTCTGATAAGGGGTGTTTCTTGCAAAACTCATAGTTTTTAAGCAAATACAAAAAACCAAAAACGTTTGATAAATGACATCAGATGCCAAACTCCTAGTTTTTACGCAAGTATATCACTCGCGTTTGACCAACAAGCTGCGCAGAAGTAGGTGTGCAGTAGCCATTGTTTCTGCGCAGGCAGGCTGGATTGCGCAGAAGCTGTTTTTTAGTCTCCTAACAGCAGCCGCGGTAAGGAATAGGACTCCTTACCGCGGCTGCTGTTAGGATGGTAATGCTGTCGCGAACCAGCTACTTACTTTTTTAATTCCGCATTAGAGATGTTAATGGCATTTGGTGTTGTAGCCATGTATGCTACTTCTTTCAACAGCCTTCTGGTTTGATGGTCTTCTTTTTCAAACAAACGGGGGAAATACCTCCGACATTAACTCAAATACTAATAATCCTTCATCAAGAATACCACGTAATGAGTTATTTAAATTAACTTAAACTTAAAATAATTTTCAGCTAACTTTGAAAAGCGATAGTGAATTTTGTATTGCTAATAATTAAAAATTGGCTCTTAAAGCAGCTGCTTTGAACATTAATCTGTACAACAATGTTAAACAATACATTAGTAGATCAATAATAAAAGATGAATTTATGTCCAAATAAGCAGGCGTTTTAGAAAATACTTAATGCATATTGCACAAAATCAGGCGTTATTGAACGAATTTTATCGTGACCTTGCCAGCATGTGCACTTCGAGTAAGAATTGCTGCTACACTGCTGAAAAATATATTTGCGCATTGTGTGTGCACGAATTAAGTAAAAACATTAAAATCTGCTTTCACTTTTGCTGTACCCTGTAGAGAGAGTACATGCAGGATATTTAAAATATAGTAACTTCTCTAACGATGGTATATTAAATCGTTATTCTCTGACTCCTTTAATCGAGAAAGCTTTTGCCCTGTAAGTGTCGTTGTGAGCTTTGCTTTGAGATGCTTTAAGTTGTGGAATTTCATATTAAAACTTTATATTGTTTTCTTTCGGACTTTATATCCAAGCATACAGCTTGCGTAAATCTAAAGTGCATCTAAAGGAATGCAAACACCAACAATCCAAGAAGAAACCGCTATTGGTTTCTCAAAATCGCATCTCTACTGCGGCAAATGTATTACGGTTCAGTAAATTCTCGGAGATAAACTACATGCTAATAATTTCTGCTTAGTAAAAATTAAGTGATATTGATGTAGGGAAGACGTGGTACGAAACTGTGACTTATTTTTCGGAATTATGTGAATATTCCATGGGAACGATGTATGAAAAGAATCATGGTTTATGTTAATGAAGTCGTTCATTATCGCAGCCCGAAGGTTTTGGATCCTTGTGAAGGAAGTAGCATGTTAATATTAGTTTATCATATATTAGAAAAACGTGCAAGTTCTCAATTTAACTATTTTATTATTGCCTAAAGAAGAATACCAAAATATAAAACGAACTAGGATGCACACTTTGTCAAAATTTATAAAGGTTACAAGCGGTACACTTCGATGAAACAGTAGGATATTAACATTATAAAAATTGCTATGCTTACCTATTTTTGTAGCAGAATATATATTTTCTATTGGAAATACTCCTCCTAAACCAAATAATAACACTTTTGCTAATGCAGGAATCAATTGTGTGGTTGTAACTAATACATTTACACAGTTACTTCTTGAATTTATTAATGTTAAACATTTATTTGCCAATGTGAGCCAGTTATCCGTCATTGATTCTATTTCTGCTCTTAATTGTAGCCATTGTTCTCGCTTTGCTGGTCCTAAAAGTCCTCCCACACTGAAAGAAAACAATAGCCTTGTATAAACATTAAATAAAAAATATAATATTTTTACCTATTTCGATAATTATTGTATGTATCTTTTATTTTTCTATATCTAAATGCCAGCTTTCGCATCCAGTCTACACCACCGCGTACTCCAGTTGCTAAACATAAATTTCCACTAGTAGCTGTTGATGAATGGAATCCATCATTAGCAAAGTTATAGTTTGTTAAATCTTGACCATTGTCATCTGATGAAACATCATCAATATGAACTTGATCGCAGTCCTATACAAACTGTAATTTAGATACAAAGATTACTATTTTTAACGTAACTTACTTCAATGTCGTTAAAGAAAAAATGCGTGTCAGCCATATTAAATACCATTTCTTCCATTCTGAATCCTAATTGCACAACGCTTTGAGAATCCTAAAATGGAATATATTAGTGAAAATGTGGATTCAGTAACTAGATAATACCTTATTGTATTTTGTCGCATAGCTTCCTGTTAATAAACTGTGAAAGATTATTATCGTTTCGTCAAGATCCCAGATGAATACCCTGTCTGTACTTGATTCAGGTGTTGTTGGTGATACTGTATTCGTTCTTCTACCTCGACCCCTAGGGCCTCTCGTTTCTGATCCAATACTTCCTACCGATTCTCTCGATCTTCTTGAACTATCAGTTTTCAACGGTGAATGAGGTCCATCAGCTAGGGTTAATCCATTTGACGGACTCTCTGAAATTGTAATAATAATATTTTTATCAACCAGTGTCCCAGCTTGGTAGCACCATCTTCACTTCCGCTTGTATCACTATAAGGGCATAACATTGTTCGATTTGAAGTTCAATAGCGGAGATTTAGTGATTATAAGAGAAGTTTCGTACTTCACAGCATGTTTAGAATGTAATGAAAAATACGAAAACCACAATTAGGTTAGGTGTAATAAAACAAAACTGAATAGATTTAAATTTGGAGCTTAGCCGTGCGATGGCGCCACCAATGAATTTGCTTTTAAATAAGTTCGGCTGTATTATTTTTTTAATTCATTAATAAAAATCGGAAATTGTAATGTGTACAGATTTTCATCAGCATTATTCTTCTTTTGATATATTATGCCTATTCTTACTTTGTTGTTTTAAAATAGGAAATAAGAAAAGCACTTTGTTTGTTGCTAATGGCATATTTTTTTATAAAAAATATATGTCGTTATTCCTTCTTTTCATTCTTAAAAAAAATTACTCATCATCTCTTCAATTAAATAGGGCAGATTAAAGTTTAATTTGACAATAATTTTTTTACTTCGACATTGGATTAAATGTTGTATATGATGAACTGTGATATATCATTATTGAACATCAATAACTGATACAAAATATTATAATGGTATCTACTGCCTAGCTGTCTTATTAACCGAACATGGTACTGTGACGATCACAGTTATTAGAATTAAATGAGATTGTCATGTTTTCGTTTCACATGACATGTGTCAAATATAACAATAATGATAGCAAGGACTGTGGCGTAGTATGATAAACAACACATAAGTATCGGCACCCTCCGCACCACACAAGTTTAATTTATTATATAGTAATATAATAATTAGTAGTGTTGTTTGTCAAATATAATGTTTGCGAGGGTCGTTCAGTACGTCCTTGGAAAAAGATAGAAGAACAAAGTATTTTCTGTTGCTTTTTATTTATTTCTCAACAACAATCTCCATTTAACTCTATACACTTCTCCAAGCGTTTCTCCAGCTTCTTTAAGCCCTCCAAAAAGTAGGATTTAGGGAGGTTCTCGAAATAGGTATCTGTTTGGGCGATGACATCCTCGTTCGACGTGAAAAAGAAGTCACTGGGAGCCAAATCCGGTGAATGCGGTGGATGTTGTACTAATTCGCACTTTAATTCTATAATTTTGGCCATCGAAACTGGGGAGGTGTGCACCCGTGCATCGTCTTGATGGAAGAGGATCTTTTTTTTCCAATTGAGGTTGTGTTTCCTTGATTTCTTCACGCAATCGGTTCAATAACGACGCATAATACTTTCCAGTTATTGTTTGTCCTTTTTCCAAGTAATCGGCGTAGATGATTCCGCGTGCACCCCAAAAAACCGAGGCCATCACCTTGCCGGCCGATTTCACCAGCTTCGCCTTCTTCGGGGTCCGTTCACCTTCAAAAACCCACTGTTTTGACTATTCCTTTGTCTCTGGAGTGTAGTAGTAGTATCCATGTTTCGTCCACAGTTATGTATCGGCGGAGGATTGTGACGGAAAGGCGTCAAAACAGCCTCAGAGTCGACCACATGATTGCGTTTATTCTTCATTGAGAGCAAACCCGGCACCCATGTTGTCGAGATTTTTTTTCACATCCAATTTTTCGTACAAAATTGAAAACACTACCTTGCGATATAATAATCCTTACTAGAAACAAATTATTTTCGATACTACCAACGCCATTTCTTAGACTTTCTAAGGGCTTCTTGAATTACCCTCGTATTTTGGATGTACCCAACTTGATTTATAAAAATTATGCTAAAGTAGTTTTCTAATCATTTGCTGTGTAGTCTTACCTGGTAGAGATGTGGCAGCCAGTTGATACGTTGACGTGCCTATACTACCACTTGAGCTTGGCGAACTTACATATGGTGAATAGTTCTGAGATGTGTAATAACTAGAAGCGTATTGGTTCGCTTGGGTATCCGCCGTATATGTTCCATAGCTGCCATAATCTACGCCCTGTTGAAGATTTATTGCAATTAATAAAAATAGGAAAAAAGAGATCGGTTTGTAATGTATTGTAAAGGGACCTAAAGCTACATATACTTTATAGCTGATATTCCAATGGAAAAGAGAAATACATGAATGCAGAAATTTGCTGTTGATCGTGACTAAAAATGGATAAGGAGGGTTCGTTTATGTTGGAGCTGTTATAAACGTAGCAATCGGTGAGCATTGTTTCTTTGTCACCATGCTTACAAGTTGAGTATTACTATTCTTATCATTCATCACATCTCCACCGTAAACGTAACCTTTGGATACTAGAAATGTACTTTAGACAAATGTGGAAACCAAGTAACGGATAAATATGAATACTCTTTTCGAGTTTCGTTTTCTGTACTAAATTGAAAAAGGGAAGTGTTGTTCCAGTTTACAAGGGACATGAATGCAGCCTTTTGTCCAGTTATCGAGCTGTTTCTGTGTCATCGGTATTTTCGAACATTTTGAGTATGCTTTTCTTGATCGTGTTCTCAAATTCATATGCCGATACTGCTAGTCAACATGATTTTCATTATTATTTTACATGATCTATGAATATATAGAGTACATCGAGGAAGAGAGATGTTCTGTTGGGATCTTTTGCGATCTTAGATTATGGTTTTAGAGGAGCTTCTTATGATAGGGTGTCCTCTTTTCTGAGCGAAAGACAGCAATTCGTTAATGTTCATTGCGTGACTGATGGTTTGCCCAGTGGCATTGACTCTGACAGTAAGGTTAATGAGTTGGGAGTACCGCTTCGAACTGTTCTGGGATGAATTTTTAACGAAGATTGTTTGGTAATGTAAGCGTAATTTTTAATTTTTTCCTCCTAAGATGAAAGTTTGCAAGCTAAAAATGTAATATTTTTCTTTATTCGACTGATGTAACAGTAATTTCTTATAGGTGTGTAAATGTTTGAGAATCTCGCAATTCTTTGTTTCTTTTTCAAAAATAGTAAATACACGTTGACAGTAGATCAATTGCTGTCCCTTTTTCATGTTTAAGTATCATCTAGGGTGAGCTATAGAGTCGTCTCTGGGAGTTGTCCACCACGGCATCGGATGTATTTGTTTCTCAAAAAGAATTATGAGAGTAATAGTTGCCTCATCTAGTTGCGAGAGTTACATATTTGCTTTTGAAGAATATAAGGTTCTGATTTTAATTAAGACACTTTTATCATTATATGTTTTTAAATATAGAGAACTATTTTGTAAAGTTAAAGATAAGCATTCCGTACAGACTAGGCAGTTAAATGATTTTTATATAATTTTGTAAATATAACTGTACGTCTAGATCTCCTCGATACACGGGATTTAAAATTGATCATAAAATAAAATGAAATCACCTACCTAATAAAATTAAATGAATTGATAAGGTACATACATTTAAGTGTAGTGTAAAAACATTTTAAGTAACCCTGGATTAGTTTTTTCGATAACTGATTACTTTCTTGTTAGAAAATTTTTAAAAAAATTTCTAAAACAGTTTTAGAGGGATATAAATTCGAGTGATGCAACATTTATGCAATTGCATTTTATAGGATATAAGTATAGTATAATATTCTGTATTAAAATTAAATTATCTCTTCATACGCACTTAAATGGTAAAATATTGCAAAATACAATTCGCTCGTATTTGGTATACACTGCCGTTCACTGAAGTTCTGTCATATAATAAAAATCTATTATATCACAGTGTATACAATTATTAATACATAAAATTAGAAAAATATTAAGCATACACTCTTTTCTAAGGGATTAAAGCCATAAATTATGTAAAGTAGAAATATTGCGACAACCACAATAAAGTCTCTTTTATTATCATTCCAAGAATTTCTCGGAAGTACCGATCTTTTGAAATGGGTCGTTTGGGGATTATTAACGAACAATACATTTCGGAAATATACCGCAGTATCATTCTTGTTTATTTATCACAGGCGTAAAGATATAAATTTGCGTCATTTTACTGTTAAACCTGTGTTGGTGTGCATCTGTCGTTTTTGCGCGAAAGTTTTAAGAAAATTTACTTCAAAATGGCACGTGGCAAGCCTACCAGTGTAGAAAAACGTTCACGCATTATTACGCTGTTTGAAGAAGGATATTCGGGGCGACAAATTACTGAAAAAATAAATATGAGAAGTTCAACAGTAAATGACATCATAAAGCGATATCGGACAACTGGAACTATAGAAAATCGTGTTCGTCCTGAAGCATCTAGGAAAAGAACAAAAGCTGAAGATTTGAGAATTGTATTATTAAGCAAACGCAATAGAAAATTAAGAGCGCCACAAATAGCAGGCAAAGTCAATCGCGGCCGTGAAGAACAAGTTTCGGCGAGTACGATACAACGTCGACTTCAACAAGCGGACCTTCATGGACGCATTGCCATTCGAAAACCCTTATTACGTCGGGGCAACAGAGAAAAACGGCTACAGTAGGCCCGTTCTCATCTAGATTGGTCGTTAGATGATTGGAAACACGTGCTTTGGAGTGACGAGTCAAAGTTTGAGGTTTTTGGGCAAAATCGACGAGTTTATGTCCGAAGATCTAAAACCGAAAAGTGATCCCGAACTGCATTGTGCCTACAGTGAAGCAAGGGCGTAGTTCTGTGTTAGTGTGGGAATGTTTCTCCTTTGCTGAGACGGGAGATTTATGCAGAGTGCAGGGTGTAATGAGGAAGGGAAATTATTTTGCAATACTCCAGAATCATGCAGTGCCATCAGGATTGCGTATAATAGGCCGTAACTTTACATTCATGCATGACAACGACCCAAAACACTGCGTTAGTGTGTAAGAACTATCTAAAGGAGCAAGAAGAACAGCACACCCTGCAAGTAATGACATGGCCCACACAAAGCCCAGATTTGAACCCGATAGAGTTGTTGTGGGATGAACTGGACAGGAGGATCCGAAGAATATGCCCAACTTCATAAGAACATTTACGGAATATTCTGCAACATGAATGGATTAATATTCCACAATCCATTTTAACAAAACTTATCGAAAGAATGCCTAGAATAGCAAAGGAGGTTTTTTCGATGAAAAAAAAAAATAATGTTCAGTATGTTATATTAGGCCAGAATAACTTTTTATTTATTTATTTTTTGTCTTTTTTTACCTGTACATACAATAAAATTGCATTTTGTTTTTAGTTTCGTTTGTTTCTGTAACCTTTTCATGTTTTTTACTAACCGACCGAACTTCTTTGAACGGCAGTGTACATACACATACATATTTAAGTGTAGCGTAAAAACATTTTAAGTAACCCTGGATTAGTTTTTTCGATCACTGATTACTTTCTTCTAAGAAAATAAAAAAAAAAATTTCTAAAACACAGTTTTAGAGGGATATAAATTCGAGTGATGTAACATTTATGCAATTGCATTTTATAGGATATAAGTAGAGTATAATATTCTATATTAAAATTAAATTATCTTTTCATACGCACTTAAATGGTAAAATATTGCAAACTACAATTCGCTCGTATTTGGTATACATTGAAGAATAGGAAAGGCGGTATGTGGCTCGGTTAAATATCATACATTTAAAGATAATAGAAAATATTGCTCAGTCTTCACAGAAATGATTATAACCATGTATTTTACCAATAATAACGGCAGATACTTGACGCAAGTGCTGAAATATTTATCAGCTAGATACTTGATTTTATTAAAGATACCTCATCCAATATTCATTTTAGGTTACATATTTTCATGTTCATTAATTACAGTGTACTGCTCTTTAAAAATGTGGCGAAAAAAGTAATGTTCATTAAAAGAAAAAAGGGATTTTTTAAAATCAATTGCATCGAAGGTGTTTCACTTGTTTATGTTACCTACGTAGCTAAGAACCAAATAGAATTAAATACCTGTGCTGGAAATCCTTGTGCAAAACTTGATGTGCCCGGTGCACTGTAACTTGTATATGGTGAATATTGTCCCGTTTGTGTGTGTCCCGTTGTTTGAAATGGAGAGGCGGGTGCTGAATAGGGCGATGGCAAATATCCTGTACTCACTTTACAAGCCGGATTTAATCCCCGACTAGGTCCGAGGGTAGAGTACGCGTAAGACGAGGTGTTATAGAACGTCGACGCCGAATTTATATACGCGGAAGCTGCACTATTTGACGTACCGTAGGCTTGTTGCATACTGAAAATAGATGTTTGAAGGATTGAGGTAAAAGCTCTCATTTCACATTTACCTGTTATAATACTGATGAGCTGTCGAATATGTTTGTGAGTAGTCTTTCTCGTAAACGCTGCCCAAATCGACTGCGCTACCATAGAAACTTGCAGGGTCTTGAGATAAATTCGCCACCTCTGCCTCAGCTAAGCCAGGACTTCGAATTTCACTTTTAACACCTGTACAAGGAGATGATTTAGAGACTAATGTATTTGCTCTTATAGGTATACACATTTTATTCATATAGTGTTAGACATTTTTGTAAAATTTAGTAATACTGTAACTCGTTAGAATTTATTTTCAACGGCGTCAGGCAAAACAAATTAGTTTTAAGTACATAATAGCTTATTAAGAAATATAATCTGGGGTGCCGTTTATTTCATTATACGGGTAGTATTTGTGAACTTCACTAATATAATTTCTCGAAATCTTTAGAAGTGCAGGATTTATAAATGAACGCGAAAGAGTTTAAACTATATAATCTAGAATGTAAATTATTTAGGTTTACTGAAGATGATGATGCACTTCTTAAACCTACGAGCAATAATTTTATTTAAAAGCTCCATGAACAGGAATTTGTTATGGCAACTACGTCTGATACAAGAAGTAGTGCCAACTTGTGGAGAATTTCACTTGGTGATAAATCAAATTATATTTGATGTTCACTTACGTATCTAAATTTTAAAGCACAGATCTCCAAACATTTATCATTGAAAGCTATCAATACGTAATGGGCAAAAGCAACAGAATGGGGTATGGTCTTTTCTGTGCAACTGTGTATGTATGAATTGCGTCTTCAGTTTCCACATTTTGCAATATCATGTTTGCATATCAACAAATTGTGCGGTGCTTTACTAAATTTCGTGAAGCTGGTGCAATAAGTCGCACACCTGGTAGTGGTAGACAATCAAGAAAAAAACTGCAGAAACTAAGGATAACTAACGGATGTGGGAGGGCGTGTACTCCATTATTCACCTAAAAAGTCTTTCGCAGGAAACTAATTTGTCATGCGGCACTTGTGTCACCATATTCTTAGAAAAGGTCTATTGAAAAAAGCTCCATATCAAATTCGTGTTGCGCAAGGATTCAAGCCCGTTGATCATGTAGTGAAAGTGAGATATTGGGATTGGTTTGAAATTCACATGAATTGTTGATAATATCCTTGACAAATACTCTCAGACCAAGAAGCTTGGTTCTACCTTAGTGGTTTATATTAACACCAAATCATGTGTATATTTTATATCATGATGCAGAAACCGTTGCATTCTGAAAAGATTGGTGTTTGAATTATTTTTTTTATGCAGAAAGATATCGTAATAATCCTCTTCTAAACCAGTTGCTCGATGACGATGAACTTAAGAATTGATATTTCCAACAATATAATGCCACAGATCGTAAAAAACTACAAAAAATGAACATCTTAGATGAATATGATTTTATAGTAGATTCTTTTCGTTTCACGTTCTCCTGATCTAACAACTTTAGATTTTTCCACGCAGTTTTTAAAAATACACCGCACATATACAAGAACTTAGGGAAGAAATTCAAAATATTTGTGACATGACAACACCTCGTCAACACTTCGTCAACGCATTTAACGTGAAACGACGAGAAGTGATTTGTATTGAAATCGAAGGAGAATTGTTCGAGCATTTACTATAATTTACTATAACTATAAATTCTTCTTTTACATTTACTAGAAAATATTTTCTTTAGCTTGCTAGCCATTTACGCTTTGAATGTTATATTTCCAGTTTACAAAACGTATGTACGTGTATTGACCTACCTGCGGAATCAGCTAGGAGGGACCATGTTGATGGTAAGTGCGTAGACGTAATACAAGAGGTGGCTGCTGGGGTTGATAGAGCATCCGATATAACGTTTGCCGATGATGCCGTTGCCGGTGGCGAGCTACACGTAGAAGAAGAGTGTCCACTTTGTGGACTGCATGCTGTTTCACCGGCCAGTCTAAAATGAAATGGAATTTATTAAATTCTGAATGATTATCTTCGATGATATCAAAGTCATTTAGATCTGCAATTACAAATTGCATACGTAAGTGATTTTTGTACATATTTCAGAGTGCTACAAATAGGTAGGAGTCACCCTCCGTATGTTGGATTGAGGCAAAATAGATAAGTGCTGAAAAGGAAAAAATTGAAATCACATGGGGTGTATCAGATTTCATTCCAAAGACTTTAAAATTACAATCACTTCATTTGTTTCTTATTGGAAAGTAGATTGATATATGATAGAATGATACAAAATAATGGCTGTAATTTAGAAAAAAAAAAGAATTTTCCTTGAGTGAATATGTTCATGTTTGGATTAGATCTTTGGGGCAGCCTGTGACATTTATTTGTAACTATAGATAACTATTTTATGTAGAATCTCAAAACTGATTTCTCAAAAAGTGGATGTATCCTATGTTCTATTGGAATAAAACAGTTGATGTCCATTTACGTTTTAGTCAAGAGTGCCATGAAATTGAAATTTGTTTTGAACAATATATTTTATCCAGAATGTCGTTTACCAGAATTTTAAAAAGGTATTCATTTCCGGAGATAGATCTAATAATGCTGTTTGTTAATAAAACGAACGATTGTGGATATCTTGGTTGCTATCATACATAGGCTACATAAAATAGTTATCCATACAGAAAAATAATTAAAATAATTAAAACGCGTTGGCACCGGTAAAAATGTTATAAAATAAAATATAAACACAAATGTTTGTTTATTTTTTTAAGTATACATGAAAAAAAATCATTTTGAAAATGTTATTACTTTCCAAAAAATCTTATGCCGTGCGGTGTGATAGTTGTAATGTTTTTAATGAATAAAATTCCATCACATATCAGCTATGTCATGTAGTGAATTTGCGGTTTACACGCATACATAATACTATTTTAATAGACGATTTCCAAACAATATATCTGTCAACTCGCCACTACCATAATAATTATTTGTGTTTGCTTTACTAAATGAACTTCCTAACCTAAAAACTCGTCCAAGAAAATAGAATATAATGAGTATTCTTCATTTTAAACATGTGTGAACCAAATGGTATGCGTTTCTTTATCTTTAGCCGAGCTGCGGTGCGTTTTCTGTCCTTGTTAAATTTCGTCGTTCCAGCACCATTAACTTCGGAGTTGACACTTGTTGTTTTCTGTGTTTAAAACCTGTCGCAGCCTTAACATGTTTCAAGAGATGTTAGATGTTTATTGTGTTTTTGTACAAATCGTTCCTTTCCACGCACGCATTCGATGAATCTTTTCTTTTACGGTAAAGACGTGAATCGATTTTTAATTCCCTAAAATTAATACGCTTCTCGTTCAATGTCTGTGCAAGAACATTATTTTAAATATCCATTTATTGTTTTTTTCTTTGTTAATTAAGAAACAATAAGAAAAATTAATTATATTGAAGGGAAATCGGGGTATTAGTAGTAAGAAAAATTATATACTAGGTACTTGAAATTGAAACACACGAAGCAGACACTATCACAACGTAAAAGGATCAAATCACATTTTCAGAAATCGGAAATGTTAATTTTTTTTTAATTATATCGACTTATCAAAGCATATATTTTCAAAAATTGGCCTAATTATGTTTTTAAGTGTACTACTTAGTATTGCGTGTTGCAAATTTCTAAGCCTACAAACGGCCTTTTAAACACAATGAAATCCGTCGAGAACGAATACAACGAACACTGTTTGCTCCCTAACTTTTGTTTAAATAAGATCGATATCCGTTTGAGCGGATTATGTTACAAATAATTTAACTGACGTGATTAATATAGAGTATGGTTTTTAAAAAATGCAGCAAGCTGCTTTACTTATTTCCAAAATTTTTCGTGGAGATGTCTCTTCTAAACTCAGTGATGTGTAATAAATTTGGTTTAGTGTAACGTTAGAAAACGTTCAAATAACTTAGCGGAACAGTTTATTTCTTTATCTATTGTTTAGTAGTTGCAGTGAACTATGAATAACATGATTTTTATTGAATTCAAAATACACTGTTCATAATCATGCAATAGTTTTTAGTAGTGTCCAGCAATTAGTGTATTTAATTAGTAGATTAGATAGTTATGGAAGCTACAAGAAAAGCGGTGCAAAGAGCACTAAAACTAAACGTGTTACGACGTTTCGCCCACAATCGTCGAGTTTCCGTTTAACCATGACACGGTCCAGATCCGGAACACGTTTAGTTTTAATTGATTCTGGCCGTGGAAGCCTTCGTTATTATGAGCATTTTGTTGCTTGCATAATGCATTTTGTTGATTCAAATTATTAAAGAAAACATTTTTCAAATAAAAACCGCTACAATTCCTGATACTCTTGACACCTTTTAGTATTCTACGTAATAAATCAGGTCTAATATTACCAATTTCCATCTTTAAGCTCTTGCAGTAGATGATGTTCGTAAACTCTTCCTTTTAAAGAAACCCCATAGGAAAAAATCTGAGGCATCGAGATCAGATGACCTGGGCGATCAAGGAATATCACCAAACCTTCATTAATTGACCGGGGAACATGCCTCTCAGTATATGCATTGTTTGTCATGTCGTGTGCGCTATTACTCTATCTTGCTGGACTAATGGATGATTTATCTGAAGTCTAGAAAGCTGCATTGTGAGGAAATCTGATTATTTGGTTATTATTTCAAAGCGAGGTCCAATTACTCGCGATACAGTTACTTTATTGCTATGCAATAGTTTTCTCATGCATTTGCATAGGATTTTTGGCAGTCCAATATCTGAAATTCTGTTTATTAACGCAGCCGTCTAAATGAAAAATCACTTCTTATCAACAAAGACGCTTGCATTTGTTCTACAAATTTCTGATAGAATTTTTGGTCGGATATTGAAAAGCGATTTCCAAATCCATCCTTGTAAAATTCAAGTAACTCAAAAACTAGAAGAGGACAAAGTCGTACGGGTTCAGTTTTGCCGACGGTTTTTAGCTGTAAAATTGTGCTAGTGAATTCAATGAAAACTTCACTATTTGTACTAATGTTGTTGGTATGTGGTCAAAGTTGAGGTCGGGATATCTGTTATCCGATTCTTTGATTCCGGATTCATCGTCAAATGCCTCTAAATCTCTTAATTTGGAATAGATTTTCATAAAAGACAACTGAATGGAAGTATGTGTTAGCAACTAGATAGAGTCTTGTTTTGTCGATTTTCGAGGAAACTGGTGGGCCACATCTTGCTCTGAGGCGAATAAATACGAGTCCGTCTCATCTCTGGTACAGGAATTCATAGATTTACTTAATGCAAAGTTAATAACGTCTTTTTCACTTGAAATTTCGGGTAAAGAACCCGAATTCAAGATTTCGGATTATGTCGCATCCGGATCCGAGGTTTCGGTTAACCGATCATCATAATAACTCAGCCTGTAGAAACGAATGGCGCTTCACGAAATTAGCAGAGACTAGACAGACTCGTTTTTATTCGTCTCACAAGAATGGGTTTGTGTTGTCTACTGGTTTCCCAGAGAGTGGTCAAAACACGAGTCTGTCTAATTTCATGATGCGCACGGAATCTGCAGGCTTAATAATAACTAAATCCGGATATTAAATTATGCGAATCTGGATAACAAGTCCAATTTATATACTTTTGAAGTTACGGGAGTGCATGACTCTGCTTAATTTTACAGAACGTAAAGGCTCGAATTTAAGGGTCTTAAAATTGAATTCATTGAAATGTGTTTTGTAAATGTTCATGGCTTGATAATAATTTAATTGTACTTACACGTTCTTAATTTTTTTTCACTTTTAATATACTTCTGAATGGATTTCTTTGATTTTGCTAGCTATCAGACATTACGATAATGTGAAATTGCACCAAAGACTTTATGCCTTCTAAGAGTCTTAAATAAAATGTGGTCCACGTAAGGTTATAATAAGTATAACACAAAGATAAAATGATTTAATGGAATTCTTTAATTACGGGAAAAATTGCGGGCGCGGAAGAAGTTAAAGCAGGTGGGTTGTGGAAATTAAAGGGGTTACGTTTAAAACTCAATTTTGATTTGCATAAACTATGGTACGTGTTGTTAAAATAGCAAAAATATGCTTTTAAGTATGGAACACTAAAAATTTTAATACTCCAAACCCTGATACAACAGATAAAGTGGAGGAGTCAATGGAAAACTTAAAACCAGTGCACGGAGAAAAATTTGGGCTAACAATCCCGTGTATTTTTAAAATAATTTATAGTAAGAATTATAATATGTTTATTTAATACAATAAAATCTGTAGCTGCCGTAACAAAAATTGAGTTATTTATTGTTTTATGGACTACATATTTTCCTCCGTGTGGTACGGGAATACCATAAAGCTATTATTTGCTAGAAAAGGAAAAACTACAGTGCCAAAAGATATGAACTAACAACAGCTCCGGAAGGATTCTTATATGGCTAGAGGAAAAAATCATAAAATACAAAGAGAAAATATACTTTGGGAAAAAAGGAAGGAAAACCGAGATTTCAATCGCGTCTGTGGATTACTGAAACGTTTCCCAAATATAGACATGCAATATGCATATGTTGATATTGAAATAGCGGGGAACCCAAATAGATTTCGGGGTAATTTTCTTCCAACAAATCAATCAACGTCAACACCATCATCATCAATGTTTATGTACCGGTCAATTGTCAGAGTTGAGTTGATCTTTGCCAATCCTCTCTTATTTTATTTTTCCATTTGTTTCTATCTCTTTGGTAAAATTTCGACCTCTTTCCACTCCATTTCTTTTTTCTTCCGATATCTGCTAACCTCATCATTGTGGTTTCCTCTTTGTGTTCATGTTAGTTTTCCATTTTCCATACTGTCATGGTTAGTCTCGTGCTAGTCATTCTGCATACATGACTAAATCATCTCAATGTATTTTCACTTATTCTTTTCTACACGCATTTTACCCCTATTTTCTTTCTTTGCTTGGAAACCTTCCTTACAGTCTTTTCTTCTTTGTTGTTCGTTTATCATTTAACATTTCTGAGCCGTATGTCATGTTGATCATCAACGTAGCGTAAAAAGCGTAAAAAGTACGTCCAAGTATCATCAACCATAAAAAGAGATTGTCCATGGCTGCTTCTTCTGTTTGTTGGTAGTGATTCCAGTGAAGTGTTGTTGTAAAGGTGACGGTGAAGTGTTCGAGCGCGTGATTTAATGTTTTCTCAATGTTTTTAATTGCACATTTTTGGTGTTGGTAGTGTATTGTTTACTTCCGATTAATTTTAATGCAGTTAGACATTTAACTGTGCGAGAGATAGAAAAACATGTCTATTTTAATATGTTGTATGTAGTAGCACGTCAATAAGTGTGCGTGCCTTCGTATGCGTATAAAGTAATTCCTTCATACCTTTCTAAAATTGCGGCCCACCCGCATTGCATCTTTTTTAAGATTAATTAAAACCTATTGTATTTTATACATCTAACTGAGAAGAATTGTTATAATCACGCTTGAAATCAATTAGATCATCCAACACAAATTTGAACATGTGTATGTACTTACCTACACACTAGCCATTACACAAAACGAACCTAATAAATTCGGAGCACACGGCTACAAATTTTCATTACTCTTTGAACTTAAATGTTCCTATTTCCAGCAAAACACTTCTACGCCAACGGAAAAAATATAAATTCACTCCAGATAATAGAATGGGTAAAGATTAAGATCGGCTTGTATAAAATTCTTACTGTTTATGTAAACGTTGAACTTTTGACGTGGTCAATAACTCTTACTTGTGATACATGGTACTCCGTAAAGTTCAGGTTTTTTACAAAGGATTTTTTTTATGCTGGATCTGCGTAGATCGTGTAATTGTTCAATGTAAATGAATTATTTATGTTTTGTGTAGAGGTTTTTAAGAATGGTTTAATGTTATATTAATGGATTTTATAATTCTTAGTTTCTTGAAAAAAAAAACCGATAAATCTAGCGTTAAAATATGTAAATTTAAACTAGCAATACAGTATTTTGACATTTATTGGTATTTAACAGGATGTGCGTTTTCACAGCAGCTTTTTGTAATGAAAATTCGGGAATTTTTGACATGATAACCAACAGATGTACATGTATGCACATTTTTAATTGACATTATATGTATACAATGTGTTTCAGTTTATTCAATAAGTTTTTAATCCATAATGTAATCGGTATAAAACAGTGATAGAGGCCATTCCGTTTAATATTTCTGTAGGCATAAATTTCTCTTGAAGTCTAAATCTGGCCAACCATGATTAAGATAAAAACTAGTGTTTCATGTAAAGAAAAGACATAGTATCAGAAGATAAAGCAAGAAATTGTTGCTAATCACTAAAATATTCTAAATACCAAGTTTCACTGAAAAATTTTAATTTTTTTATGACCGCTTTTGTTTATAATCTATATTCATTTCTGTTTGTAGTTGTACGGTTGCAATCTTCTTGCTTGGGTTAACTATACGAGTGAAGTTCGATAATTACCTGGCTTTGGCAAGAGATGGCACTACTACAATTTTTTGTAAAAGTAATATTAAATATTATATATAATATTTTACTTCAAAGGAATGTTTGGCGATGTTAAAGTACAATCCGAATGATTTTGGCGTCGATTCGTAACTGTTGACGAAACATTGATTCATCACAGCACGCCAGGGGCCAAAGAAAAGGCCAACCGGCGTCAAAGCATCCCAAAGCCACTTTATCGGGCAACAAGATCATGGCCACAGTGGGAAGTACACGGCACAGTCCACGTTATTGAATCGTTTCAATAATACTGTGGAATTCTGCGTCATTAAGACCATGCACGTGTTCACACTTGTGTCCTCGCCACGGTAAAATTCCATGAGTTAAGATACGAATTGCTTCCGTACCCACCACATTCGCTAGATCAATTATTTTCATCTTTCCAAATATGAAAGAAATGGCTCGGCGGAAAAAGATTTTGCTCAAACGATGAAGTTATTGCAGAAACAAATACTCCCATTTATCCTTCTCTAAAGAAGTATCGATAAATATGCGAAAGCTGAGAATTCCATAAAAGAAAATTTCTTGTCTGTATGATCGGCAGGAATCTCCATTACTTTTTAAAAATTAACTGCAACGCACAATCAAAATAATTAAAAATTGTGGGAAATCAACTATCAAAAAATGTACTTAAGTGGCATGCAATTTTTGTTGTTTGATTAGTGATGGACGAACAACGATTAAGTATTCCTGTAAAGGTTGAAATTAGTTCGACTTGTTGGTGATAATGTACAGATGCTCTAGCCGAGAAGTTGTTATAGAGTTTAACGCGAGACATTCTGAAGGTTCACCTATCCACATGGGGCATAATCCTCGCATAAATTTAAATATCTCTTGTACTAAAATTTGGGGGTGTCTTCATGGAGATAAAATCAGGCTAAAGATTCTGCACATTTTTGCAGAAGGAAGAGGGAGATTTTTGAAGAAGGAGACTTGAATACAAGAATAGAGCATTCCCCGTGGTGTCAAAGTAATTTTTTAAACAACAGAGAATTAAAAAAATAATTTACTTAGGAAGCTACGTTCAGCACTAATGGTGTAGATCTGCAAACACTGCAAGACATAATCACAGAGACTTTATGTGTGGTGTGGAATTTGAAATACAAGAATCGTTGAGCCCTTTTCCTTTTTCCATACGTTAAACACACAAAGGTTTTTAAATTTATACACCGCGTTAATGGATGTGATTGATGATTTGCCACTCAATTGTAAGGCGAGAGTTGTTTTTACAGCTTTATGGATGAGAGCATGACTTCACGAGAATTTTCGTTTAAGATGGATAGATTTTAATCGAATTGCCACCGAGATCGCCCGATATTGCACCACTGGACCTTTTTCTTTCGGGAATTATTAAAAATATTGTATGTATCCATATTTCGAAACATGGAGGACCTATCCGAAAGGATTCGACAAGCTTGTCGCCAAATTTCTCCGGAAATGTTACGACGCGTTGCATTGACGAACAGATAAAGCGTTCTGCTTCAGGGCGAGTTACTTGATAAATCTTCAATTGTTTTGATTGTGCGTGGCACACTTGATATCTGAGGTATTCCTAGTATTTTAGCAATTAGCAACAACTGTTTTAAATACTTTTTGCTCTATCTTCATCGCTACTGTGATTTTACTTGAAACACCAATTCTTATTTTAATTATAGATGGCCAGATTTAGGTTCAAAAAAAATTATTCCTACAAAAATATTAATCGTAATGGCTTTAGGTAAATATTTAGGTATCTTCATGTAAAGTGGAACGCATTGTATATGTTCTTAACCGCTTTGTTTTCAATTTGTAACTTTTTGTGGTTCGATTTTTTTGGTTTCTTTCTCTCCAACAACTTTCCTAAATTTGAAATATAAATTGAAACAATTATTTGTAAATATCTACTTGAATGCTCGTATACGGAACGGTGATTTTTAAATTTGAAATTGATATGTTTTTATTTCTCCATAAAGCCTTTGGTTACTTTCAACTTTAAATGCATTTTTGGTATAGGTATACAGATAGACACAACACAAGGATTTTCTTTATTATTTAAGTTATACGTATTACTTATGTTATTAATATCAGCTTGATCGTTTATCGAGTTTTTGTGATTTGTTATGTGTCATATTTCTTTGAATAGTCTTTTGCATTAATTTTCGAGATTAATAATTTTAATTTCCTCAAGATTAAATTTATGGTTGTTATGTAGAGCATGTTTTGCTAGAGTCGTAGGATTTTGATTTTGTGTGTCTATGCCATATTTGTCTGAAAAGACCAATATAAGCTAATGCTGTATAGATATCTAAAAAAATTGAGGTCCGAACCCAAAACTATTCGCATATCCGATCTTAAGACCCGGTTCCCTTTCTCAGTCTCGGATTCTGATCCACTGTCTGATTCTATTCTGACGCTATTATTTTGCAATACAGAAGGTAAATGTTTAATAAAGAAAAAGTTGTATTATATGGAGAAATAGTCCATGCTCACAATCCATCGCTATTTTGTATTAGAAAGGCGCTCAATCAAGACAAAAGTATGGGCATACTCCGCACTACACAAATTGAACTAATCCGGGACCGGTCTTCGGTTGAAGATGAGGATCGATTCATCCTCGAAACAGCTGTTGCGGATTAATCAATTAAATTTTTGTGTTGTTTGACATACTACCCCACAGTCCCTGTTACCATTATTAAGGTGTTCAATAAATCTGGTAATTATTACAGCTATATTGTTTGATAATAACTCGACCTATTGCAGGTATTTGCGCGAAAAGATTAGAGAACGGGGCTGGATCCACGTTATCGTACAATGGATTTGATCGGATAAAGAATCCGAATTGAAGATTTCGGATAGCGGATCCGGACCTGAGTTATTGTATAACTAACCTAGATCCGAGGTTTCGGATAATTAATCCGGATCCGTGATTTCGGACAGCAGATCCGAATCCGCGATTTGAGATAACGGTCCGGATAACATCAAAATCCGGATAAGCGGATAGTAAATTATTCGGATCGGGGTAACATCTCTAATATAAATCCCTTTACAATCCTGAATGTATCATTTTTACACTAAGATTTTTTTTTATCTGAAAATGTGTGAATGGAGCTTAGAATTTTGCTTATTGTTTTTCCCTTGGGCATAAGTTCGTATATTGAAATAAACTTGTTTAAATAGAACTGTTGCAGAATATAAGAACAAAAGCTGTAAGATGGAAAAACACGAATTCACATTTTTTATCAATACTACTGAATTTACGCCTGTATTATTTGAACCATTGGAAAACGGAAGGAACTCGTTTTTCCTTCATCTTTTTTTTATTAACGCAGTGCGGACATCGTAGTTTTACGACCGTGTTTTTTTTTGTAGTATACTATTTGCGATTTAGAAGTGTTTTTCAAGCAGTCCGCTAACTACATGCATACACATAATTCCACTTTGGGCCGCACATGTCTCGTTTACACCGCCGCCGTTGGTTGCTGTAACATATAAGTTGTGCCAACCTGACAAGACGTATGTCATTGCTCGCGTCACACCCAGGCGCAACATGTGCGTTTCCAATGTGTCACGTATTTCTGTTCTCTTTTCATTTTGTCTCTATAAAGCGCTGCCATTAGACAAAGGTGAAGCGTGCTGGGGTTATTTTCGCGAAGGATCACTTCTTTAACACCCGCACGATTGTATGAGAGACTGGGACATTTCGAGATATTTATGTGTTTTGTCTCCTAACCAATATATTACGTGGCGTACAGCTTTTTCTAGGACGTGTTTGGATTTTTATACGGCTGTCATTTTACTGGACTAAAACTAATGACGCGTTCGTCACCGTATTTATCAAGTTTGTTAGAGTTGACTAACAAATGGTGCTTTAATATTGATGCTATGTTGTCTCGCAGACGTATGTATTTTGAATTCTGCTTGCTGGAGGGCAAGCAGACGATGCGTATGTATGTGCGTATTGGTTCTTTATCACGTTATCACTCAAGTTGACGGAAAGAAATACATAGCAATTGAGCGTCGATTAAAAACGATTTAAAAAGATGTTGTTGAACTAACGGGTTTATTTTTGTATACAGCATGGAGGACTACTATTTACCTAGAATGTTTCGGTTGCCGGAATTTGTTGCGAAAGTCAATTAATCAATTGTTAGATTTAATGGACACGCCTTATCGTAACGGTAACACGCAACGTCCATTTGTCATTTAAACATAAAATCATTGCTTTGCATCTAAAGATCCTTGCATGTAATTTCATCGTGGCAAAAAGTTTTTTGAAGTGTACGGCATAACATTTAGTAGCTTGGGCGTATCTTTTATTCTAGATATTTCCATGACATTACGTGTCTAGTACCGTTTTCATGTTACTTCATTATTCGAAAAGAACACACCTTTGTTGAGAAGCTCTACTTTCGATTGATTAGGAAAGTGAAAGTCTCTTATAACTGTATGGTGATTACTCCCAACAGTTATTGAATTGTTACAAATCCTTGGTTCAGAATCCAAAAGTCATCTACCACACCGCTGTTATGTTTTTCTTGTAACACGTGTAGAAAGGAAAGAGCTTTTGGGCGACGAAAATGAGACTGTCCTTATCTGCTTGGACATACACTGCCGTTCAGAGAAGTTTGGTCGGTTGGTAAAAAACATGAAAAGGTTCCAGAAACAAACGAAACTAAAAACAAAATGCAATTTTATTGTATGTACAGGTTAAAAAGACAAAAATAAATAAATAAAAAGTTATTCTGGCCTAATATAACATACTGAACATTATATTTTTTTTAATCGAAAAAACCTCCTTTTCTGTTAATCACCGCTCGAACTATTCTAGGCATTCTTTCGATAAGTTTTGTTAAAACGGACTGTGGAATATTAATCCATTCATGTTGCAGAATATTCCGTAAATGTTCTTGTGAAGTTGGCATATTTTTCGGATCCTCCTGTCCAGTTCATCCCACAACAACTCTATAGGGTTCAAATCTGGGCTTTGTGGGGGCCATGTCATTACTTTCAGGGTGTGCTGTTTTTCTTGCTCCTTTAGATAGTTCTTACACACTAACACAGTGTGTTTTGGGTCGTTGTCATGCATGAATGTAAAGTTACGGCCAATTATACGCAAGCCTGATGGCACTGCATGATTCTGGAGTATTGCAAAATAATTTTCCTTCCTCATTACACCCTGCACTCTGCGTTAATCTCCAATCCCAGCAAAGGAGAAACATCCCCACACTAACACAGAACTACGCCCTTGCTTCACTGTAGGCACAATGCAGTTCGGGATCACTTTTCAGTTTTAGATCTTCGGACATAATCTCGTCGATTTTGCCAAAAAACCTCAAACTTTGACTCGTCACTCCAAAGCACGTGTTTCCAATCATCTAGCGACCAATCTAGATGAGAACGGGCCCACTGTAGCCGTTTTTCTCTGTTGCCCCGACGTAATAAGGGTTTTCGAATGGCAATGCGTCCATGAAGGTCCGCTTGTTGAAGTCGACGTTTTACCGTACTCGCCGAAACTTGTTCTTTACGGCCGCGATTGACTTCGGCTGCTATTTGTGGCGCTGGTAATTTTCTATTGCGTTTGCTTAATAATATAATTCTCAAATCTTCAGCTTTTGTTGTTTTCCTAGATGCTCCAGGACGAACACGATTTTCTATAGTTCCAGTTGTCTGATATCGATTTATGATGTCATTTACTGTTGAACTTCTCATATTTATTTTTTCAGCAATTTGTCGCTCCGAATATCCTTCTTCAAACAGCGTAATAATGCGTGAACGTTTTTCTACACTGGTAGGCTTGCCACGTGCCACTTTGAAGTAAATTTTCTTAAAACTTTCGCGCAAAAACGACAGATGCACACCAACACAGGTTTAACAGTAAAATGACGCAAATTTATATCTTTACGCCTGTGATAAATAAACAAAAGTGATACTGCGGTATATTTCCTAAATGTATTGTTCGTTAATAATCCCCAAAGGACCCATTTCATAAGATCGGTACTTCCGAGACATTCTTGGAATGATAATAAAAGGGACTTTATTGTGGTCGTCGCGATATTTCTACTTTACATAATAATTTATGGCTTTAATCCCTTAGAAAAGAGTGTATGCTTAATATTTTTCTAATTTTATGTATTAATAATTGTATACAGTGTGATATAATAGATTTTTATTATATGACCGAACTTCACTGAACGGCAGTGTACATCATAGTTTTAGGTATTAGTATTTTGAAGATCTTGATGTATGTTTAATAAGGCAAGGGCACGGTTTGAGAAATTCAGACTTTGTGGGATAGTAGATTAGAATGTTGATATATTAAAGCGTCCTATATCCAGCACATTCACATCAAACATTTGTTCGTAATAACTCCTGCTATTTCGAAAATGTTTTATGTAAGGTACCAACTTTTGCATATCATCAAATAGGAATATCGGAAGATCTATCATAGACAGGATTAAAAGGTATGGGTTTTGTTATATAAAATTGGTAAAGACGTCGTTAAACCAATAATAATAACGTTATGAATAATTGTTTTACAACAACAATTGCTATCTATTTCATTTGAAGTCTTTCATAGTTTTTGTATAAAACGTATATATTGGCAAATAAACCTCTGTCTTTTCTTATTCGAATGATAGTTTGTTTTATTTTTTTTTTCTCTTTATTTAATTAATTGAGAAGTTAATCAGATAGGTAGATGAAATAAAGAGAGATAGAAAATCATTAGGCGTAGAAAAAGTTGAACCCAAGAAGTTCGCATGTGATGCCATTGCGTTATTTGACTTGTTACAAAAATTTGACCTGACATTTCTGAAAATTGGCTGCATAGTATTTTTGCTTGTTGTGATGACTCGGCCGCTTTTACAGACAATAGCCTCAAGATCCTTTTAACGTATACATTTTGCGTGTAAAGTGTTCCATGGCTTTGTTACCATCCCCTTGCCTTAAAGGGTAAAACGTAGTCAATTGCACACCAATATGCTTATAGCGACTTGGGATTGTAGCGGAATGTACCGATTTTGAATTGCTTTTAACTTTTTACACATTTTCTTTGTTGATTTTAGCTTAAGTATAGAATCTTTTTTGTTATCTTCACAATCACATTCACTTTTTATAAGATGCTTATATGTAGTTTGATTAGCAAATACTATACTACCACATGTGTATTTTTAGTTACAATTAGGTTGTTCTGTCGTTCTTATGAATGTCGTAGGTCATTACAAAGATTTTGCTATATAGACTCGGCAGTTGTAGCGTAATATGAGGGCTAAGTGAAGGATGTTTTAACAAAATATGACAATTTATTGCGTACTAAGATGTAACTTGCGAAATAGAAAATTTCCAGTATATAAACAATGTGCGGCAACATATTAAACAACACGGCATGCACAATCCCAAAATGTGGGAAAACGATCCTTCATGCAATACCACAATACCAGTATGTGTTATAGAGTTCGGTAACCAGTTGCGGAATAAAATTAACTTTGTCGTTATTTTACAGTATTATGTAAAACGCTCGCACAGGCCAGTTTGCCATTAAGAAGATACTTCTTATAAACGAAATTTGAAATATATAGAGCGATGCATGTAAATGTTTTTACAATTTTCTTTTAATAAAATATCTTGTGCATTGTTATGTCTTGAGCTGATTTTAACAACTTATGATTTCAAATTTGCCTCCAATTTTCTTAAGATTTTTCTAAAATTTGCCTCAGATTTGCCCAAGATTTGCCTACAATTTGTCTAAGATTTGCCTCAGTTTTGCCCAAGATTTGCCTAAAATTTGCCCCAGATTTGCTTCAGATTTTCCTCACATTTGAAATAAGATATTTCGATAATCTTCTCCATTTACTTATAGGTAGTAGGCTAACCTACAATAAAGCTGCTGTCTAATTTTCTCTAAAACTTGGGGTGAATTTTTTGATAGTATTATTTTTTTTTTGAGATCATGAATGTTATCTAGCTTTGTTGCATATACTTAATTTTTAAGATTGCCACAAGGAAAAAGCGTTGGCACAAGGAAAAAGCGTTCCAATTGCGTGGTATCTAGTGATCTAGTTGTATAGGTCTTCGTTTTATACATTTATTAGGAAAGTTTTCCTTTATTTAATTTGTCACAATTACAGTATAGTAGGGCGTTGCCGCATATTATTGAAGCCAAACATTTTTACTTGGTAGGATTGGATCTATTACATTTGAATATGTATAATCTCGCGAAATATTGGGAAAATTAGGATACTTATGATTAAAGATATCTGTTACTTCATTTTGGCTGCTACACATGTGTCCGTATCTGATCGTCGTAAAAAATTCTATTTGATCAGTTAATTTTTAAGAGATAATGTCTTACTTTACTTTAATACCAACCTTACATTATTGTTTAGTTGTTTAAGTTATTTCTATTACAGTGGAAAAAGTCTTTGTAAAAACGAATTTATTCGAGTACTTCACATGAAGTAAAGTCGAAATCAAGTTTATTCCATACACACTGTACATTTATAAATTTTGAAGAAATACACTAATAAATTTATCACATATAAAAGTTAAAAAAAAAATTGCCTGCGCAGATACAAAAGCAGCGCATTGAAACTAAAAATTGAAATACACGCTAAGCGTTAGTAATCCCGAAAGTGTGAACATTGCATATTTCGAATAGCTACCAATGTAGTTGCTTAATAACCACACATTACTTAACATAATGGATGCGGAGGCACAGATATAAATTTCTGTCCACGAAGATTGTATTTGATAAAGCTTCGAAAACTCTTGTAGATTGAAGATAGTCTTCATCAATGATTGCGGTGCATAATATTTGTGAAGTGTGGTGCACTACCTGCGAAACCTCGACCATAAGCGTTCTTAAAACTATCAAAAATAGTAGATTTATTTTTCAGTATACGTTGCTTGAGTTAACATCAGTTGCGTCGGATATGTTTAGAACCTTTAAGAAGCAATATTACTACATTCGCAAATGTTTTCTAAATAGTCGGATATGTACATCAGTTTTGTATATTTTAAAATATAATTAATTAATTACATTTCTCGAATTGTTTGCATAATAAATTCAATCGTAGATTGGTATCTAAAAGAAAAGGATATTGCTTTTCGGAAGAAAGAACCTTCCATTTTCCCCATTAAGGATGAATGACAATTCCGCGCTTATGAAAATAGAATTATCTGGCTACAATTACTGTGTCGTCAGAAGTTCGTTGTAAGTTATAGAATTCTTTAACGAAATCTTAACCTGTAATTTAATAAAATTTAAAACCTACGGCACCTTTAAAAGACAATAACACATGAACGTCTTCTTAATAATAGCCTCTAAAAATGTTTCATCTAGTAAATAAATTACCTATATATATGTCTTATCGTTTTGAGACGAATGTAAACACGGAAGGAAACGGTCGGCTCAAGCTGCTCACAAGCCGGCTGTAAAATTGTCTTAAAGTTACAAGAAATTTTAACGGTGCGGTTTTGACTATTGTGAGCGTTGTCGAGTAGTTTCCGTTGTAACTTAAACAAACTTGTATAACGTTGAGCACCCTCTTAATCTATAGAGCAACTGCGTTGGATTATATACAAGTTCTGAAATAAATTATCCTGCAACTAATGGCTGTAGTTATAGGAAGAAAAATTGTTACAATTCTACCAATAAGTAAAATTTAAACAATAAAATACTTGGATCTGCTTAAAAAATTAAACACTTCGTAGATATGTCTTTATTCAACGACAATTTAAACTTAACAGAGGGATTGTGATTGCATGCTTTCGCTTCTCTGTTCATAATGAGCATCCAAACTCCAATATCATGGCCCATTACGATACATATTTGGATTATGTAATATTTCATATTCTTTCAATTAAATTCCCATCAACTAAAGTTTCTTTTCTCTAAAAACACATGTTACATTAAGAACGAACCTTAAGAACACGAATAAAATGGAGGAAAGATGATCTAGTATCTCGGAATGATCCTGGACGAAAGCCTGAATTTCGCGGAGCATTTCAGTAGAGCTCGAAACAGGGCACTAGGTGGAGCCAGAGAGTTGTATCCTATCTTCCCAAATTCCCACCTCAACCCTAAAACGGGCGTCATGCTGTACAAGTTACACAAACGCCCGATCCTCTCCGGCGCCAGTTCCGCCTGGGACACGGCGGCACCCACCTACATTACCTCCCTTGCGAGTGTACAGAATCGCTGCTTGCGATTAGTACTACATGTACTCCGAAGCACCTCGCTGGCAACACTGACACACCTGAGCGAGACTGAGCTGCTGCAGGAATTCCTGGCACGGCTCAACAAAAACTTCTTCGAGAAGACGCTAACTAGCAAGAATACCGTAATGAACAACGCCACCGTCCGAAGAACCCTTTTAGGATCGAGGCACAAGACCACCTACAATCACCTGAGTAGGCTGACATAGGTATCACCATAGCGTATACCAGTACCATCTAATACGTATATTTTTCTGTTTTGGGAAGCGAGCAGGGAGTCCAGGAAGAAGACTCCGAGGACCAAACACCGAAGACCCCAGGAAGATCATTAACTTAATGAAACTGGAAGAAGAAGGAGAATGCTCCAGAAAACTAAGAATACAGGAGGAAACATGGCAATCCCGTTTCTCCAGGGTTGCCGGGTTGAAAGGAGATAATAGTAACTAATAAGATGCCAGAGTAAGGGAGAAGGGTGACCTAAGACCATATTGAAAATCGGGTAGAAACAACGATCGCTCGGACCTAGGGTCTTGAGTGAACGCCATTTACGGTAATAGAAGCCACATTCGATGTTGAAACATTATTAATATATTAATATGTAGGAGAAATTTTGTATTAAGATCCAGTGAGTTTTTTCCTGGGTACCTAATGGAGGAGCTCCATGGTATCCTAGTGCCACCTATAACGAGGGTGTCCAGAGGCGTTTCCATTGCTGCATTAATCTAATTGCCACTCAATAACGGATTCAAAAAGGATACCAGACGACAGAGTTCCGACGTCAAGTGCGACGTGTCATTGGTTTACGCACATATGCCAAACCTCCTCTTCCTGGTACTCCCTCCATGCCGGCAAGATAATGTTTTCAATTCGTTGGGGATCATCCATATTTGGAGATTCCCGATACGTAGCCATGACACACAGTGTTGACGATAGACGGCTAACCATGTTGTGTAAGTACAGGGTTGAGATGTGGTTGGGAACCAAGCAAATATCTTCAAAATGGAAATTATATTGATGACATTTTGCAGATAAGACTGTACGTTCCGATTAAAAAAAATTATTCAAACGTTCAAATTGCTTGCCGTTTGTCTCCTGACAGGCTGACAAGCTTGTTAAGAAATTCTTGAGTTGCCTTTTCTAAAACTTCATTACGGATTAATTCACATTCAACGACTATTCTTTGTCTCAACTCCTGCAAAGTTGATCATCTAACGTTTGAGATTGCCCCAAGGGAAAAAATCTAACGGACTAGGGAACGTGCAGGCCACTCAATGAATACACCACGTCTACTCCATCGATTTGGAAAGTAGCATACAAAAAACTTTGAGGTAACTGCCTACCGTGTTGAAGCGCAGGATTAATTTGGTTATTTGAATATTCTGCCCTATTCAAGTTTCCGTCTGTAAAAATAGGTTTTCAAGCTTATTTTCTATAATTGTCATCCAAACATTCAACATTTATGGATGTTGAGTATGGGTTTCATTAATCCCGTGAGCGTTCTTATGTAACCAGTATGTTGAATTGTGGTCATTAATTGTTCCATTTAAACCAAGAATTATCTCGTCAAAAAATATTATTATTTGCAAATTGTTCGCCTACATTACAAATCATTCTTTCGCAAAACTCATTGGTCAAATTGGTCAAAATCAACATCTGACAATTCTCGAATCAGTGTATTTTATACCGATGGTACTTCTCTTCTTTCAATATTTTCCCTACAGAATGAGGACTTATACCATGGCTCAGTACTAAAGTTGTAGTAGAAGTTTGAGGTGATTCTTCTCAATGTCAATGTTTTCTCTAATATCTTCGTTAGTTGTGGTCTTCTAGTTTTTTGGCAAATTTTATCCATCGCAGTCAAACTGAAACGTTTTAGTCTTTTAGTAACGGCGAACGTTTATAGGATCTTTTTAGGGATGCAAATCATTAACATTTCTTTACGAACTTTAGCATGATCGCCAAAACCGATCATCATATTGTGAATTAAATAAACTTGAAAGTAACTACCTAATTAAATGGTAATGTTTATTTTTATTTATAAATAGAAATCCAAGTTGCTTAGGCTTAGTTTTTATTCTAACGTGTATGTAAAAACTAAATAGTAAACGTCAAGTGCTTTATCTTTCAATTTTTTTACCGGTAGTGGTACTAAAACCATTATTATAATCTGCCAAGATATACAGAGTGTCCCATTTATATAAAAAAGACTGGGGGTACTTCCGGTTAAAGCGCACGTATCCTAAGAACCAATAAAAATTTACCTACAAAATATTATCAATGTCATCGTTTCCGTTTTTCCGCTTGGTTCCATACTTTATCCCGACCCTGTATATACAGTGTATATGTTATGGAAGAAAGCTTTAAAATTTTAGATCGCCAGCCGAATTCATACATCAAGTTATAACCGAGGTTCACTTTATCTTACACCATGGCGCGTGTGACATGGCAAAGGTATTTGTTTCTATGAACACAATGGTTTCAATCCTAACAAGTGTTCACTAATTGAAAACACATTAAAAATGCCTAGACACGACGACCAAAAATGCTGCTAAAACAGCTACTCATAGTATCGGTAGAATCATTCACGGGAAAAGCAACGTGACTTGAGAGAACGCTAACCAACGGATATGTTTCTGCCTACCCGGCGTCTTCAGCATGGTACCGAGTGTATCTCTACCTAACATCGCTGCTGCCTCTCGCCTTATACCACCGTCCTTCGAGAATGATGAGCCAGGTGCATTTCTTGGCGTCATCTAGTATGTGTCTGCCGTTTAGAAAGCAGCGACAAAAGCGGGTACAGTTTTCCAACCCACTCCCGAGCAGTGCTTGGAGCCACACATGACTGTTCCTCAGGTTTATCATAACGTATACATCAAAAAATGCTTAAAAAGAATCACAAAAAAATGCTGCTAATACAGCTACTCACGCGACAAGGCATATCATTCTCGAAGGGCGGTGGTATAAACCAGTAGGCAAACAACGATATTAGATAGAGATACCCTCAGAACCATCCTGATGACGTCGGGTAGGCAGAAACATATCCGTTGGTTAGCGTTCTCTCTCCTCATATTGTTTTTGCCGTGAGAGATTCCAAGTACCATGAGTAGCTGTATTAGCCATTTTTATTGTTCACTAATTTGCATGTTATTAAAGACTTTTTGGTGAAATACGGCACCTGATTTAATGCCATGGAAAATGGATGGAATGCCATTAAGTTAAATGAGGTAAGACACCTGCTAGTTAAACGTGCTCTCTTGTAGAAATGCGTTATATAATTTTACTTGTGAATACTCACATTTAAATGTTGAAAAAATATTCATAGCTTCAATTTAATTATTTTGCAAATTTTTAAACAACACGGTAGTTCGGTGCACGGAGTGATCAATTAGAGAAGTATGGTGAACTTTGAAATTTTAAATGTTAGTATTTTTTAAAGTTATTACTTGACTTTGTAAGAGCATCTAGTTAATATTACCAAATATAATGTAAATTAGCTACTTATTTATATGAGCTTATTTATTATTATTATCTAAAAATATGCATAAACATTAACATCAAAATATTGTCGAAATATACCATCTAGAAGTGTTCAGTAAAATACTTTAATCAAAATATGTATATTGGTGCTCCCGGATAGGTATTTAAAACAATATTTTAATATTTGTATTTCTAATTACAACAAAGTTGATAATAACATTAAATTATGCTTAAATAAATAAATCATCATCTCAGTGATCCCTTTTCATTGATATACCTACCACCCTGTCAAGTTCGTGAGTGCACTTTTAATATAACACGCCGATCTTCTTTGTGTGCGTGTGCGTGTTTTTTTTTTATTTAAACAAAAAAAAAGCAATGCTACTTGATGTAATTCAAAGATAACCGGCCACCCATACAAGGCGTTCAGTCAAGCAGATTAAGTCCCATATTTCCAAAAAGGAGCGCAATATTTCTTAAAAATTTGGTCCAGTGGACAATTAAAAACACGGAACCTAATCTTGATCAATTCATTATGGTTGTTTTGTCACATAACGCGCCGGACCTCCTGGTCGCAGCTTGCTCTGCGGGCCCACCTACCATTACTTGTTTTATTATCTTCACTTGTTTCTTTTTTATTTCACACAATCCCGGCAGGCCGGTGAATTAATTCCATTACAACTAAATAAAGCTTGCTTATCGTAACACAATTTGTATACCCTGTTAAAGAATTAACTGACAAAATTTTTTTCTCTTTTTCTTCGAATACTATGTTCTCTTTCCTTTTCTAATTGATATACTAACATCTATGTTGATTCTTGTACCTTTTTTCTTTCGTCCACAGATAATTAACACTGAGTTTTATTGCTCGGGGCAATGATAAATTTCATTTTTTATGACCGATCCTACTAATAACGTGTATCAATAATTAAATGAAATATTGTAATGGACGATAACTTTTGTCTAAGGGGACAATTATTATTTTTAGTAATTGAGTTTGTACTGATGCATAAATAACTGGTTCTGATACGCGCGGACGAACAGGGAAACAAACAATACGTGACGACTGTCCTCACAGTTGATTTTATTCGCGTGGTAATAAACAATAAGCGAATCTGATTGGAGGGCATCTTCGTTATAACTTTTGAAGAAAATAAAAGAAACAACGTTGATAAAGATTTTATTTAGATTGCTTAGATAAACATAATTGAACATGAACTTTCGGAATCTTTCATGAATCCAATTGTTATAATTATCAAATTCAACATTGGAAGTACATATTGCTTTTAATTATTTCTATCTATATTCATAAGCAGATTATATCAAGCACATTTGTACAATAAAGGGACTAAGACCTGGTGATCTTCGAGGGCATTCTAAATTCCTACAAGATCCCAAAATAAACTATCTGGAACACATTGCAAAGGACACGATCTCAAAGCAAAAGAAGTACCTTGCCATGGCAAACGGACGAGTTGTCCGAATAGCCATCTGAAAATGATTTCTATTCCATTCTAAACCTGTGCGCAATAATGAACTTCGAGAAAAAGATAGGCAGCGCAATACTAAAGATATTCACCGAAAGTCAGGCAGTACTAAAGGCTATGGAGGTCTTTGCATACAAATCTGCCTTGATATGCGAATGTGTACATAATCTAAGACACGTAGGACTCAATAATCATGTTACTCAGCGGTGCGACCTCAGCCACCAAGCGATCGAAAGAGATAAAAAGGCGGAGAGGCCGGAAGTGAAGCAGTGAATATGGCTCATTCTGCGTTCTTCAAAGCCACATAAAACAAGGAATCAATAAATGGGAGAATAATCAAAAGACTTTCGCACTTCAAGGTCGCAAAAGGTAGCGAAAGTCGCTAACAGGCAAATGGAGATCTGAAATTACTGGCAGGATCTTTCACTGAAATACCACTTATTTAAACTAGGAAAAGCTGAAGATCAAATCGTGTATGCTTAGATCTGAAGATGGCATAACACATTTAATATGAATGTGCTGCCATCAGTCGTATACGAGTATTTCTATAGGCTATTCTGGAGGAGAATGAAGATTCCCGAGTAGTGCTAAGGTTTAATAAAAGGTTTATTATTAAGGTCGCAATATTTAAAGGCATATGGTATATGGGAGAATAGCTACATTTTTGGTAAATGGCTAACTGGACCCGGTATAGATTTATATGCCCAGGCAACGGGAAAGTTATCTGGTCGATCTTCTAGTAACCTCTGAAAAATATGGTTTTTGATATAAAAATTCTTTTGTATGTACTCTTAGCTATTTTGAAACAGTCTTCAATTATATTCTCAAAAATAGGTGCAAATAAATACAGATTGTAACAACTTGCAGGTTAATCTATGAGAAATATGTAATTGTATCACAAAACAACCTAACATAACGCTGTTCAAGATACGGAACTAGTAAACGACTTTTTCTTTTGTTGCTCTTAATGTTCGCTTTGTACTTTTTGCAAATGAATGAAGTACATACTTAAATAGGATCTGCAAACAGATGTCTATACTCATACATGCTATATGCTGGTCTATTTTTAGAGCAAATTACGGCTAGCGCTTCATCAACGGGAAATTAACAATGTGTACACATATTTATCCTATACTCGAACGGGTATTTACTACAGTCGTATGGAAACGGTTGGGACGTTAGAAATAATTTTACAATCACGTTACTTAGGCAGACTTAAAGTTGAAATAGAATCATTATCCGAGAGGTTTTTAAATTTGTTTCCCTAGTTTTTTTTTACTTCTTTTTTGGAAGAATGGAGTGTTGGGATTTTAGAACTAAAGCACATTTAAGTTACAGAGTATACAGAATAGCCCACTGAAAACTATCCATCCTAGATAACACCTCACTAGAGTACTCTGGAGCAGCAGTTTTTCAAAGGCTTCCGCGGGACTATGAAGTCTAGCAAACGTTGCCAATGGCTATCATTCGTAAGTAGAGATGACCAAGGCAAGTGAAATTATTGCTTTTTTGCAGCGACTAGACAGACTCGTGTCTTTTCGTCTTATAAGAAACGGTTCGTGTTGCCTACTGGTTTGCTCGAGAATCGACAAAACACGAGTCTGTCTAGTCGCTGCAAAAAAGTCGTGATTTCACCTTCTTTTCTCATCTCGTCATTCGTGAGTTTGGCTGATATCTTATCGTATTTAATTAATTTATCTTTCGCTGAAGGTACTTGTGTATCATAACAAATAACTATCTACCTATATATCTATCTAATGCAAGCATTAATTGCAAGTAATCCTGAAGAACCATGCGTAATTATCGAATCGCATCGATATTTTTTTAGTAAAAAAAGTAGGCTGCAAATAGTTTAACAGCAGAGAAGTTAAATCACATAGATTAGATAGAACACGACATCTCGAGGCACACGGTGACATACATATGTACCGTTTTCCCTAAACGGACCATAAATAATGTTCTGGGTGAGCTTTTCTCGCAGCACTAGCAACGAGGTTTATTACTAACAGGATCTTACTTACGCTGTTCGATGTTTACCGCCACCTTGGCGGAGTAACGTTCAATGTAACAGTTTCAAGTAGGCGCATAACATGAAGTGTTACATTTAAAGGTATCTCGAATATTTTGATTTGAGGTGGAAAGCAATATAAGATGGTTTAGGTACTCTTATACAGGGTGCCTCACCGGGAAAGTTTGCTAGAAGTCATCGATGAAAACTTAAAAGGCATTCCGTCGTGGGTATATTGTTTTTGCCGCACAGAGCGTTTGGATTGCCACGATATACAATAAAATACTGTCTTTTTCTTATACCATGCTGACGCCCTAATAGCAATAGCCAAATATGTGTTCCTTCTCAGTGAAGATTAAAATTTTTCTACACGGGCCGTATAGCAAGTCTTTCTATTTTTTTGTTCATATATTCTTCTATCTCCTGCTAATGTCGATCTTAAGTATCTGAATTTTTGTACTTCTTCCAGTTTTTCGTTCCCTACATTTATTACGTGTTGTTGTTCCGTGTTCCCTATGATCATCGTTTTCGTGTCCAGCGGTTTCATATTTCCGTTAAGTGCATTTTCGTCTTCCACTATAATTACCATGTCATCTGCGTAACACAGTTCTGATTTTTCATACTTCTCTTAGTTCTGATTACTTTTCATTTTAATAACCTATGGTTTAATTTTCATTCTTGCCTCCTTTATCGCCTCGTCAATTTCGATTGTTTCGATCTCACGTAATTTTTTGTTTCTTTATATAAACTCTGTATATCTCTTACTAATGTTTCTGATGTTCTTCTCTGTAATAATACTTACCATATGTCTTGTCTATGAAGCATAAATATATTTTTTTCTGTTATTTGCCCCACTATTTTGTCAAAATCCAAATTGTGTTTCCTTTACTGCCAGTACCAAGTTTGTTCTTAATCCTCTTTTTAATATTGTAGAGTATGTTTTTGCTACCGTACTAGCGTTATATCTCCATAATTTTGGCAGTTTTTACAGTAAAGGTCTAATGATACCGATTATCCAATCTTCTGCTGCGTTGTTTAGTATTATTTATATTCAGATATGCGGCTATATCTGAAAGGTCTTTCATCATGGCAGTTGTTATTTTTTTTTCCTAATTTTAGTTTCCCAGTTGCTTCTTTCATTTCATCCTTACTTATTTATTTACTTTCCCTTTTCGCGTATTTTCAATTTCATGTTCAGGTCTGGGATTCCGACTGTTTTTTTAAGAGTTATGTTTTTTTCTATTAAATAGTTCTCTAAAGTATTCTTTCCACCTTTTCATGATTTTCTATTCTTCGTCTGGAACGTTTCCTTTTTTTATCTTTGATACTTATTATTGTTTCGATCTTCCTTTGATCGTTCTAAAGAATGGTTGACGGGGGTCCAATGTTACCGAGGTGGTCCAACGTACATTGCTCTACACCACATTATTGCATCTAATAGAACTGATTTAATTTAAATAATGTGTTGGATACAAGCTTTAAAAAGCAATTAATGTTTTTGGGATTATATGAAAGTAACATTTTTAACCTTTCAATGCCATAAATAACATGATAATATTCTAAATCTGTGTTATCGATACATTCTTTCTATTGGCTGCTTCTACACATATTCTCCCAATTGTATGGTAATTGCGATAAGTTTAAGCGATATTCAAGTTGCTGACTAAAAAGAACTGATTCGCATTAGCAGCGGCCGTATTTTTTGTAATACAATATATTAATAGAACACCACCTACATGCATAAATTGTAACCAATGTAGAATGTAAATATTGTTAAATGGTAATCGCTGAATGCGCTGGTCAGTTATTGATGAATGTGACCGATGTTTACTACCGTATGGATGTTGAGTCTACGGAAAAAGGTACATACCCAAGGTATAGACGCATGCATGAAACATTGGCGCGGTCATTGTGTGGCTACCAGATGTGTATATATAAGCTTTTTCTTGTTTGACAAAGACTGTACTAGAGAAGCACTTTAAAATTGGTGCTATGGAGTACTTAGATAAGAGTTACCACAGTATGTTTAAGAGAATGTTTGTAAATTAGGTTCTCCAATAATGAACATTATATTAAAAAATATCGAAACAATTACCTATCGTAAGAATACGTTTTCTTTTTCGGAACAACTTCGTAACGACATTCAAACCAATCGTCGATACATTTTACGTTCGTATTATTTGTAAATAATGACAACGTTTTCGATTTGTTAAACTCTGCGTAATTTAAAAAGCTGTCTTTCCTTTTTCTCAACATAATCTATCAACTTCATGGCAGCCTATTTTTATCCTCTCCGTGTTTTAGAAGACAAATACAACGATGTCAAGTTGTCTTACAAAATAGAAAGACCACTGACATGATTTATTCCGTAGATTATTTTTCTCTGACTTTACCATTGATTAAAATTTAAAATTTCAATATTGAATATAATTTGTTAGTTTCAAGTTGTTTCGTACATTTGCTGTGCTTGGAATACCTACCTTTATACATTTATATGTACTGGTATAACTTTCACTAACCTGATTTTAAGTAATTTATGTATAGAAATAAGTAAAATCTGGACGAGATCAAATGATTAGTGTAAAATGAAGTTTGGAACGATCAAATTTAAGCGGGTTTTTTACATTTTAATTTTAAAATTGCTATAGGCAGGTTTCCATGGTTGGTAGTTAACAATGGCAAAATATTTTTTTGTTTCGATTAGCACGGAGTAGAGATATTAGTTTACTTGTTACATATACAGGGTAGAGTTTAAGTATTTCTAAAGATATATTACTTTTGGTTATGCCGGAAGTGGATGTGAACTTTAATTACATGTTTATCATAAGCTATGCTAGTTATAGAAGAGTTGTTTCGTTAAATTAGTTTAGAAGGTCCATATTATTAATTATGTTCATATTATACAGGCTGTTTCTATTTGCGATTCAAATTCGGAACTGCCAAAATTAGCCAAAGTCGATTTTTCCAAATAACGTCCCTCTCAAGCAAGTGTAATTTTCAATTCTATGGAAAAATTCATACATACATTGTATACAATATCCTATGTCGAAAATGTATCGTTACAAATTTTGGAGATATCGTTCTTACAAAAATACATTACTGCAGTGGCAACAAGTTGCTGTATATAAATATATAAATAATATAAAATTTCAGGTATTTATTTTATTTGTTTATTAAAAAAAGATGGACAATAAAGAAACAATTAATTATCACGCAGATATGTCTTGTGAAACATACATAAGTTTATAAAATCTTAAACTGTAACAAAACAAAGATTGATGATAAAACAATGAATACGTGAAAGAAAAAATATTACAGTAAGAAAATATAAAGATTTCTTGAAATATTTATAATTATGCTCGAAAACTCTACCATTGTGTGCTAAACAAGTTCAAATCCATGTACTCATTCGGTAGTTAGTGGTTCGTCGAACGAAGTTAAGGCATATTCCATTTTCCAAGTTTAAATCGATACCGACTTTTATTGGTCTCCAAACATTAAAACGTATCGTGAGCTATAGCTTCATCCATTTAATACCAAACATTCGTTGGGGAATGGTTTCTCTGATTGCGTTTTGCAAAATATACAAATATCCTTTCCTAATTAAATTTTCGTCGTAAGAAGATAAACAAAAGATCTTATTGTACTTTAGTGCACAAAAAAGAAAGTATTTAAACAAAAAAAGCTCCAGCATACTTGAAAATTTTTACCCTGTTAAGTTTGGCAGTAAACGTTATACTTGTGCACTGTACCGATATTTACATACTATCATATTTGAAAAAGCTGAAATTTGTTGAATTATTGAACTGGGAACGATCCTCAAAGAACAATTTCTGATTTAAGACCCAAATTAAGACAAATCTGAGGCACGTTAACTCCTTAATGTTGCAATATGCTTGTAAAAAGTATATCAGCACCTATTCGAGTAGCTATCAAGTCAAAAAGAGATCACGAGCATCTAAGCGAATATGTTTTACCACTTATTCAATTCTTGAGATGCATGCTTGTTATCTGCACGTTTTTGGGAACTTGTTCCAAAACCACAGACCTTCATAATTTATTAAACCTTCAAGCAAGGTTGTTGCCTGTTTTCTGCTCCCATGGTGCATCTGGTACAAGAGATATGCAAAACTTTTATATAAACAACCATTCGTCTTAAAAAATATGCTTTATTTCAATTAAAAAGTTAAATCACACTCAACTTGCCATGTTATCATCCTGAACAAACAACAAATTTAAATCAAAAATTATTATTTTTATTAACTCTGCTGGTGATACAAGCAAACTGTTAGCGGAATCCAGAAGATTGTCAATTTAACATTCAAAAAGGCATAATTTTATTGGAAGACCAGGAAATTGTATCATTATATGATAGTCCACATCTCTTGAGGAACGTGCAAAATATTATATTCACAAAAAACTTTTTGAAAAAGACAGGGAATAGATATGTTGCTAAGTGAGAACACATCCTAAACTCGTACATTATCGACAGAGAACATGCGCAGTTCTGAGAGAAATAACAGACCTCCATGTAGTGCCAAACAAGATTACAAAAATTAAGGTGTCGGCATGTGCACAAATACTCAGCGAAACTGCAGCAGCTGGGTCAAATATTGTGCAACATTTTAAATAAAACACAGAGGCAGATATATATCAGTACCACTGGCAGGCACGCAAACACACACTCATATCATTTGTGGATTGGGTGTTTGATAGCGTCAATGGTTCTTGGATGACTTTTACAGCGGGTAAAGCACTGAAGGGACCAATAGCAAGCAATTCAAATCATGCGCGATTTTGGAGAGAAGATGTGAATTGTGATTGATATTTTTTAAAGAAAAACTGTTTAAAATGGGGTTTACAAAGCTGTCACGCCGAGCGTTTAATCAGGATCCATGGATTTGACAAAAAATAGATTCTTAAAAAGCCCTTCCTTGTTTTATTTTTTTTTTATACATATCAGATCTGTGAAGAAATATTTTTTATTTTTATAAGATTCCGAAGATCTCTCAGCAAATAAATAATATTTTTTTATGTACCATGCTTTTATTAATATTTAAATACATGCGTCCTATAACCATATACTCTTTAAATAATTGTTCCCGCCAACCGTAAATAGCACTGTGCTGCCTTCATATAGTATCATTTGGTGCCGATTCTTTTAGAGGGGTGTTTTGCGAGTGCTATGTTGGATGTGCTCCTTTTACAAAGATGAAATTAAACTGTTTACCTCTTTCTTTCAGTTATTATATCTGCATTAAATAATAACAATTTTAGCATTACGATATCAAATCTTTGATATAACAATAATGAAGTAATTCCAATGTGGCTGTTAGGGCTCGTATTCCTGCCCCGTTATATACATACATATATATATATATATATATATATATATATATATATACCGCTATAACGTTAAAAAATGTCTCCATGCTTGACATATAAGTATAGTCCGTCTAGAAAGTATCCGGAAAACAAAAAGCACAGCTATAATTTGACGGTTTATATTTTTATTACTTGAATAATAAAATCACAACAAATAATTAATCTCATTTACTAATACAATCTCCATTTAACTGTAAACACTTAACTAAACGTTCAGGTAATCCCAAAACGAGGTCAACGCTGTACTTTTCGGTGATAGTGGTCCAGGCTTGTAAAACTGACCGAATCAAATCTTATTTATTTCGTGATGCTGCTCGTTCTACTTCAATTTTCGTTAGTCCCCATATGTTTTCGATGGGACTAAGATCTGGGGAAGCTGCTGGCCATGGAATTGTTGCCAAGTTTTGTTCTAGCATCCAAGCTTTAGTGTATTCAGAAGTGTGGCATCTTGCATTATCCTGTTGAAAACGTCACCCTTCGGGATATAAAGCACGAGCCGTTTCAAGAAGAAAGCTATTAAGAATTTCACAATACTTTGCACTATTAACGGTGCCATCAATTATACAGAGAGGTGTAGCACCACGCTGAGAGATTGCTCCCCAAACCATTATTTTTGTGGGAAATTTGAAAATTTGAACAGTAACATTTTCTCCTGATAGGATTTTTAAATGATTTGCACCAAGCAGAAAACAACTTTCGTCAGATATAAAAACATCACTAAAATGATCGTCTCGAAATCGTTGGCAAAAATCTATTCTTCGTTGCTTTTGTAGAGATGTCATTGCAGGGATTTTTTTTGGTTTCTTTTGATAAGTAACCTTGTCTTCTCAGTGAAATGCGGACAGTTTCCGGAGACATTCTTATTTGACGTTGATTTCCAAATCTGTTAGCCAGTTTTCGAAACCCTAGGCGCAGGTTTTGTCGTCCTAAAGTCACTAGAGCGTTTAGATTGTTTCCGCTAATCTTACGCGGCCTTCCAGAAACTGGTCCATGGCTCATATCTCTCCTATTTTTTATCCTCTTTATTGTCTCATATACTGCACTTTTTCCGAGTTCAGTCAATTTCACTGCAATGAACACCTTTTCTATACAAATATTCCACCAACATTCTTCTTTCTACTTGCTACGTTATTTCACAAATATTAAGCCTGTTGATAATCAACAATATTTGACAGCTGGTGTTGTTATATGATTTTTGCCATGGCCTACAGTCGGCACAACCTACTTGATGCATTACTTTTGTCTTAGGACGTAACAAAAAAGAAATACATTAAAATTAAGAAAAATAATAAATTCTGGATACTTTCTAGACGGACAATGCATATCAAGAGTATTACGGCTATGTTTTTGATACCTAAACCTTAGTTTGTTGTACAGATAGTGTGATATGGTAATACAGCTGAAGAAGGAGTCTTATTATGCACATTCAACGTGTTAGGTAGGATAAAACTCACACTTTCTGCAGACGAATGCGTACCATTGGAATCTCTTTTCATCGTGCCGAGCGATACAGAAATTATTATTTGTTTCGCAAAAAGTGAATTTAGAAAGTAAAAGTAAATTACACAGCATTATGTTAGTTGACTAGTCTGATGCGTATCGATGCTTGAATATAACTTTCAGCGCTGGATTTGACCTTTTAATCAGCTGAGATATGTTATTGTAAAATGGGGGTCTTTAATGAAAATATCGATATTTGGACTGAACAGGATCAGTCTTAGACTGCAGGATTGTGATTTGCAGCGTAGGGAGGCATGTTCTAGTTTACTCACAATCAGCATAAAGGCAAACTATGACGACTTTGACAGGGAACTATCAGTGAAATATTTAGAAACAGATAGTGTTAAGTTGCGATTTAAAGGTGAGAGCGGTATCAAGAAGTGCACCGAAATCTTTAAATTCAAGGTTACGTGACAAATAGGTGGCACAGCAATAAGTAAGTTGTAGAAGAACGACAATAAGCATTAAAGTATAGAGCATTTTTCAACATGGAGTCTGAGTTTAAAATCTTTAAAGGTTCCTTGTATAATTAATTGCAGATATTTATATATAATCAATGTTACTAACCAAATTTCTTCCTTTGTTAGATATCATAACTTAAATCGTAAATGTTAAAAATTAAGAAAAACAAAGAGACGTACAATTCCCAGAAATCAGGCACTGTGCATACTAACGACTAAAAGCCTGCAGGCAGTAAATGGTACGCATCGTTAATTTTTTTCATTTATCTCAAGATTAGTGTACGCCAGTGCGACCGATAATCAAAGAACTGGACGACCGAACTTTTCGTTAAATGTAGGTACCTCCACCGTCCGAGAATAAAAGTTCTAAAAGACCGTAGTGTCCGTAACGCCTTGTACCATGTGCGGTTTTGTAGAAGACAATAAAATCCGTCAGGCGTCGGAAATATTTAACGAATAAATATCAGTGAAATACTGCCGGGTCACATATTCATATTTATTGACAGCAAACGGATGAAATATTATTGGGCTGGATTTTCTCGAGCGCCTAACCGAACATTTGGTGTACGCATTTTGATAGATGGCGGTCACGTGATGCTTAAAGTGTGCCGTGAAGAATACGTTGGCTCTATATTTTAACAGTTTAAAATAAAAACGGTATGGACGAAATATGCTAAATAGTTATATCCATAAATTATTTAATTGTTTGCATAGATTTAAGGCATATTTATCTGCTCTATAATGTAGTGGATCTTGTCGATTTAATTTGTCGAATTGCAAAATTTCAAAAAACAAATAGTGATATAAATTAGTTTGTTAATTGAAGCATCTCTTTTATAAGAAAAAATTCGAGAATTTAGATGATCAATAGCATAATGTATAATAAATTAGTATAGACAAAAATGTGAGAAGAGCAATTTTGAAACAAACTGCTATAACGAGTTGTTAGCGCTAATTCTATAGTTTAACGACAAAAATAACTATTTAATCAAAATTGATAGTATGCACGACTTGGAAATAATGTTAGCTGCAAGCAAGTAATGTATTGTTTATTGGCAGCTATCGCAAAACATTATTTATTACATTTGTAATTCTAGCACGTTGTAGTACTAATCCTTGCACGTAAAACACCGCGTCTTCTTTTTTCATTCATTTTGTATGAAAATGATATTTTTCGACATTGTTTATCATTTCAATGGTAGATTCATGCAGATGCATTTCGCGTCGTATGTAGCAGCACTATTTATTCCACTGTTTCCTTCAAAGAAATCCGGTATTCCTGGTTTTACAACTTTAATGTTGTAGATTTTATGTTATATAAATGAGGGAGACTAACTCATATTGAACAACAGCCTTGTTTGAAACTTATGCAGAAGTGGATTACGACAATTTTAGAGACAACATGGACATGCATTTGCTTGGAAATCCTTTCGTCAAGGATCTTGGAATGATCCTTTTCAAAAGGTTGAATTTAGCAGAGTATCTCAGAAGAGCACGACACAAGGCATTCGGTGCAGTCAGGCAGCTGTATCCAATCCTTTCCAACTCCCGATTCAACCTCCAAACAGGCGTCATGTTGTATAAGTCACACATACGCCCAATCCTTACCTACGCCAGTCTTATCTGGGTCACGGAATCATCCACCAACATCACGTCCCTAGTGAGAGTACAAAATCATCGCTTGCGACTAATACGGCACGTATCCCCACTCACTTCGCTGGACACACTGACATACCTGAGCGAGACTGAGGAGGTATAAGAATTCCTTGCAAGGCTCAATAAAACCTTTTTCGAGAAGACGTTAATGGGCTTTGGGGAACCCTGATATGAAGAACGCTATCATCCTAAGAACCTCTTAAGGCGCGAAGCACAGGGCCACCTACAACTACCTAAGTAGGCTGGCATAAGTATCACCATTCACAATGAATACCGCTTACTAACACATAACTTTCTTTTTTAGGAACACTGCAGCGAAAGAAATCCAGCACGAGGACTCTGAGGCCCACACACTCAGAAAAGAAGACTCCGAGAAGACTTCGAAGGAAATGGTACTGGAAGAAGGCGGACTAACGTCTAGACGACTATCGACAGAAGCCGCACAGAAATCGGTTGAGCGCTGACAAAAAAATTTTGTGTTTTTTTTAGGATTTCAGTAAAGGCCCAACATAACAATAATGCCTCAAATTGCTTCGTTCATCTTTTAATGATGAAAGATCACTGTTTACAACTGGTTTGCAGAATTTCGTTGTGGTCGTGCTACCGGCAGCAGTGAATTTCGACCAATGGTTATTGTTCAAAAAACATCGATGTTATACCCAGCACGATTGAAGAGAATCGGCATGCGGCTTATCGTGAAGTAGAGGCAACATATGGAAGACTGTAGTAGATTAAACTTTGCATAAATTCCCCCCAAGGATTCCGCATAATTTGATTGAAGCACAAAAGAAAGGCTCCTGTTAATTGATGTAGGGAAATGCTCAAAAAATTCGACAGGGGAACTTCAAAACGTATACAACATCGTAATAGGTGATTTGAAGAAGCCAACAAAAGTTAATTGTTTGCGAAGCGCTCTCAAGAAAATTATTGCTTGTTTCTTTCGTTCTGTTGGACATATCGCAGGCATTGTTTTGGAGGATTCAAGAACAGAGAATTGGTTAGAACGCTTATAAGGATGTATGGATCTTAATGGCGATTATACTGAAAAACAGTAAAACGATTTGTACTAAAAAATCTTTCCTCTTTCATTGTTTCTGTGAATAGAAGATATCCCTGTAGAACCAATAACAACTTACATTCTTTTTCCGAAGTGCAAGGCAGGATATTCCATTTAAAAATATTATTTTATCTTTATAATCTAACTTACTAATCGACTCTATAGTTCCAATAACAACGAAGTTTGTTATTATGATCATACCATTGTATATGTGAATTTAATTGGAAACGTTGTAAGGATTTTTCACTTAAACTTTACTCTTGCTTGGAAGTCGAATAATGTATAGCTTTACGATTCCGTTTTTATTTTTGGGTTTTCAATTTTATAGACCACTTTTTCTGTAGGTGCCTATTTAAGAAATTACAAACATTCTTTTATGGCTGGAAGAGATGCATCGTAAAAATACCAAAAAATACGAGAAAAATGTAGGTAGACTCTTTTAACCTTCCCTTTTCTCTACTTCTATTGTTGACTTTAACTGCACGCATACATTTACGCACATAAATAACTAAAAACATGAATTATTTAAATAAGTTAGAATAGAACGGCGCACAGAAGTTTGTCAGGATATTTACGTGAAAGTTAAAATTGGTAGGCTTTTAATTACCCTAACAGTTGCCATTTATTTTGTTTCGAGAGCACAACACGGGCAATTTAAGGAAATTAGCTGTTGGATGTAATTATTATAACATACGTACACTACAGGTTTTACGCGCTTGCGAGAAATAATTTTGTCCACTTAACTACTTCAACGTAACACAGGTACGAATATCTCGTCCATTTAAATGAATCTTTGTACGTTTACAGATCGATGTAGTGTAACAGCGACGGTAACTCTCTTAGCTGTCCAATCTCACACTGCCGGGATGTAAAACACCTTAAGCTCACCGCTACTGTTTGCTTTTTTGACTCAATAACTCAGAAACTATATTTCAAAAAAAGTTAAGACAAGATTCAAGCTGTTTTACATGCTCTTAATAATGGCGTAAATATTTTCCCTACAAGAAATATTTGTTTAGTTACCTCCTTATTTTTTTTGCAAATTTCGAGAAAATGATGACTACGCTAGCTTAATATTAAGCTAAAATTAGCAACAAAATATGCAACTGGTTTGCTGGTGGGCGTATAAAGTGGCTACGCTAGCTTATTACAGATATATAAGCTACTTAGAAATCACACGTCTATCACGAAATATTGGATTTCTGGAGTCGGCATTGTCCGAGTGATGGGCAAAATTTAGTACCAACGGACAAATGTAAATCTTTCACAATTCCAAAGAAGGAAACTGTAATGGTACAACTCTAGACGTTTACGGTTTTAGAATATGGAATAATTTTCTGAGAAGATTTTTAGATGAAGTACTACGATATAATTCTATACCAAAGAGACTGATATTCAACTACAACATTTAACTCATGATTGTCATCGTCAAGGTTGTTCAATTTACTTAAATATCCATGATATGAAAGTGGATACATCGTCGAACGGTCATCATTAAGATTGTCCTTCCCGAAGAATAATTGGCATTTTTTGGCAAGCCTGCTTTTATTCGTTGTGCATGGTATACGCAATTCCTTTGTTTTCAACATTTCTATTACCATTATTGGCAGTAACTGGATCTAACTTTGTTGTAAGCAAGTCTATGTATGAAATACGTTCCACATTCGCGAGTATCAGATTGTTCACGTTATCCAGTTATACGGACTCTTAATGTTATGAAAATTAATTTCCTGTGTTCCGATGTTCACAATGTCGAGCGTCTGCTGCATTGGTAATTAACAAGTAAATTGCATGTGCCGCTCTGTTAAAATTTGGACAAGGATAAAACGGCATCCATTATGCGATTCTTAGATCCGGATTCGGTATCCTTATTATTTTGTAATATAGTGTAGTGTTATGATTCACGACAACCGGGTTAGCTCTCATTAGCCTAGACAACCATGGAAGTGGTGGAACGGAATAATAACTTCTCTTCTGTTCAACATCCTCACATTCTAAAACATCCGATTTAATGTACAATTTTCCTATAATAATCTCCAGAAGTACTTTGGGCGCATCACAGTGTAATTTCGTATCCGACAATCGTATTGTTTGTCATATTGAACAGTTGTTTGTGGTGAACCGAACCAGCCTCCATTCTCAAATATCTCGAAAACGGCGCAAGCACAAAACGAAATTTTTACGACACAAATCAACACGAAACGAGCCCAAAACAATGACACCATAAAATTTTCAAAAACCGAATAATTGGTGCGGGTGCATTGAATAAGGGTCCGCACTAGCCTTTATTCTCAAATATCTCGAGAACTGTGACATATTAGCGCAAAACGGTTGTTACATTTTTATTTATTATTAAATTTTCAAAAACCTAAAGATCGGTGCGGATACTTTGAATAATGCTTCGCACTAACTCTTATTCTCAAATATCCCAAGGACCGTATAAGCACAAAACGAAATTTTTACGGTAGAAATAAGCGCACGGCGAACACAAAACGTTGCCAATATCAAACTTTTAGGAATTGAGAAATTGGTGCAGTTGCTGCCAAATAAGTGTCTGAGTTGTCCTTATTCCCGTATATCTTGTATCTCGATTATCTGGGGAAGAAGGTGAGCGCAAAATAAAATGTTTACGGCATAAATCAGCATGAAACAGACACAAAACGATGACCTGGGCAGATTTTGAAAATGTTAGTGCGGGAGCTGCGTGATGTTGGCTCCCGTTTTTCAATTTGGAATATTAAAACGGGCACAAAAGTGCTGGAGCTAACTTCATGGGCCCCATTACATACGTGTTCAATAAATCTGGTAATTATTATAGGTGTACTGTTTGATAATTATTCGACTTGTTGCAGGTATTTGTTTGAAAAGGTTGTTAGATAACGGGGTTAATAAAATAAAACAAAAATTAATAGTAATAATAGTTAGTATAATAGTTTATATTATTAAACAACCGATTAACTCGAGAAAGATGCACTTAACCCTTTCGAGCCGGATTTTTTATTATTAAATCCTGATTAGATTGTAATTTTTTTAAACAACAACAAGATGAAGGTAAGTGAAATAAACACCTTAAAATGTTATTCGAAAAAAAAGTCCGCCATTTTGTATGGGACATATATATCCCAGTCAGACTTTTTTAGTGGGAAAAATATAACCCATTAGTCGTCGAAATGCAACTTTATTGAAAAAAAAATCAAATGTAGTATATCATTTTAAATGGAAAGGAGTGAAACATGTTTTGCATAGAGGTATGTTGCACATTTGACATAATGTGGTAGTTCGCTTCTCTTTTTTTAGTTGAAGAGAACATCTTTGGCATCTTCTTCTTGTTTTTCCTTCAATGGGTAAGTGGTCTCCAACATTATATAATTTTGATTTTTTAGCTGAAGGCCGTCCTAGCGATGATGCCGATTTCCTCTTCACTCTTGCGCCTTTTCTGCCTAATGAAATGAGTCCTTCCGCTAGATTGATTAGGAATGGTAAAAAAGCAGTTTTCGTTCGATGTAGATCGTTATGTAAGACATGTGCGTTGGCAACAGACATCATAAGTATCTTGTAAAATACTTTTTTCCACCACTTGCCTGACTTCCTGTCGAAGTCATACAAACCAACAATCTGATCTGTCAAATCTACACCTCCCATGTGCTTATTATAAAATTGTAGCATTTCAGGACAAGGAAATTTTTTTTGCGTTCCATCCTTTAGAGTTCGCGATACTTCTACTACATTATCTGAGAAACAATTACTTATTGCCAGTAAGTCTTTGGTGTCTTTCCATCGACAAATTATTGTACCGTTGTTATTCACGCGAAATTCTGACTGGCCACGATCTAGCTTTGTAGAAAATTTAGGAACATTCTTTCTATTTGCCATGATTGTTCCTACTGCCGGAAAAGGTAATGAATCTACTAATGAAACAGAAGAAAAGAATCTGTCAAAACAAAGAGTTATTTCTTCTTCTCTGATAGTACTACATAATTTATTTACTATTCTTTCGCCTAGGGTACCAACCGTTTCTTCGGTATCTTTGCCAGTATATACGTTCAAGTCGTATACATAACCGGTGGAAGCATCACTTCTTACCCATATCTTGATACCTCGCTTTATGGGCTTCGTCGGAATGTATTGCTTTATTGATGATCTTCCTTTAAATTTAGCCATCGATTCATCTATACTCTGGTACGTAGCTTCCGTTCGATATTTTGCAAATGTAGATTTCAAGCAATTTACAACTTCTTCTATATAGTACAGTTTGTTAGCATTTTCAGGTTGTTTTGGATCATTGAAATACATCTTTGACAAAAGAAGCTTGCAACGATCTCTTGAAATTGCCTTTTTTATTGCTGTATTTCCTAGAGAATCGTTATTAGACCAGTAGTTATTAAACGTAGGAACCCGATTGTAGCACATGATTAGTGAAGTGCCAATAACTATCATAATTTCTTGGTAATCAGTAGGAATTCTCTTTTTTTTAGTGTCTTGTTCAAATTTTGCTAAACGCAAATTTGTACAATGTGCTATGTACATAAAGAGACTTGTAGGAAACATTTTCAAAAATAACTCTACTTCACTCAAGTCACGAGAAAGATGGCATTGAATTTTTTTTTGTTGCGGTACTAAAAGTCTAGGTACAAATCTATCATCATTACTGAACCACAATTCTCGTGTAGTTTCTTGTTCCTGGATATGCTGTACTTCTTCAGTTAGATCTTCAGATTCATTTGTTTCATTAGCGTTTGAATTCAAATCTTCGTCACTATAACCAAGACTATTTTCTTTTTCATTATCTTCAGAATCTGAATCGGTAGCAACATAATCTGGATCAGAAGATTCACTATTATCAAAATGATCATCCTCCTCATCCTCCCCATCATCAAAATCATCAAATAGTCTTGCGGCTTCTTCTTCTAATTCTTTCCTTGACAACCACTTCTTACTCATCTGTAAAAATACAAGGCTGTTGGGAAACATTTAACCCAAGTAAAAAGACTGGTGGGACATCTATGTCCCGGATTTTTGTTTTCAATAATTTCAATATAAGGTGAGCAACAACAATATCTTACCTTGTTTCTAAAGCGTTCTCGACAAACAGACTAACCAATGAACACTTTTACCAACTACAAAACACTCTAAACAACCGACACACACGTGTTTACGCGGTAAAATAACGAATAAACTGAGATGTGAGGTTATAACACACTTTGTTTTATCAACGGGTTTCAGAAGGACGAAACTCTTCCCAATATACGTTAAAATGGGAATAATTTGACCCAACAGACAGCTTGGCTTGACTTGTTGGGTTACATATGACCCAATAGGCTCGAAAGGGTTAAAGGGAGAAACACGGAAAATAATAAATAGCAGGACAAACAATGAACCGAAATTGACAAACAACATAAATGTAAACAAAACAAACATTTTAACTTAAGAATAAAGCAAGCTAGCCATTTGACTTGGCAACACTCCTAGTTCTAACAAGGGGACAGTTATATTTGAATGGGCATAGGCTAATGAAAGAAAGCTACACTCCATTAGATCCAATACTTCGATCTCAACGTGAAACTGACCATACATTGTGTATGTATCACAACATATCGATGTGAAGATTGTACCTGAATTTAAGTTCTATGTTGTTAATAACCAACGCATTTCTGTTGTAATATTCCTTTATGAAAAAATCGATTATTCCACTATTCGAATCTATTTCGTCAACATAACGCGTCGTTTGTTAAATAATATACATACATACATCCCACACTTTTACGCTCTTCATTCGGTTTTACACATGTACGACAACTTTAACCAGTTACGAAACTAATAAAAATCGGTGTGATGTCGGGCAGGTACCTGTTAAACTTGCATTAATTTATAACATCCGAAAATTTATATCATTACATATATTCCCTCAATTTAGTATCTTGAAGTTACATCTCGTCAACCCGCCACTTAGGAACAGCAAGCCGAGATGAAGTATAATGCGCCAGCATATCTTAAAATCTTCATTATCGATCTACCACATCGTGGGTGTTCTTTATTTTAAAAGGTTTTAGATTATGACGGTGGAGTATTTTTATGACGCGCGACGTGTTGATCGTGGGGGTGTATTGTCTCAAAGTTGTTTTCATTTTGCTGAGTGCGTAGATTTGTATATGTGTTATGTGGGTAAATAAAAAATAAAGAAAAGCTGTAGGGCGCCAGACGAAAATAAATTTATTTAAATTGCAATCATGCATTTTCTGACCGATATGTGATCAAAGCAAGTTTTATAATTATAATGTGATTTCTTCATTGTTATTGCTGTTACGTACGAATAAAATGTGATACCTACTGCATAATTTAATGCATTATTTAAAAATTTTCCTTTCAGATTATACGCTGCAGGCATTATAATAATTGAAAATTATGTGTTATATCCCGTCACGTTTTTAATGGGATTAGTTAACCACATCTACTTTAAATAAGGTAAAGATAATTAAAAAAGTAATTAATTGGAACAAATTTTAGTTAATCTCATATAGTATCATTAGTAAGAAATCTTTCTCAAAATCAAAAATATTTACAAAAGTCGTAGAATAAAATTTTTGTTAGCTGCTGTTAGTATTAGTGTTAGTATCAACGGGCAATGGCATAAATGTCTTCGGTCACTGCTTCCTAGATAGATCTATTGCAACAAAATGCCCTTATATGTGTTGGAATAGGTGAAGGCTCTTAATAAACCTTAAGACTACTCTAGCATCCTCATCCTTCAGTTCAGCAGATGACAGAAATGGGTTACTGTTGTCGAGTGCGACTGATGGCAACACATTTGCATAGAATGTGTTCTGCTGCCTCCAGCTCAGCTCTTCCTAGATTGAATAGGTGATATTTTAGGGCTGCATGACCTGTCAGAAATCCCGCCAGTAATTTACGGTCCCCTTTGCTGAACGATAGCACTGTTTTTGGTGTCTTAGGCAAGCCTGATATGAATGCTTTTGTCCTGGAATATTTTCCCAATACGAAGTCTTTTGATTGTCCTCCCATGTTTTAATTACTTGTTTTATGTGGCTCTCTTGTAGGCCACAGAGGGGGTTAGGACCGATGGAGGGCATATTTGCTGCTTCTCTGGCCAGATTGTCTGCCTTTTCACTACCTCCGATCCCTTGATTGCTAGGGACCCGCCGCGAAGTAACGTGGTTTTTGTAGCTGCTGTTGTAATCTGATCTTAATAAAGCGGCATTTTCTGCTTCAAATATTGCATGTAAATTATGAGTTCGCTTTTCCTGACGTAATTGGATAGTATAAAATTTGTAACTATTAGGAACAATAGAATTAAGACTCAAATCAGTTCATAGAATTTGTTTAAAGTGATGTTGCAATTGACTGCTATTACAAATGTTCATTTATCATTTATTATATCTGTATTTAACTTGTTTGGAATTCTGTTGCTTTGAGAACAGTTGAAAGTAAGCAAGTTTACGTATTTTTTGAATCATTTATAGATTTTTTTTTTTTGATGGGAAAACCTGTGCCGAAATGAAAGAGTATTTGGGGACCATGCATTTTGATGGCCACTATCAAGTGACTATGGACGATATGATCAATAAAGTTCATGGTATCCTATTAGCAGTCGGGTGAAGACTAGATTGCTCATATGGTAATTGGACCTGTGTAAAACATCCTTCACGAAAAATGTAGTATGAGAAAGTTATCGGGGCGATGGGTGCCGTGTCTGTTTGATAACTGATCAAAAACGGAGGCTCTGTTGCATTTTGTGACTGTAGATGAGATTACACACCAGAAACCAAAGGTCAATCGGCAAAATATATCAAAATATATAATCATAGGGCATCATTTTAACTGATTATTTGGAGAAGGATATGGCTATGACGGAACAATAATACGCTGATACACCGATTCGACGCAGAACTAAAGGCCCCATCTAGCGAAGAAAAGAATTCCCCAATACCATCATGATAAGGCCCCGGCCCACCCATCGGTAATTGCGACAGCAAAATTAGTCCAGTTACGGCATGAATTGGTGCCCCATTTGCTATATTTGTTAGATTTGGCCTCCTGTAACTGTAAGTGTAGAGAGTTATAAGGCGATTATACTGAAAAATAAATTGACTAAATGTGAAACAATCTCGTTGTCTTAACACAAGCATTTATTATATCACCCTCGTATGATCTAACGCCTTGTCGCATATTTATTAGATTATTCGGAATCTGCAGGCACATGCAAAAACGCTAATTTGGTGAAATCGAACTAATATAAAAAATATGAAGTATCAAAAGAAATAGAAAAGTAGAATAGCATCATATACTACCAGACCACGTAAAGCCGGTTTCATTAATAAATATGGCGTTTCTTCCTAACCGACAGCATTTCGTTTGGCTCGATTTTACCACAAAATTAAGGGATCTTTGACGGACGTTGGAACATGCGTTTAGTTACTATCGTATTTCAAAGTGTTAATTTTGTTTTAAATTGCTAGTGATGTTTGCATTTAAATGTTATTTTTTTACTTTATTAGTAATTCATACTATTAATTTAGTATTCAGTATATGTGAAATAATTAGCAGTTTTCTTTTATCTGCAAATTAATTATTAAACAGGCGGTGACCCTTAAGTATGAGTAAAAAACAATTTGACATGTATTGAAAGATAAATGCGAATAAAAGTAATTGTGATTAAAGTGGCTAATTGTTTAAATTTATTGTATATTGCAGAAACTACTGCAAAATCCTAAAGTTTAAAATAAAAATATCTGCGTCTCACTAAACTTTAGATCTTTCGTCGAAGGGGATGAATGCCTTGCGAGTGTCTTTTGTGACCTCAGTAGAGTGATGGACTGCGTCGATCATTGTAGGCTTTCGTCTAAATTATGTTCATATGGTGTTCATGGCGTGTCCATTATTTTTTAAATAATAGATATCAGTTATTAGTATGAAATATAAAGAAAATGGACATATTTCACTTTGTAGATCGGACTGTCAAAGCGTCACTTTAGGTGCCCTGCAGGATTCTGAGGTAAGCCCTGTACTGCTTCTACTATACTCTAACGACTTAAGTACTATTCTTTGGGATGATATTTTAATTACGTGCGCAGATGATAGCACATCTCTTATTTCTGATAAAAAACGAGAATGATTTGCAGTTGGTGTCTCAGTTAAGATGGAATTCTATGAATAATTGGTGCAGTACAAATTTGTCGTACTTGAATGCCAGGTGGTCCGCCTGACACATTGATGGAATTGTCAATTCCTGGGTTTAACTGTAGATAAACATTTAAACTGGAAACGCTGTTGTAGTGCTTTGGTTGGTTCTAGATTAACCTTAGGAGTATGTTTATGGGCTTTATCCACTGAGGCAAAGCAGGTTTTTAGTGGTCAAAAGCGAATCATTACAGTTATTGCTCGAGTATCAGTTCAGACGCTTTCGTATTTTGACACTGGCTGGTATTTTTATCTCAGTACATATTGTTATGATACAATTTCCCCTAATTTGGGATTTTATCTTGGTCTTGGACATGCAGCAGCTTACTGGCGTATCTTTTGCTTAACAGCAACCGCTTTTGTTCGCGCGCAATGAAATGCATTGTAAAAGAAAAACGGTTCCTTCCTTCAGGAGTTACTTTTCTCCTTTTCGGCGTCGTGTAAAAAATAGTACATGCGGAAATAAAAATGCTCAATTCACAAAAACTGTGTAAAAAAGAAAATTTAACCGAGTATGGGTATACTTATTCACCTTTAGAAGTTGGATACGAAATTGTAGAAAGTAGAAAGAAAAAAGAAGTAATTTATTCCGCGAAGGTATTGCTAAAATATGGAGGAAATTTCGCCCCTTCGTTTTGGATAAAATGTTATCAGAAATGTTCGCTTTTTAAGGTCAATCTGATTGCTTCTTGTTACAAAACCCATCCAACACGAAGACTCCGTATTTCCATCCGTGAATTTTTTACATGGGCAATAGTAAATAAACACCAAACACAATTATAAAAAATAAAATTATTTTATGGATACAACCTATTTGTTTTAGTTGCCGGATATAGCGTAGCTGTGATTTATGCACTTTATGGCAAACAATATACAGGTTTAAATTCAATCTAATTTTTATATTTTTTAATTAATAACCACTTTTACATTAAAGGGAGGTGGTGGGTTGTTACTTAGTATTAGTAAAACAGTTAAAAATGTAAAAGTATTTTTTGATATTTACGTATTAGAATTTGATGACATACGTTTATGTTGTGCATGTCCACTTATTCGTCCAGCTCTTATTTTACAATAAACATTTAGTATTAAAAATAAGAATATACATATTCCCAAAAACAATTAAACAAAATAAATAAAATAGATAAAACTGTATCTTTAAAATAAGAAAAATAAAAAACAGAAATAAGATGAGCAGTTAAGCTTAATAATGTTGATAAAGCAAGTTAACGAAACCTAGCAAAGGTAACCTAAAGAAAAACAACTTATTCTTTTATCTACGAAAAAAAATAGACCTAAAATCCCAGCTAATCAAATTCCAATTAACAGTCAAAGGTCAAATAAAAAATAAAAACGAAAATACATTTTAAATAGAAATAGATATAGATTTAAAACTTCAAATTCCAACTGTCTATTTTGCTATTTTAGTTGTTTTATATGTTAAAAATTTCTATAATTAAGTAGGTTTATTACTGTATGCGTATAGAATAGATTTTAACATTACCATATATGTATTTATACGTAATGCCATTATACATGTTTCTATGTTTGAGTTAAACCGATGAAAGGTAACAAAAAATAAAAGCATAATTCCTTAATCTATACATGTCTCTTGCTGTAGTACCTAGACTCATAATAGGAGAACACATAATACAACGAAGAAACATAATATGCGCTGAGTAGTTCAACCATAATTTGCTGACGTGGTTATCGCTTCCACATTGTCTCGTGCTTTGAAAAAGGTTTTCATTGCTGTCAGAAGCTGCACATGTACACATATTGAGCCGTCTCTCGTTAAATAAAAATTAAATTATTATTTTTTTATATTGAGTACCGTTTGTTTTAATTAGAGTAATTTGTTGATTAATTAGCGATTTTCCAAATATTTAATAGAAAACAGTTGCTTAATTTGATGTTTATAATGCAGTCACGTTTCGTATACAGTTAACTTTTATCGAATGTGACTTTACGACAATGAAATAATCAAATACGATGAGGATAACTATTTTACACCCTGGGCCTCTTCTCGTCAACTAACTAGTATAAGCTTAAGTAAATTGAAAAATCTGTAGATAACTATGTGGGTACCACAAAAGAACAAGATTGTAAGGTGTTCATGGTGGTAAGTTGCTTTGAGATTGAAGTGTGCTTGTATCACTAAGTCCGCATCTTTTCAGGTTTAAGCGAAATTCCTTTAATGTAATGATATACAGCAACATAATTACTTTCCAAATAAATTTTGAATTATTTTTTTTGCCGTTTTTCTTAATTATTCAGTGAGGTCCTCTCCTCGTTGCTAACTTTGAACGGTAGATGTTGAAAAAATATGTTCATTTCCATCCTTTGTACGCAAAGGATGGGTAACGGTTTCTTAATAAAAGCGGCCTCCCTTGGGATTATTCCTAATTAATTCTTTTCGATTTCTCAAGGGTTCCAATAAAGGAAAATATTTTCTTGGTTTGTAATTTTTATAGACTCTGTTAATATTTTAAATATTGAAATGGTGTTACTACAAGGGTTTGTATTTTTCACATTTATTAACTTTAACTAAAAAGCTTGTGTATTTTATACAAATATTACAATGTGTAAATTGAAAATAATGAAACCGGAGTCTTCTGTGTTGCATCCACTAGATCAGCAATTATTTATTCTATGAATCCAAGCGAGTACCACCGCAACTTGTTTATATAATGTGGAATAATCATATAAAAAATACGGTGGTACACACGCCGTATATATAGTGAGACCCATTTGAAATGGAAGCACCCCTATCTTACACTAAAATGAAACAATCTTACAACACCACTGAATTTAGAAGGTCGTGAAATGACTTTAACCAAAATTTCATTCAAATACGTTTCTTAATAGAAAAAGAAAGAGGACGTTACTTTCGTTCTCAAATAAAACAGCAGACTCGCACTGTTCAGTCGATTTCTTGGTTTATTTTTGATAAATTCATGTTCAAAAATATCTATTCGCGAAAATTGCCAAATTATTCCAAGTATCAAAAATAACTTGATCTTGTCTTTTAAGATTTTCTATGTCAGACCTTCTTTGTTGTGTAGGAAAAATAGATTGGAGATAAGTTTACAGTTTTGAACATTTCTTTCATTTTTAAATCTACTTAATGCCTTTGAAACACCCAACAGCTTACGTCAAATACAGAGGCGCTTGTAAAGCTTTGGCGTTCGTCAAATTTGGAGTAGGAGAAATTACGAAAAATTTTATTCTGAGAGTTACGAACCCGAGACTGAAACGTCCTTAAAAATATCTTTTTTTGCCTTAAATTTAAAATTGTACGTACACTGCCGTTCAGAGGAGTTCGGTCGGTTAGTAAAAAACATGAAAAGGTTACAGAAACAAACGAAACTAAAAACAAATGCAATTTTATTGTATGTACAGGTAAAAAAGACAAAAATAAATAAATAAAAAGTTATTCTGGCCTAATATAATATACTGAACATTATATTTTTCTTTTTCATTGAAAAAACCTCCTTTGCTGTCAATCACCGCTCGAACTATTCTAGGCATTCTTTCGATAAGTTTTGTTAAAACGGATTGTGAAATATTAATCTATTCATGTTGCAGAATATTCCATAAATGCTCTTGTGAAGTTGGGCATATTTTTCGGATCCTCCTGTCCAATTCTTCCCACAACAACTCTATAGGGTTCAAATCTGGGCTTTGTGGAGGCCATGTCATTACTTTCAGGGTGTGCTGTTCTTCTTGCTCCTTTAGATAGTTCTTACACACTAACGCAGTGTGTTTTGGGTCGTTGTCATGCATGAATGTAAAGTTACGGCCTATTATACGCAATCCTGATGGCACTGCATGATTCTGGAGTATTGCAAAATAATTTTCCTTCCTCATTACACCCTGCACTCTGCATAAATCTCCTGTCCCAGCACAGGAGAAACATCCCCACACTAACACAGAACTACGCCCTTGCTTCACTGTTGGCACAATGCAGTTCGGGATCACTTTTCGGTTTTAGATCTTCGGACATAAACTCGCCGATTTTGCCCAAAAACCTCAAACTTTGACTCGTCACTCCAAAGCACGTGTTTCCAATCATCTAACGACCAATCTAGATGAGAACGGGCCCACTGTAGCCGTTTTGCTCTGTTGCCCCGACGTAATAAGGGTTTTCGAATGGCAACTTCTCATACTTATTTTTTCAGCAATTTGTCGCCCCGAATATCCTTCTTCAAACAGCGTAATAATGCGTGAAAGTTTTTCTACACTGGTAGGCTTGCCACGTGCCATTTTCAAGCAAATTTTCTTAAAACGACAGATGCACACCAACACACGTTTAACAGTAAAATGAAGCAAATTTATATTACGCTTTTGATAAATAAACAAGAGTGATACTGCGGTATATTTCCTAAATGTATTGTTCGTTAATAATCCCCAAACGACCCGTTTCAAAAGATCGGTACTTCCGAGAAATTCTTGGAATGATAATAAAAGAGACTTTATTGTGGTTGTCGCAATATTATTTTACTTAATAATTTATGGCTTTAATCCCTTAGAAAAGAGTGTATTAATAATTGTATACAGTGTGATATAATAGATTTTTATTGTATGACCGAACTTCACTGAACGGCAGTGTACCTAAAAAGAGCCGAAATTGCGTTAAAAGTATCGCATGAAGCTCCGGAGTTCAGAATATAGATTGGTGGTAGATTGAATTATAATCATTTCTATCCCCAGATCGCAAGCTTATTAGCCGAAATGCAATTATTCAATAAAAACTTGGGAAGCATTATTGTGTCGCATTTGCAAGATACAATCTCGTGAAATGTAAAGAAATCTCTGAGCAAACTTGATTGTCTACGTACTTATTGCTAAAACGCTATCAAATAAATTCTTGGCCGTAATCTTTCAATAACATTTTTAATTTACTATAAATGTGTTTAAAGTATCAAAGCGACGTTTTTACGAAACTGACTGTAAAGCGTTTTATAGGCATAGTTTCATGTTTTGTGCACATATACCCGCGTTTCTTACATAATTTCATATATCTGGATTCATCCAACCAGTTTTAACGAACGTGTTGTCTATAAAAATATATAGGATACTTTATTTACTCGAGGGAATATTTAAGTGACATGTAAGTATATGCATATATACAGACTTTTTAAAATGCCGTATCTGAAAAAAATCTCATGCTATAGTTGGGTACGAAGATAGTCCGGCTACACGAGAACAGTGGCGTAGTTGTCATTAACGACAACGCTTTTCATATCGATAAAAACAAGAAAAATGTTAGTTACAGTTTACAGTTTAAGAGGAAAAGAAATATAAAATTTCGCCTTGTTGAGATTATTTACATTACTTGGTGGTGATGGTGTACATATCTGAATTCCATTTTACTGCGCAATGTATTCAGTCTAACTGTTAGGCGCACTTGCATTGCAGTTTAGATCAAATAATCTTCCAATATAGTGCAATATAAAATGATTACAAGTTGTCTTATTAGGAACTTCACTATAGCTATGTCTTGTTCTACTGTGGCATAATTTTAAATGTAAAATTTTTTTCGAAAAATGAACTTACGGATATATGTAAATGTTTAAGAAATTAATGAGAGCCCTAAAAGGACTGACAGGAGATAGCAATAATTTGCATAAACTTAATTTAATAGATCTATCACATTCGATGGTGTTAAACTTTGATGTGTGTATAGTTTCCCATTTCACTAATTCTTAATTTTGCGCTACGTAGCTATGGGGGGCGATATTCAACTTGCGTTACGTATACTTTGGCATTCTTATATAAATTCCCTACTAAATTCACTGCCCTATGTGAACTTAGTTTAGCGATGATATTTTATAGAAGAGTAATAATCCCTACAAATTCATAAAGGCGCAATCCATTTAGCTGGATTTTAAGAAAATTCAAAGAAAAATGAAAGAAAATTTTATCCCAAAGATAAAAACCTAAAAAAAAATTAGACTGGCACAAAAAGATGCTCTTGTTATACAAAGTGATTAATCCTCCTTCATACTAAATGTACTTGGACAAATATGTATTTCTTTTGTAGAATGAATTAACCAAGGATTATCAACTTTACCAACTCGATTACCTTTCCAAATTTAACTCCCGATATATAGAACGTTCTCTAATCCTAAATTAAGTTAATATCTAATTAAAATTTAATTCGCGATTAAATTAATTGCTGCTTACATAAACGTTTTGAGCAGGTCTAATTCGCGATTAATTAGTGAGAATTAAATTGACATTTAGGGTAATCAACAGCACAAAAATGTGTTATATAGTACAGTAGTACATAGTAGTTTCCGGTCTATTACACTTTTCAGTTAATATTAACTATGTCAATGTGGTATTTGGTTTATAATAATAGAAAGGATTGCAGGATGGTATGGCAACCAACACAAAAATATCGGTACACTCCGCACCACAGAAGTTTAATTAATTAATCCAGGACAGCTGTTTCGAGCATGCGTCGATTCTCATTTTCAACCCTATGACCGAATATAGATCGAAATATCTGGACCGAATTAATTAATTAAACTTGTGGGGTGCGGAGTGTGCTGATACTTTTGTGTTCTGTGACATTTGGTTTTAATCACGAATAAATTAAATCGATGCTCAAAGTTAATTAATCGTCATTAACGACATCATAAAACTAAGTAATTAGAGATTAACGTCCTAGTCCATGATTAATTAATTAATTCAGTTTCTGTAAACAGGGGGTATGTGCATTAAATAATTTGAAAACAATACCTAATCGAGGCGGGAATAAGTTGAGAGAAATTAAATAATTACTTCGTACCACAAATTCCTGAGTTGACACAAGGAGAATTAATCATCAAATCAAAATATCGGTTAAAGTCTAGCCAAGAATTCAAACAACTGTTTGAATTTCAATGTTTTTTTCTGCGCTATTATAACGATAATTCTAAGGGTGACTTACTGTATACTCTTAAAGGACATAATGAATAATAGCCGTGTTAATGAAAAGTTCTGTTTTCTTATCTTCAGATTGAAGTGAGAAACCTCTTAAAATGTGTCCAAGAGATAGTCGACGTACCGCCGCTGCTAAAGCACTACGACTGAATGCATGTGATGTTCATAAGGGCTGTCGTATCCCAAGTGAGATTTTATCAGTAAAGAATGTAAGGACCTGTCCGGTTAAAGATTAGTATATCTTAAGACACATAAACATAATTGTCAACAAAATAAAAAGGAATAGAATGAACAACAAAACCCGAAGAAAAAGTTGAAGACGTTCGGAAAGGAATTATTCTAAAAATGTTAATGCGCGCTGAGCATCAAGCACTCATTTGAAGACGATAAGTTTATGTACACGTAATATTGAAATAAACCTTAATTATACGAATATGCTAGGTATGGAACTTTTTATAAAACTTACAGTTGAATTTTAATTTAATTAATTATTTCTAATTTTTAATCGTTCTTGAAGAGAAAAAAAATATAATCACTTGCATATACGTATTTATATGTCGGAAGTTAGATGATTTTCTTTGATAAAAGTAAAAATTCATTTCTTTGTATTAATTTAAAGAAGAAGTGTCAGAATTTGTTTAACTTTCTCCAACCTGTATCTCTGAGATGTAAATTATTGAAAATAACTTATGACTTTGATTATCCCGTACAAAGCAGTATTAGCAGAGTCTCTTCTTTTAAGAAAGAATTATTTAATATAATTATCAAAATGCCAGAATTTGAATAATAACCAAAACTAATTCGAATTGCGCAAATATTAAATGAAATGTTGATAATTAACGAATATTCAAACTAAGATAATAAAAATTAATGGAGCCAAGGTATTAATACGCGCACTTCACCTGAATATGCCACTATAATATGTTTTCTAATAAGTTTTAAGCCAAAATATTATTTTATTTAGTGTTTTATAAAAAAAATTATTATACGAGGGTAGCGTCTTAAGTTTATACAAATGACCACTAGATGGCGCTAGCAAGAATCAGTGAGAGCATGGAAATTGGTCCAGTAGTTTGTTTACAGTGAACGTTTAAAGAAAGTAATTTTGTGAAAAAATGGAAATTTCACATGAAGGTTGGATGATCTTTTACGATTTTAGCAAAAAGTGAACACAAAGGTTGTTGCGGTTGGTTTGCAGAATTTCGTTGTGGTCTGCTTCCGTCAGTGACGAATTTTGTGAAGGTCGGCTAAAGTGGGTTATTATTCCAAAAAATATCGGTGCTGTGCACAACATGATTGAAGAAATTCGGCTTGTGACTTACTTAGACATATCGTAGTAGTACAGGACATTCTATTTTCACCCCTAAATGGGGTGAAAAAGGTCTCTTCTTGATGGATTTCGCACAATTTAACCCAGTCACAAAAAGGCGGTGAAAATTGACGTAAGGAAATGCTTAAAAAATTCTACAGAGGAATTTCAAAATTCATAAACAACATCGTAACAGGTGACGATATTTGGTTATATTCAACAAAAGTTGTTCATTTACGAAGCAGTTTCAACCATTGCTTTGAAGGATCGAAGAACAGTTAATGCTAAATGGTATACAACAATTTATTTAGCGGAAGTCATCGGTGAAATCAGAAAAAAATAATCGACGACGTCGCACCATCCATTATTATGACAATGCCAGTTGTCACACAGTACCTCTAATAATTGATTATTGGAGGTAGAGAAACATTGAATTAATCTCATTGCTTGTATTCATCTTCTCTTTCGCCAAACGACTCACGCATGCCAAAAAAAGACTGTGCGGACAGCGATCTTTATCACCTCAAGGGGCTCTTGAAACCCTTAAAAATCATGTTTTAGAGATACCTCCTTCAGAGTGGAAAAAATGCTTCGAGAATTTGTTCAAATACATGCTGAAGTATATAAATCTTATTGGCGAATATTTTGAAGAACAATAAAACGATTTGTACCAACCTTTCATTGTTTCTGTAAACACTTTAAAACTATCCCTGGTATAAATATACTGCAATATTAATAGGTAATGTAATTGTAATAAAACTTTTCAAAAACGCTTTTATTATCTTTTTGCATTATCGAATATTTTGAGTGTAAATGTTAAACAAAGTGGATGTAATAAAAGTTGTTGAAAAAATAATTAAAGATCAGTTAAATCCAATCATTGCTCACTGAAATACATTACATTTTTGGCAGATATATCATGATATTATTTGACCAAAACATTTATTATATAATTTGCAAGTTTTTGTTGCAAGTAATAAGTAATTTTTGTTAATATCTATGGATGGAACCGGCCTGGTACCGTAGTAACATATAATAGAAGTAGAGGCCTCTACTACCTCTACTCATGAAAAGAATGTTATAATTGACTCTATTAAATGCTTTATAGAAGTCTATAAAAATTACATCCAATTGTAAATGATCAAGAAGTATGTTTGAAATATCATTCTGGAATATTACTAAATTGGGTCTCTTTGTGGAAACCGGACTGGACCGTATATTAGTTAATTTGCGTATAGATTTTGTGAAATAACGGGTGAGTTGGGAGGAACGGACCAAACTCCAGAAGTGTATTGTACACGTGGAAAAATGTAGAAAAGTTCATATGTTCTTGTCCGATTTTCATATTTTCACCATATTCGCATGAACAAGTGTGTGGTACTTTTTCATCAAAAATGATGTATAAAATCGAAAATAAACGTTAGATTACTGTCGAAATATGATTTTGAGACTCCAAATGATAGATTTTAATGTAGAACGTATCAGATTGTTTTTGTTAAACATGGGTATTTTAATTTTTAATTTATTAAAGACGTATTAGCTCGAAAACAAGTGAATATTTGGACTTATAAGAATGCTAGTTAACATTTTCTAATTACGCTATAACTTGGAAACAAATGAAAATCGAACAACAACATAACACATTTCTAGAGTTTGGTCCTCCCTACTCACCCTGTATAATATATTCAAACATTTTTATTCGATTGAATAGCTCTGGGACGTTGCGGCATTCGAAATTTTTTTTGTGTCAACTAGCACCTATAACATGTCAATCGAAATCGTTGCCATGTTTAATTCATGCTATTTTATTCTTTTAAATGGAACACTCTGCATATTTTTCCAAGATCTCATAGAGAGAAATATTTAGAAATTTAGTATGAAGTTATACCAAATAATGTTTTTGCTAGAATGCTAGAGTACTGCAACGAAATACTATAAACTTTGTATTTCTAAACATATTCAGTAGAAATAGTCTGTAAAATTTAACATATCCCTAGAATTTCAATGTCTGTTTGAAGTAAGCATCATTTTCCTTAAATTTGATTCTTTGTATTTTGTTGAACATTGACTATCATCCAGGAAGTAATATTTTGTGTAGTGCCCACGTTACGTATTGCCTTAAGAAATTTATCCAGAGAGTTTTTTCATAAAGATTCTCATTTGATTAAACTGCGAAATTTTTGAAACAACTTTCAATATGTGCTTGTTGTATTTTTATTGCAAAGACAGTATACGATGCTTTAAATGAATCTATTCGTTTTACGCCGGATTCTAATCAAAATTTATTTTCTTATTTTCATTGTTATTATAGATCCTGGAATTGCATCAAAACGTCGACGTTTACACATTGATTTTAATGAATATCATTAGCAAAACAAGAGTTTGTATTGCCTTGAAACGAAAATCGTATCGGGATAGCTTCATATTTAATTTACACTAATAGACATCAGAACGACATAGTTTAGGTAAAGAAAAGTGTATATAATATAAGTTCCAGAACAGTTTTCTATTAGATTCTGGTAAAATATACAGGATGTTCTATTTAAAAAAATTAAATGGCATGAATCAATCGTGGCGACCATTTCGTCAACCATCTTGTGGACGTGAGTTGATATAAAACAGTTTTCGATGAATCACCGAAAACTGCAGCAAATGGTATAAAAATGGAATAACCGCAGAACATGTAACGGGGGAATTTCGCTAATTCTGTAATTATCTTAAAAAAAAAGATGGGAAAGGGAAATATTGACGAAGGTTGATAGGAATTGAGAAAAGGCAACCTAAAAATTAATCATATACAGGGTTTTCTATTTGAAAAACCAAATTTGTATCGTTTGCAAAAGAAACTGAATTTGGATATAATTTTGCGTTGTGCAGGCCTTGTTTCTAAATATGTTTCTATATGAAAATTAGGCACTAAGGTGAACACGCTATATTTTGCCTTTTATTGATGAAAATCATATATTTTTGAAGCCAATGTCGCTTTGAAGCATTTTTCTCTGAGATAATTTGAATTTACTGATTTTTCTTGTCGAATTTTAATCAGAACAAAATTTTTTGTTTTTTGATTTTTTTTCTTTTTAAATAATTGATTGGCAAGAACATGTTTATGTGATTTGTGTGTAGAATGCAAAGAATAATAAATTGGTGATGTTACTCTCTTTTGGATATTTGTTTTTGCACAATTAATTTCTAGCTGACAATGTGCTTGCAACTTTTTAATACACCTTTTCTTTATGAAATTGTTATATCGAAAGTAAACGGGAAATTAAACGATGGATCGCAGATTGTTACTTAAAAAAGGTTGATTTTCTGCAAAACATTATTCCAGAAACAAAATTAGACCTTTGGGTGTTTGTGTATAATGTGCCACTTTCAGGTTTTTATAAATAAACAAAAGTTAATTTAACATACGTTAAATAAATTTTATGTGACGTGTACCATTCAATTCCATTCATCTTGAATTTTATTATTACCTGTCTCTATCTGTGGAATCCGGGGTTGTATCGGTTCTGGCACGTTTAACCTGTAATTAATTTAAAAAATTAGAAACATTAATTACATTCCTTTAGCAATACTTGAACAAATGATAAATAATTTTAACAAATAGGACTATTCATGTTTTAGATGTGTTAATAAATAAATAGGTAAATATCATGTTTCATTTAAGAAGTTGATTTGCGGAAGGAACATCGAGTTCAACGAAACATTTCATTGAGAGCTTTCTTGAGCTTTCGTATTTATAATATATAAATTGCGCGCCGTCGGTAAAGGAGTAAAGTCGCCGTGGTCAGTAATTATAGAACTGATTGTATGATATCAGATGTTTATATTTTTTGTATTATATCAATGTTACTACTATGAAATTATAAAATAGGGGTATTGATTGTTTATAATGAATTTAATGTAGCATATTATACCGTCGATTGTGATTTCAATATCAATGTCAAATTACCTTAGGTTCGCACATTTTGTCAATCATTGTGCATCTTGTAGAGTTAGCATTTAAATAATTACAAGGCATGAGTGTTACCATATTTAAATTACGTGGGTACCGCCGTGGTACTTAGCATTAGTTTATGGCTCCGCCGCATAAACTAATAAAACAGTTTCACCGTAATTCACGCACCATTCAGCAGCACTATCATAACTATAACCCATAATCTTGTGTTAATCGTTTTAGAAAAAAAAATCACTCCTTGCCGTGTTAACTATATCTTACTTTGGTTTGATTAAGCCTCGCACTATACAGCTTTTTTCGATTCAGTATCAATGATTGTGAGGAGTATATATAAACATGTACCAAAATTTAAATTACCAGTTCAATGCGCACTAATTACTTCTGTTGACGGATAAAGTTTCTGTTTGTTTTATTCTACTGTCTTTTTTTCCGACGCTTGCGTAAAGCACTTCACTATTGCACAACACAAACGTTTGTTTGATACTGAGAGCTTTTGCCGGAATCGAGTTACCAGCGCCGTACAATTCACCCCTCTGGTGGCAAACGTAATAACTAAAGTCGAAGCCTTCTAGGACCAATGATACAATTTGTTTTTCGAGGTAGGTCTTCAAATATCCAATGGTATTCATGTACATAGTGCTTCTATATTATATTATTATCGTGTGTTTAATCTCGCAACTGTTTTAGACAATTATTCGATAACAATCAATAATTTTCAAACGTCGAAATATGTACTGTAAAGTTTTAAAAAAATGCCCTTATAGCGTTAATTATTGGTTTAAAACATCTAAAATTCAGTTACTTATAGGAGCAGGTAAAATTTTTTGAAAGGATATTATTTTATAAGAATATATTTTATAGGGACATATGCGCTTTGTTAAAAAAAAAAAAAAAAATCTGAAAACTCAGCAATAAACAATAGTCACTCTAACTGGACAATTATTATCAGTATTAATTATTCACCAGTCTGATTTAAGTGGCCACTGGCGTCCATAAATATCCATATAAAATTCGTATTGTGCAAGAAGTCGAGCACTTTGATCACGTTGTGACAATGTAATACTGCAATTGGTTTCAAAATCACGAATTATGATAATATCCTTGACAAATTCTTCTTCTCAGACAGAGCTTGGTTCCGCCTCAATGGTTTGATTAACAATAATGTAATGGTCAGAGTAAACCTTTATATCACTTATACATGATATAGATGCAGAAAGATATCATCATAACCTACTGCGACCTTTTCTAAACCAGTTGCATGATGACAACGAACTAAGGGACAGATACTTCCAACAAGATACCACAGCTCATAAAACATTACAGTGAATCTCTTAGGTGAATATGTTGATAACGGGGCATTAGATTTTCGTCTACATTCTCCTTATGTAACTACTTTAGGTTATTTTATTCTTTCCATTCCTAGAAAATGCAGATTTTAAACTTCGACAACGTATTTAACAACATGAAACGACGAGGAAGGATTTGTGCCATTTGAGCGTTTACTGTATTTGTTTGCTAAGTTCTTCTTTTACTTTTATTGGGAAATACATTTTCTTATGCTGCTAACTTTATTATTATTGATTTAGATTACCACATTAGCTATTTAGGTACGCTTTAAACAGAAACTTATTTATGTGAAACCTAATTTGTTAGTTGAAATTTCAATTTTGATATGATTTAAGCGAGATTTAACTGGTAGCTGTAGTTATAACCAACATAATAAGTAGTTGAAAAGAAAACATGATCTTCTCATTTAGGTTTTTTATAATCATGTGGTATTTCTTGAAATTTGATAAACAAATGGTAGAATTGTTTTTAAGGACATTACTACTAATACGATTCTCTAATGTTGATTAATTTGAAATAGATTTAATTTAATACTGCAAATTCTTCTGATTTCTTGGTATAATATGACTTAAATTATTATAGGTTGTGTTCATAATTAGGTACTCAAATTAAAATAAAAATGTTGATATGCACTAATCAATTTTTTAATTGCTACTCAACTCTTTCTATGCGATCGGTTTTGGCGCGGAGCCGTTCTTTAGCTATTGAAAATTGAATAGTTTACGATATCAAGAGGTGATTTAATATCTTTTAGAAGGTGATTTTGTAAAGTTTTGATGTTTTTGTTAGTAAAATTTTTAAAAATTATATGGTTGACATATCCACGTGGATCTGAAGGCAAAGATCAATTAGGACGTACACTGCCGTTCAGAGAAGTTCGGTCGGTTGGTAAAAAACATGAAAAGGTTACAGAAACAAACGAAACTAAAAACAAAATGCAATTTTATTGTATGTACAGGTAAAAAAGACAAAAATAAATAAATAAAAAGTTATTCTGGCCTAATATAACATACTGAACATTATTTTTTTTTTCATCGAAAAAACCTCCTTTGCTGTTAATCACCGCTCGAACTATTCTAGGCATTCTTTCGATAAGTTTTGTTAAAACGGATTGTGGAATATTAATCCGTTCATGTTGCAGAATATTCCGTAAATGTTCTTGTGAAGTTGGGCATATTCTTCGGATCCTCCTGTCCAGTTCATCCCACAACAACTCTATAGGGTTCAAATCTGGGCTTTGTGGGGGCCATGTCATTACTTTCAGGGTGTGCTGTTCTTCTTGCTCCTTTAGGTAGTTCTTGCACACTAGCGCAGTGTGTTTTGGGTCGTTGTCATGCATGAATGTAAAGTTACGGCCTATTATACGTAATCCTGATGGCACTGCATGATTCTGGAATATTGCAACATAATTTTCCTTCCTCATTACACCCTGCACTCTGCATAAATCTCCCGTCCCAGCAAAGGAGAAACATCCCCACACTAACACAGAACTACGCCCTTGCTTCACTGTAGGCACAATGCAGTTCGGGATCACTTTTCGGTTTTAGATCTTCGGACATAAACTCGTCGATTTTGCCCAAAAACCTCAAACTTGACTCGTCACTCCAAAGCACGTGTTTCCAATCATCTAATGACCAATCTAGATGAGAACGGGCCCACTGTAGCCGTTTTGCTCTGTTGTCCCGACGTAATAAGGGTAGTAAGGATTACTCGCCGAAACTTGTTCTTCACGGCCGCGATTGACTTCGGCTGCTATTTGTGGCGCTGTTAATTTTCTATTCCGTTTGCTTAATAATACAATTCTCAAATCTTCAGCTTTTGTTGTTTTCCTAGATGCTCCGGGACGAACACGATTTTCTATAGTTCCAGTTGTACTATATCGCTTTATGATGTCATTTACTGTTCTTCTCATATTTATTTTTTCAGCAATTTGTCGGCCCGAATATCCTTCTTCAAACAGCGTAATAATGCGTGAACGTTTTTCTACACTGGTAGGCTTGCCACGTGCCATTTTGAAGTAAATTTTCTTAAAACTTTCGCGCAAAAACGACAGATGCACACCAACACACGTTTAACAGTAAAATGAAGCAAATTTATATCTTTACGCCTGCGATAAATAAACAAGAGTGATACTGCGGTATATTTCCTAAATATATTGTTCGTTAATAATCCCCCAAACGACCCGTTTCAAAAGATCGGTACTTCCGAGAAAATTCTTGGAATGATAATAAAAGGGACTTAATTGTGGTTGTCGCAATATTTCTACTTTACATAATAATTTATGGCTTTAATCCCTTAGAAAATAGTGTATGCTTCATATTTTTCTAATTTTATGTATTAATAATTGTATACAGTGTGATATAATAGATTTTTATTGTATGACCGAACTTCACTGAACGGCAGTGTACATGTCAAGATTTTTATTTTAACTTAAATCATTCTCTTCACATTGTTCAGTGGCCTAAACATAAATCAAGAAATCAGCTCCATTAATTTAGAGGTTTGTTAATTACAATGTGACTTAATCAAAATATCCTGGTAAGTTTGCCAGTAAGTCCATTGCTGTTTTTCTTATATTATCACAAAACAAACGATTCAAAAATTTCCATTGTAGTGCATGCCCCCTTAATAAGGTTACCCCTAAATTTTTCCACGCTTATTTCCTACATTAACTGTAGATTTGTGTATTACCTGTTTTTGGAATATTCATTGGTATACAACTAAAAACTTATAGGAATACATAAATGCATAACGACTCGAATACTTGTTCCGCATATGGTGCAGAAAGGTTATATTAGCGGTGCTTGAATGAGAATATTTACAACACCCTCCTATTGTTGTTCATTTCCTGCGATTTGCCTTTAAAATAAAGTATTGGTTTCTGTACCTACATACATACATGAGTTTCTCTGGATGTCGCCGAACATGTTTCCGATATAATCTCTACTACGTCACAATAAAGGCTGTAATACAAACTCGATTTTTCTTGAATATCGTTTGATTTGCCTGTAAGTACGACGTTTCCTTAAGGAAAGAACAGCTGTTACGGTAATTTTTAAATGTTATTATGGATTTCCTGTTTTATATCGCTATTCCTGTTTGTATAATACAAATATGTTTGGGAAAACTTAATATGGGAAAAATAATAAGCTGCTATAAATATATAATGTTTATAGGATAGGAAAATTAACGCAATGCAATAGTATAATTGTACAGCAATTAGACGAGGGTGGAAGACAATTCTTTTCCAGAAAAATGTAGTGAAAAAGTTTTCAAATAATATATAAAATTATTATTAAGTATACAGGGTGTTCAGTTTTCGCTACAAACGATAAAGCTCAGTTTTTGAATGCCCCTTTTCAATTCATGTTAACTTTCATCTGTATTTTTTATTACACTTTTTGAGATAATTGCGATAATTTGAGATTTTTGCGACAATTTATTGTTTTCTTAACGGCCCATATCTAAGCGTCTTGCACGCTGTAGCGATCGTTAAAATTTTGTTCGATTGAGTATTTCTTGGAGTTTTCACCATGCTACTGTAATTTGTTTAAATGGAAGAACACCTTATACATTTTTCCAGAGTCCGACAGAGAAACTTTATAGATTTTGTTTATAAACTTTCTTTTGTTTTGCCAAAGAATTTATTCCAAGTAACCATTATTTTCCTGCATACATTTTCTAGCAAGTCAATGACATTTATAAATAATAAATAACGAAAAGAAGCCATTATAATCCAGTGTAGAACAAATAAATCTATTTAAGGTATTTCACACTAAATTCTTTCAACATCAAAAAATCTAAGAACATACCGAAACTTGTGCAAAAAATTTGCAATTTATCTTAATACAAATGTTTATGAAACATTTTTCTGGATGCTTTCCTTCACTTCCAATAAATGTTGAAATTGTATACATGAATTATTTTTAATGAAAATCTTTACAAAAACAAACATTTATAATATTTCGTCATAGTATTCTAGGCATTCCAGCAAAAATTTGTCTGCATGGCTTCATATTTAGTTTACTAAAGAACGATACATTCAGATATAGAGAAATGTTTATAAAAAGTTCTAGAACAACTTCTCTCTATTAGATTCTTGAACAATATACATAGCACGAATCAAACATGGCTTGGATCTTGTAGACGCTAGTTGATATAAAAATATCTTCGACCTATTGCGGACAATTCAAAAAAAATGAAAAAAATTTAATCACTCCAGTGAACGATATTGGCTGTCAAAAAAGTGCGGAATTTCGGAAAAATCTGAAATTATCTCAATTATCTCAAAAACTATTGAACTATTGAAAAAGGCTGAATGAAATGAATGGAGGATAAGTTGTATATATATGTAAGACTATACAGAGCATTCTTTTATAAGATGATCCATAGGAAATAGGGCGGCAAAAACCTCATCTCCTATTAATGCTTTTCTCACTTTAGATTTTTCGATAATTTTTGCTACATGTGTGGTTTATAGTGTTATGTTCTATAAGATTTAACAAGTTTTAAGACGTTGGAGTAGTTTTAACAGTAACATGAGAATTACCAATGCAAAAAATCTGAACTTCATCTACTGGACAAGTTCTTTCATTTAAGAACGAAAAGAGTAACAATTGAAAGTATTTTCTGTTAATATAACACAGAAAATAACAAAACTAACAATAAATTACTATCTAGAAGAAACCCCCAACAAAAATGTTCAAATTGTTTACCGGAAGTTACTAAACAGTGACCCGGTCTTGAAAATTTCATTTTACATTTTGCAGCTGCCTGACACTAATTCCAGTAGAAGATTGAACTATTTTAGTTTTCAGTTCTTCTAAATCTCGAAGCGTGCTGAAACACTAAAAAAAGTTTAGGAGGTCATGTCTGGACTTCTAGCTGGTCATTTTAGTAGTCCAAACCGCTCAATCCAGACGTGAGTATTCAAAAATTTGTATTATAATTATAAGAAGCTCCACGGTGAAGAATTATGTCAGATAACAGCTGGAAATATTTTTGACCCATTAATATGATTCCAAGTATTCCTACCTACATGTTAATTTTTTGGTGGCGCTGCATGTGTATTTCTTGCAAGAAATAAGGATTTATTCTTGACTATATTCTAGCGTTTTAACAGTTTCCGTTGATCAAAAAATATTTTATCTTCAGAGAAAGGAACCACATTTAGGACACTTGGTTTTTAATTAGATTTGTCTATTCAATATTTGCAGAATTCCATTCGGGAAAGAGAGTCTAAAAGTTGCTAAAAGCTGTGCAACTTTGAAATCGTTCTTCTTTTAAGGCTTTATAGCAACTACTTTTAGAAACTTGGAATTGGCGGGATAATTTTGTCACACTATTGGAAGGCTCTTCTTCAATTGCCACGCACATGTTTTCTTTGAGCATCTCAGTCAAAACACGGTTTCCTCGTCCTTTCAACTTACTGTGTTCTGCATTTACGCATCTATTTAATACGGGAGAATAAAACTCGTTAGTGTTAGTGGAAAAACCATTAACATGAGATCAAAGAATGCAAGGAATCTCCAATATTCAGAAAATGTGTTGTGGTAACATAAATGATAAAAGAAGTCTAATAAACAGAGTATATTGCTTAATTTTGCAAAGGTGTTATTACGGAGATAGCTTAAATCATTAGTTTATGTAACAAAAGTGAACACAAGAGAGGCACTACTCGATTGGATTGTCAATTGTTCAGCACTCAGCTGAAGCTGAAGCTTGCAGAAACGAGTTGCGCTTCACGAAATTAGCGGAGATTAGACAAACCTGTGTTTATTCGTCTCATGACAATGGGTTCGTGTTGCCTACTGGTTTCCCCGAGAGTCGACAAAACACAAATCTGACTAATCTTTGCTAATTTCGTGAGGCGCAACTCGTTTCTGCAGGCTTACTCATAAGCGAAAATCACCAAGCAGTTCAACGTGCGAGCTGAGAGCTCTATGAGAGAATTTAATTTAATTTTAATTATTTAATTATTCTAATGTAATTTAATAATACAAAACAAATGTTGTTTTCTACTGCTTTATAACTTGTACGTTTTGTTGTTTAACAATGCACGATCTACTCAAAATAAAATGTCAAATAATAACAGCTTCGCGAAAATAAACAATTCAACCGTTGACATTTGAGCATATGTTTATTAAACTTTTTTGATCAATTATGTCCCCACAACACTTCTGAATTTTGGGAGTTCCTCTCCAATCAGCTTTTATACATTATATAAAGGTTTTACTATGTAAATACTTATGGCCAGTGTTATCTGAAATGTACTGTAAGATTTTCAACTGATTTTTTACCATGTAAAGGATTCAAGGAGAATTGTGTCTGCATACGTCGGAATCTTTTTAACGGAAACTAAAATTTGTCATCCGGTATAATCGGAAGTTATATAAATAGATAAATCGATAGTGAACAGCGGTAAATAGGATGATAACAGAGCAACCTTGCAATACTAAAATCTTTTTGTGCATGATAGTGTTACGATAATTAAACTAAACGAATATAATTTAAAATAGAACCTAAATATCGATAAATTTCCAGTCTTGTTACACCCATAAACTGAACAACAACATATGCATATGTATGAACTAGCGTAATTTATGAAGGATGACTGGTTTGTGTAATTTTATAATATTAACTAAGTGCTATTTATGGTTATTTCTTACAAATTTATATCTCGAATCGCGTAATGGTAGGTACAATTATCGTGTAAGTCTCAAATGTATTTTTCGTTTAGGTAGCGCGTTCCATATTTGGTGCACCGCGCTATAAGTACACAGCGCGCCACACGGTACATTTGCTTTACTAACCTAAACATCATAAATTTAACTGACAATCTTTTTGTAGATATCATAAATACACCCATTTTTATTGTTTACTGTTCTATTATTACAATTTAGTAGCAAGCATAAATCAAGAGTATATGTTCGTGCCTTGCACACACCTGGTTTCGGATAATTGTTATAAAGGAAGGTAATTAAAATTATTATGATTTCTAATTTTATAGCGTAAACAGCGTCTAGTAATTTTAGGAGTCCGAAAAGGATCGTTCGGCTATTACAGTGTGTAATTTTAAATTTCTCAAAATGCACAAATATCAGATATTTGAAAATCTAACATAAAAAGATGTATCCTACTACGTGGATGTAGGTATGTAATTTTATAGCGGGTATTACTTCTCTGGCTTCCCGAAAGCTTATTTATAAAGGGAAATGTGGATTAATGTGTTTTTGGTGTGTATCTTTAATCCTTTGTAATTACTTTTGGTTATAAAGGACCACATGGGATACGAAAACAAATAGGTAAATATTTAATTTTTACTGAAAGCGTATCAAATTTTTTCAATTCTAAAACAAATTAGGTTGCTTTTCGTTGTAACATGAAAAAAATGCTTAGTTAGCTTTAACGCGTCACTATCGTCTTCACCACAACACTTCAGCAGTAAGACTGAACTAAAGCAGTTTGCTAAAAGTGCACTATTTATATAAAAATCTAATTGTCGTTTATTATGTTCTTTCTTCAACAAGAAGATCAGTTTTATTCGGGCTTGTCCTTAGCAATAACCCATTACTAAGTACTAATTGTCGCAATAACCCTTTACATCATGGCAGCAAATTATTCGTATTACATTAGTACATTCGCTGTCTTAATAATATTGAAAAATCGGATATAATCGATGTTCTTTTGTTTAGAGAGATATGAACAACTCAAACCAAATTTCTTAATGGTTATATTCTACCATGCGGTCAGACTTCAGTAGATTATTTAAGATGGTAGAGTTAAAATTTATTCGCAATAATCGATATCTTTGATGAGCAGATGAGATATTAATGAGTTTTCAACATCCAATATACAATATGTCTTCGGATGGAGTTCACAATAATAGGAAAAATATCTTTATTATCTGTTATTAATTTGATGACGAAAAGTTATTCTTTATGAAATATTCTGCTTTTCAAATAAATTAGTTTACCGTGGAAGAAACAAGATCAGATGTGGAGGGTGTTAGCAATTAAGAAAACGTCAAGAGAGAAGTGGTGTTATTTATTGCTTTAGACAAAATGCTTATAAAAGACAATAGTTTGTCAACGTTTTCAAATTGTTGATGTATATTTTATTGATGAAAGTTTAAATCAACATATTTATTAGCGTGTTCTGGAGGATTTTTTGTTACCATTGTTTGATGCTTTGGAGCCGGAAATTCGAATCTACAATTTTTAGCAACAAGACGAGTACATTACTCCTTCCACACTTATGGTGCGGTGGTACATGGGAAGATTTGATCCAATTAATTTTTCCGCTAGATCTGCTTATCTTACATCGACGAATCTCTCTTTACGGGGTGTTGTAAAACAAAAGGTTCTTGCAGATGACCTACCGCATGATCATAAGATGAATACAAGACGCGGTGATTCGGGGGGTCTAGGGTGTGTTTATTAACAGGTGGTAGTTGGAGGAAGTTACATATGTATGTACATGAGTTCGTTATTATTAACAATCCAAAATACAAAATATAATGTATCGTATCAGGATTTATTGTAAATTTCTGTTGATTCAATTTAAAAACAAGAAAACCAAAAAAAAATTAAGTTTAAATTTTATATTTTCTCTTAAAGTTTTCTTTATTTACTAACTCCCTGTACATCTGATCTCGGTTTCTTTCACAGCAAATTAATTTATTTGAAGCAGAATTTTTCATAAAGAATTTTAACAAGAAACCCTTAGTCCTAAAACTAATAATAAAATTTTTTTCCTCTTGTCAACTCCGTTCGGGGACACATTATATTTGAGTGTTGTGCTAAAGCTTATTAATACTGGTAGTCAATTGTCCACTATTTTGTGGGGATACTTTTATTCGCCATAGAATTCTTACCTTTTCCTGAATTTTTGTTGTGTTTATAATTTTTCTTTAGCAAAATATAGATAAATTCAACGACTTTAACACGCCGCGCATATGCAACACAAGAAATGCACATGACGTCATTTATCCGAGACATAATTTATCATTGCATGCGAAATCTCCTTTTACATATGTGCAAAGTTCCATAATAAGTTAGCGGATATATAAGGCTTATCCTTCAATTCATAAGTTTAAGGGAAGTCTAAGGGATTATTTGTCATTATGTGCTTATTATAGCCCAAATGAATACCTTACTACGTAGACCGTTTTCCTATATTTTTTCGTCTTTTACTAATGCATTGACACGTACAAATATTGTACTTAATTAGATGTGAGATCAATCCAACCGGTGTTGGCTAAGAAAGTTTTATTATTATTATTATTCTTTTATATTCATGGTAGACCTGATCGCGGTCTTGCTTGATTTAATTGTTAGAATTTAAAAAGGTGATTATTTTTGTAAATTTTCATGCCTTCATAACAATTTCATTGTATATTGCTGGTTACGTTCTTAATTAATTCTATATTCATCATCATGTTTCTTTTAAGCATATAAAGGAGTCCCATAAGCGTTTCCGGATTTCTTTTTTAAATATAACTGTAAGTAATTTTTCAAAATTGATTGTAAGTAGATTATTGAGAATAAAAAGACTTGTGATTATTTATTAATTTTATATTTCATTGAAATTGAATCGGATTAACACTCATATTAACTCGTGAAACACCCATTAGGTACAAGTTGTTATAAGAATAAAACATATGGAAGTAAGAAAATCAAATTTATGCTATTCCGTATAATAAAGAATGAGACAATGACCATCCTCTTGAAGCATGTGCATTGAATAGCGAAAATGAAATCTTTTGTTTTCTTCTGTGCGAGCGAATTTCTAGCAACTTATCACTAGCCATTCTCGCGATGATAATGTTGAAAATAATAATATAAAACCTTTTCTTCTTTCACGTGAAATTAACAATTAATAAGCAAATAAGACATGGTACAATAAATTTTAAAACCAACACATGGATTGTGTAGGTTTAGTAAAAAGAAAGTGAACCGAAACGAGGTACTGCAGTAATCTCATTTCCAATTTAAAATGGGGAATTCCAGGATAAATAGAAACGTAATCGACGACACGTTAGTTTTAGTATACCCTCAAGAAAAGGGTTAAAAAGGACCGGAAGGGTTTAAAACTCGTCGAATAAGTAAAATCTAACCTCTGAAAATAAGGAAATTTTATAAAATTGCGTGAGAAACGCACCGTCGATAATTTGAAAGGGTTACACCTAAAATTCCCACATTCAGTTTTAGGTAAAAATTATTTAAGGAAGGGTTTTATAAATTTGTAATATATTGACGGTTAATAAGGGTGACTAACCCTAATCAGCACAGGATATTTTGTATTTACTAGAAAGTCTGCAAGGATTTCACATACTTAAGTTTATTGAACACAATCAGGTTTCTTTCAGCAATTAGATATTTGTATTTATTTGAGAAATAGTTAATCTTTTAAGGGAGGGGCGTTGACATTTTATTGATCTTTTATTTATGGCGTATTTCTTTTATTATTGAAATGCAAATATGCATTCAAATAGATGAAAAAGTGTAGTTAATGTTGATGGTAAATTGATAACGCGTAATAAATTAATAGTATTATACTGAGCAATGTCCCCAATTATTCCAATTGTAACTCATTAGCCTAAAGTAGGGCCGTTGCGTAACTTTTGACCTACAAAAGCAATTCGTTTCCACCCGTAATGTACGGCTCTACAACAACCCTTATTTATCACTGTCATATTTGGGAGCCCTTCGACGCTAATCAGGTAGGAAATACTTTGTATTTGAACCTTCAAGAAAGTGTGATTTTATGATTTCGAAGTCTTTTCAAGTCAAGTAGGATGTAACTTCGGAGTTTTGGTTTCCAGATTATCTAAAAAATAATAGTAATAATTATAGGCCGGATTTTGATTTGCTATTCTAGTGTAATCTGGGCGAAATTGCAGATATGCGCGTTTTCTAACTTCATATCTACAACTAACTTTGTAATGCTCTCATATTTCCGCCTAAGTTCATTTATGTTCCAACATGATCATTTCCAACAGAAAACGTAAAATATTTAAACATAAATACATATAACAATAAACAATAAATATTGCAACAAAGAAGTTAAAATGAACAGAATTAAAAATTCAGCGCTGTAATGCCTATCAAGTTTTTTCGCTTTTTAAGAAATTCTCTACAATCTTTTCATCAAAATGACTATCATGAATTAAATTATTAGGAGCAAAGGTGAATACCCAGGAAGAAGCAAAAGCGAACACACCTGCGATATTTCAACAAAAATTAATTTTTATTCTATGTTTGAATATAGAATAACAAAAAACTATATACAGGGTGTGTCGGCAGGAACGGGCCACATTCCTGGAGTGTATTGTACACGTGAAAATAATGTAAAAAAATCATATGTTCTTATTTGATTGCTCTAAACATTTTATACTTCGTCTACGACGGACACATGTTGCTCTCCCGATTACTTCATGACTTTCTTTAATATCGAGTGCCAACTAATAGGACCACGACGACTAAGCCAAAGCCCCGGTGGTCTATCATCCAAATGTTGCTTGATCAAACAAATGAAATGTGCGGGAGCTCCATCATGCTAATAACACATTTGCGTTCTGCTGTTTAGAGGAACATCGTCTAGTAGTGCTCGTAATTCATTTTGTAAAAAAATTAAGTCCTGTGAGACGATTCTTCAAAATGAAAGGGTCAATTAAGTAACTATGGACCATATCACATCAGATGTTTACCGAAAACTTGTGCTGAAAACGTTGCGTGGGGATTTTTGTCCGATCATACGTGAGAGGCCCGCGCAAAATTCTATACGCTTAGTATAATCTTGCGGTTGTAATTGAGTACCAGTTCTCCATGAGCTGGTCGTTGCATCTTCTTTTACTAATTCCAGAATATTTTCTATTTCTTCTAAACCTCGTCGAGTAGCTTGTTGAAAGGTTATTTCAGCATTTGGAAGCATTCCGGACTCGTACAGTTTGTTAAAAGTCTCGTACTGATCGAACTATATGTCAGATACAACGCGTTTATGTATCTTTCAAACATTAACTTAATTAGCGAATAGGTCTAAATTTATTGCTATTAACAGGTTGTTAAGGAAATTGAAAATATCGCGGTATAATTAGAAGTCTAACGGTTTTCCAATAATGATCTCATTAACGCAAATTAATTGCTAATTTATTTATTGTCGCACACGCCTATTGAACATCTATCAAAGCTGATCGTAGGTGGGAGGGTATTTGTATATACATACCATAGATGTATATATATATATTTTAGACACGGCGTGGAACGAACAGTCAGCCAACAAAATAATAATATATTTGAAGAAACCGAATATAGCAACTGTCTCACGTTGCATCCAAAATATACGTTACTTCTGGTATCGTGTGTCTTCATTCATCTTTATGATTTTGTAACTTGACTATCCGACTTTTCCCTCACATAGACTTACATACGTTAATTTGTCATGTTCATTCATAAATAGAGCGCGCGCCATATACATATTTTTTTTTAACCGCGCTCTAATTACATATATACGTAGTTAACGTAAATTGAGATGAATTATTGTCGCAAAGCGTGTAATTATGACAATTGAATGAAATTGAGTCCCTACAGAAAAATCGCACGATGCTCATTCCAGTTTGGTTGCGTACAAAATTGCTACTTTGTATCTTAAAGTTTGTAAGCAATAAAAAACTATACAATTACACCTCTTATTTTACATATTATTTTTGTGCTGATTTTTACATTTTACGTTAAGTTTGTGCTAGATTTTTTCGTTTGGTACTAAACTACTTGATGCTACACTCATAGAAATATATACTTAAAATAACAATGTATATCGTAAAATATGTGACAGCAGCACTTTACCTTAAATCCAACTATATTTTTTGTTAGAGCAACTACATATTTTGTTGGATTAAACAAACGTATTGTAATTCTTACTAGAAATCGTTTTTATATTAAGCATAGAGCTATTTCAAAATTTTTGTTAATACTAAATTATGTCGACATATACAGGGTTAACCAAAAAACATTTACATACTATCCTCTTTTCTATGTATATGGTAAATATTAATAATAATAGTAATTATTGCTTTGAAATTATGAAGTGGCAAATAATATGACTGAAAATTAACACAATTATTTTTATTTATTTAAATATTATTTAATTCAGGGGCACTATCTATTCTCACCAAATCTAATTCGTAAATATCTTGGCAAAGCACACTCATTAGGTTTTACATTCATTATCAAAATTTACAATGACATGAAAATCAAGCTAGATAGTCAGTACAGAGGTTAAGACATGAAAATATAGAAACCACTCGATTGATATCCTTGTCGATATAAATAAACAAACGGAGAGAACATAAACATATTTAACACTGCTAAAATGTTTTAACCCAAAATCGCTTTAAGGTGAACTATAACGTATCATATATCAACTTGGCTCTTTGGATCTTTAGATATCGAAGAATTGCATGGAGATTGGAAATTAGGCAGTTAGAGCGGGGAATTTTATGTAAGTAATCCTAACATTTCCTGTAGTGTGTGGTTCTAATAAGGCACTTACTACATTTTGAAAGAAAATCATAAGAGACGATTGTCCTAAAATTACGTCTTTCAGAGTTATTCCTGTTTTTTTTTTAACTTGACATTTATAAACACCATTATTTATTCAGAAATGTGCATTAGTCAGATATGATATCTACTAGGGTGGTTCGAAAAGTTTCCAGAATAACATAGAAAAAAATAATTTTTGTCATACTTCCATCTCTTTAACCCGTCGAAATAGTAGTTGGTATTATCTTCTGCAAAATAGGCGTTTACGTGTCGGAGCGAATTTTTGCCATGTCGACTACTATGTGAGAGTTGCTTTCGCGGAATGAAAATTTTTCGCAGTTTTTCCTCTTTGAAGGGGGTCGGTTAATACAACTCCATAACTATACCACATCACTTTCTCAACTGGTGGAAGACTCTTCGCCCTTTTCAGAACCGATTCACTCTTCGTAGCCCACTGTCTCAACTGTTCCTTGTCTTCAGAAGTGTACCAGTGTGTTAAAGTTTCAACTACATTTATTAATCGACGCCAAAACTAACTTATTTCGCTTAAACTGCTTCAACAGGTAAATGGAAATGATCCAGTACGTTTTTGGTTTTGAGTAAGTAAGCTTTTTCATTCCCAAATTTTCAGTCAATATATGATAAGCACGTTCTTTCCGTATACTTACCGCTTTTGCTATCCCCCTAGCCTTAATTTGAAGGTAGTCGACTACCATTTCGTGAACTTTTCCGATGTTTTCGGTAGTGGTTGCAGTTTTTTGCCGTCCCAGACTTTTATCGTCGACCAACCAGGTACAACTTCGTTTAAATTCAGTTGCCCAAAATTTTATTGGGGTGAAGTAATGGCACATAGTCTCCAAAAGCAGACTCTATCTTGGCGCATAAGATTATTGTTTTTTAACTGGAAAAATTTAATGACGACCCGATGTTCGATTTTTTACATTTTTACAGAAACATGGACACAAATAACAACTGAGAGTCCAACATGTCTTACATTTTAAAAAGTATCTTTCAACGCATGTGTAATTATATTACCAGAATATTTTTGGCGAGTAACGCCATCTTCATGTTGAGCTTTGAAACTTTGCAGACTATTTACCCTTGTAGAACAGGCATAAAAGGATCATGCGTTTGTGTGGTTCCGAATTGTTAACGAGTTTTTGTTTTGAATTTTTGTGCAAAAATAGTTGATTTTAGACTGACATGTTGCGATAATTTGTTGATTAGGATTTTAACAAAAATTCTAAACGAAAATAACATTCAGGATGTTCTACTTAAGAAAATAACTTTTTTACTAGTTTTTCAGAATAACACATATGTGTTTTTTATATTAGGTTCTTTATTGCATAATGTACGTACCAAAATGTATACCCGTCTAATGCTCGCCTGAAAAACAATGGTTTTTCTAAGGATCCACTCAAAAAAAGCATAATATATCTAAAATCCCTAGATTTAGGACTTAGTTCTTTATTACTTTTTGCTTTAGAATGTTAAGGGGATTTTAAGGATTGCTGATGCATTCTTATCAAATGCTGGAGGTGAAAATATCTCGTTATTGGATTCCTAGAGCGGACAATGCTCGATTTGATACCAACGAACAAAAACTTATGAACTACGACATACTCATCATACTCAATTATCATCGTCAAGGTTATATAATATATTTATATATGTATGATATATAAGAGCGGGTATATCGATCAACGGTCGCCACATTTTGGTTCCTGTGAATTTTTGCTTTATAAAAGAATAACACCTCAATGCAATATTTGCGGTCCACTTGCATTTATTCGTTGTGCATGCTAGAAGCAATTTCTTTGTTTTAAACATTTTTATGAAGATTATTATGCTAATTATGTAGCACAAATTAACTGCTCATCCCGTTAATTTATGTAATATGTATCTACCTTAATAAATATAATTTGTATATATTGTCAATTATACTGTTCTTTTTAAATATAATTTTTGCAAGATATAAGTACAGACTAAACTCAATGGTTATGAATATTATTTTAGAGATAAAACCATTTCGCTTTAGTTATTGGGTATAGCGTATAGTTGTGTTTTTTTGGCGTTTAAAGCATAAATCCAATGTAATTTGAATATTCTTTTAGCAAATAGAAATTTTTACTGACGTTATCACTAGTGACACAGCCAAAAAGGTGTCTAAATTGCTTTTTAATACTGCCTATAATTCGGCCGTATTTACGCAAATAGTGAGGAGTGTTGAATGCGTACCTAAAGAAATTACCACTGCTATTACACTTATTTCAATCGGTTTATAATCACATTTTAATTTAAATCGGCGGGTAACACCTGCCGGAATTTTTTTTTTTGTAAAGTTGCGTCGATACACTTTTCTACAATACTTTTGTTTTTGCATTAACTTTGACAGACTTTTCTTTTGTTTTCTATAGGAACGGTTATAAAGGCTTAGGTGCTTTACGGAGGCATACATGTGTTTCCTATTAAAACAATCTACACCGAATACTCAATGAAAAACGGCATTCCAACGCTGATTTATTAACTTTTGAAATACCTGTGGCGAATCTGTCTACGACCGTGACTACGGCAAATTTTCGAAGTACTACCAAATCGGTTAGCGTGCTTTCGCGCACAAAAGGCAATTATCGTAAAATCGACGCGGACACGAAGCGCTTTTTTTATTACTAAAGCGTATGCATAACTAATTACCGAGTATTAACTTTTTGTCTTCTACGCAAACATTGGTTTTAGTTATCGCTGCAAGTCGAACGTAGCGAGTGATTAATTTCTTATTGATCGATATAGGGATCAGTTTACATTGTACGTAACTCGTTCATTTCAAATATTAGGCTATAATCTCTAGGAACAAGAACGGGAAATGAAAGAAAAGTTCAAGGAAAAGGGGACAGCGTAAAAGATTGTTATGGAAATAACAAATGAAAATTTCAAATAGAGAAAAACTTCTTTTTTTACATATTAGATGGTTAATAAACTGTATAAATTTTTAAAAATGCTTCAGTGGCGATTTGACGCCAAATGTACAGGTGTCGCGACCTTCTGGAACTGTAAAATTGAAAACATAATACAAGAATGGAATCCTAAATATTATGTCGTTGAAAAATTAAATCTGCCCAACGATTTGTTACCCTCATTCAGTATACAGAACGTACACTGCCGTTCAGTGAAGTTCAGTCATACAATAAAAATCTATTATATCACACTGTATACAATTGTTAATACATTAAATTAGAAAAATATTAAGCATACACTCTTTTCTAAGGGATTAAAGCCATAAATTATTATGTAAAGTAGAAATATTGCGACAAGCACAATAAAGTCCCTTTTATTATCATTCCAAGAATTTCTCGGAAGTACCGATCTTTTGAAACGGGTCGTTTGGGGATTATTAACGAACAATACATTTAGGAAATATACCGCAGTATCATTCTTGTTTATTTATCGCAGGCGTAAAGATATAAATGTGCTTCATTTTACTGTTAAACGTGTGTTGGTGTGCATCTGTCGTTTTTGCGCGGAAGTTTTAAGAAAATTTACTTCAAAATGGCACGTGGCAAGCCTACCAGTGTAGAAAAACGTTCACGAATTATTACGCTGTTTGAAGAAGGATATTCGGGACGACAAATTGCTTAAAAAATAAATATGAGAAGTTCAACAGTAAATGACATCATAAAGCGATATCGGACAACTGGAACTATAGAAAATCGTGTTCGTCCTGGAGCATCTAGGAAAACAACAAACGCTGAAGATTTGAGAAATATATTATTAAGCAAACGCAATAGAAAATTAACAGCGCCACAAATAGCAGCCGAAGTCAATCGCGGCCGTGAAGAACAAGTTTCGGCGAGTACGGTAAAACGTCGACTTCAACAAGCGGACCTTCATGGACGCATTGCCATTGGAAAACCCTTATTACGTCGGGGCAACAGAGCAAAACGGCTACAGTGGGCCCGTTCTCATCTAGATTGGTCGTTAGATGATTGGAAACACGTGCTTTGGAGTTACGAGTCAAAGTTTGAGGTTTTTGGGCAAAATCGACGAGTTTATGTCCGAAGATC
>LR737384.1:9507262-9560313 GCA_902655005.2 Marronus borbonicus | reverse complement strand
CGACATCACCCGAAAGACATTTCTACTATACAAAGCTTAAGTTATCTCATATCATCGAAACTGGAGAAAATAGAAACCTTGAAAATTGAATTAGGAATTCAAACATTAGGAAAATGTAATAATATACAACTGTTTCATTTAAAATAACAAAGTTCACCGCTACTTCCCGTATAACCGGAAGTATCAGATTATTAAATATATTTTAATCCAATAGCACGTCTCTGTATGATAAACAACAAGTATTAATTACAGAAACGACTTAACCCAGAATTCCTATTGTCTCAGAACTAATCAACAAACATTATTGTTTGTTATCCCTGAGTGCATACTTTATTTTCATAAAACTAACTGTTGGAAAGAAACGCGTAGTGTAATAAGTTTTCAAAATTACGATTGTGGTTTTATATTGCTCTGAAACATCTGAGAAATACATATAACAAGTGCACAGTATAAATGGCTGCGATAATTGGGTAGACGAGCGAATGGATAATGATAAGGTTGGTAATAATTGTCGAAACACCCCTTCCCTGGGGATCAAAAATCGGTGCACTTACTTCCTTGCTTAGAAACAGCAGATATGTACTTATGTATGTGTGTATGTTACGCATATGGTATAATTGAGGAACGGCTGTTAACGCCCGTAATCATTACGCGTTAAAACTAAATGTTTTTTAGACCCGTTGTAGAATATTACTTTACTCATTTCAAGTAATATATATACGGCGTATGATAAATTTGTTAGACACTCTGTTGCTAGTTGTTCAAAATTATTGATTAATTGCTAATTTGCTACAACATTGGTTAAGCTGTGAATGCTGTAGTATTTCTTCGCTATATTATATAGGTGCCAATAAACAAAACCCTGGCACATTTTCGAGCTAATTCAAATTATTTATCCTTCTTCAACGAAACTTTGTATATGTTAGTATTAGTTGATAGAAAACAAAATCCTGAAAAAGAAAGAAAAATAAAAGAGCTACGATACATTTTGTGCAGGATCCCTATAGTGGCAGTAGCTTTCTTATGAAACAAGCTAACCACATGTTAAATGGATGCGTATTTTTTCGCTATCGATAAAATAATCCGATTTTTTTTTTATTGTGACATTCTGGGTTCACACAACTTTTCAGTATGTACAAAGAACCGACGTAATTTATATAAAGACAAGAACTTTATGGCCTTCCTTTCATTTCACAGCATCGACGACATTTCCGCCACGGCTTTTTGAAAATCTCTCCATGATTTGGATTCGGTGGCATCCTTACTCTACTAGATGTTGCTGCTCTTTAGGATTATCTGTAAACGTAGCGTACATTAATTTGTCAAAGAGCCCCAAAGAAAGGAGTTAAAGTGTTTTAAATCAAGCGATCTTGTAAGCCATGATATAGGTCTGCCCCTATTCATCTTTGTACAAAGGTTCGGTGTAAGCGCTTTCTGACAGCCATCGGAAAATGCGCAGTGCTGGAGCCACATTTGTTGCCTTTGGTCGTCTAAAAGATCAACCATTGTGTTCTGTTAATCGGTTTGGTAAAACAACCGGGCCTAGTAACCTGCCGTCTAAAATACCCATCAAAGTGTTCAATGGAAATGTATCTAACAACTGGATGCCACAATGGACCTTTAATTCCTATTTCGGCTAATCTCGCCTTCGGATTTGGCTGTACGCGTGCTAAAATTGCCTCCTCTGTCTCAGGGGTGGACACCGCCTTAGTCTCCTAGAATTATGGGATTCTTTTCTAAATCAACCCTATCACACAGTGTTTAATAGAATTTACAAAAACACACAGTTTTTTTCTTATGACAATTTTTTCCATCCTTCCTATATTGTAGAATTGTTCTTCTCTGACTAAGAATTAAAATTAAATTCGAAAGCTTAGACAGTTTCATATGCTCCTTTAACTTTGACTAACTTCCCCAATAGTTTTTTTTTCGATCCAAACTAATAATAATCTTTCTTTATCATAGAATTGTGTAGATATTAGTTTTAATAAAGATAAAAAAATAATACAGCAAGTAAAAATTGTTGAAAGTACGTACAAAAGACAACAAAGAAGAGAAGGGCGACGGGGGAAGGAAGGAGGAAGGGAGAAGAGGGAGAAGTTCCGCATAAAAAACAATTATATTCAAGTATACAGGATGTTGAATTTCCATTACACTTGATTTTTTTTCAATAAAAGGCATATTATTGCTCTTTTGTATGCCTCTCTTGAAGATTTCCTGTACTGCATTATTTGATTAATTTGAAATAACTATTTCAAGAATTTATACACTCCCATCGCCAATCGTACTCCGAATAAAGATTAATTTTTGAGATAATTTGGGGTTTTTGCCAAATGGTAATGTTTCTTTAACGTCCGATATTTTAAACACCTTACATGTGGTTTAAATTTTATTCATTTGAGTATTTCCTATTTTTAATTTACAAAAGAAGGAACAGAGAAATATTTATAAAAAGTTGTTTGGAAGGACTTCTCTTTTAGATTCTGAAAGAATAAACGCGATGTTGAATATGGTTAATTTAATGTACTGCTGCAATATACTCCAATAAGATTTGTCAGAGCAATCAAAATCGTTTGTGGACCTCCTGAAACTATAACAAAAGCATATTTACTGTGCAGATACATTTGATAGTTTGACGCATTTTAGATTTTATACGGAAAATGCAAAACATGCATTGGAAGTTAGGAATCTGCATACGAACGTCCTGAATGTCTAGCAAGCAATTCTGCTTCAGCGATATTGTTCTTCTTTAGTGGTCATAATGTAGGTACATTTTTAATTTATGCATACATCAGTATTACATACATTCTATATACTACGCTCTATTTTCCCGTCATAGCAAGTTTACTAACATCTTTATTAGAGTTGGTATCTTACATCACATAGCAATCGTCTAGCCAGCAGCTATTTCTGCCACAAATTCATTTTTAACACGTCTTCGTGATAAATTCACGTCTGGAGTAATCGTACTATTTTCAAGGTTAAATTGGAAGCTGACGTGCACAAGTTACTTGTTTATTACTTCTCTGGAATCCAAGAATCTGGCTATTTCCGTTCAGTTAGCAGGAATTTTTATTGTGTCAATAGGAAAATAACATTAATTGTAACGTGTAAATATTGGTTCGTACAATTTTAATTTTTAAAGAAAGCAAATAACATTATGTAATTGAAATGTTGCGCAATATCTCACAGTATTATATTATTTTTTATATAGATGAGTGTTATGGCATTCATTAATACATTTTGCGCTTTTAAAATATATCAAAATAACTAAGATGGGATCTACCATGGCTGACGGAGAACTTCATGATATTGATGAAATTAAGAGATGATGTTCGCAATAAATACAAGACTTCTCTATAACCGGGGCGTTGGGATTATTACAATGAAATACCAGAACATCTTCAGAATGTTGAAGAAATTAACAATTTCTTTGTTGATGAAATCCCCACATAAGATCCAGCTAACACGGATTTGCTACATCGTATAACACAAATAGAGTATCTAATGGGTTAAATGAATTTAAAGAAGTTAACACGACTGCCTCAGGACACGATAGTTCGAATATTGTGATTTGGGAAATGTTTTGTCTTACCATATTGCCTTACTTAACTCATATTATTAACAGCTTCATTACTATGAATATTTTTTCTTCTTCTTGGAAACGAGCTATCACTGCGATAGCTAAAACGAGACAGACCAACGAATTTAAACCCAATAAGCGTTCTGCTAGTGTGTTCTAAGATGTTGGAAAAAGTTATGAATTAGCAATTATATGTTACAGAACTTTTTTGGCTTTACTTCATTACATAAGTCTTTCTAATTCTGCTCTCTTATTTATGGAAAGCTATATAACCAGTCGTAGGCAATGTGTACGTCTTAATGGTAACATCTCAATTTGGAAAAACATTGAACGTGGTCTGGTGGATCCTTAACAAACAAGTGGAGACAAAAGTGGAAATATGGGAAAGCAAAATTCTGAGGAATTCCGGGAGAGGTAAAAGCAGCAGGCGCAGGTTGGAGAAGATGAACACACCAAGAAGCAATGAACTAGTATTAAAAGCCGAAGATATCGGAAGTAATCAAGACCCAGAGGCTGAGATGTGATACTAACGATGGAGAAGGTGAAAAGAAAAGAAGAGAGAGACAGAGAAGGAAGTGGATGACAGCAGTGAAGAAATACGGATGTTGGCGATTGGCAAGGGATAACATAAGATAGGAAAAAATTGAAGACACTGAAGAAATATGAGGCCTACAAGGCCCGCAGTTTTGTATAAACATATATCTACATTTAAATGATTAGAAACAAGATTATACATATTTTGATAAATATCTGCTAGAAATAGACATGCGAAATTAAGAATGTAATAAAATTCAAGAGATTGAAACAAAGTGGGCCCTTGATCTGATACTTATCGATCGCTCTGTATATACTGAAATACTTTTGTGCATGACATAGTAGACACAATGCAACAATTGCAGAAGATTGGGCAATGTTTCAATCATTTTGTAGACGGCCCAAAGCTTTCTTTATGGAGTACCAGAATACCGGTTTTGAATTTTTTCACCCTATAAAAAGGTTGTTCCCATCCAGAAGTAAGATTATTATCCGTAAATTTTATTAATGTCTTTGCTGACAACAATGTATTTAAAAATCACTTTAGTGTTTATTGCAAAATGTGATAGTTTGAAATATGCATGTAGATAGGTTCTGTCCGATTTATGGCCACTTACTTACGTTAAAACCTTTAGCAAACACTGATTATCGGAAAATAAAAATGATGCATTAAATCCGTCACATTACATACGCGTAAAACATAGAGCTACTAATACACATGTTATCCGTTTATGTACTTATTTGTGTAATCTAATTTGTGACAGACTGCTCTCGTCAATGCGAAGTGAATTATTATGGATCAAACTTAATAAAACAGTGTTTCGAACAAAGTGGTATGAATAACAACTGCCACTAAGTGTCAGTTGCTTGTGTTGCCCGGTCCCAGTGCGCTAAAGTCTCAAGTTTCCCCTAGAGAAGCTCTTCATCACTTGTATGAGTGGCTATTTACATAAAGAGGTTATTGTATAAGCCTTATCGGCATTGCTCGTCTCTGCCATGTCAATATTTATTTAGAGGAATGTTAGACGTTGCAGAACGTGTACCTTTTAAGAAACGCTCGTTGTCTTTGGGTTGTTTATTGTAATTTAAAGTTAACAGTCGCTGTTTGATGTTAATCCTCAAAGTATTTCATTTTAATGTATGTGTTTTTTCAAACTAAATGCGATTCGGAATTACGTATCCCTAGATATGCAGTACATGTAGCTTCGATTGCTTAAATAATCGAAGATTTGTGGAGCTCGAGTTACCATTTAATTTGAAAAAGATTGTATACGAAAACGCTTAGGAAAGAAGCAATGATTTAGCACTTTATATCTCTGGAAACATAGAAAACCAATATATTTGGAAGTACTACTACTACAGGTTGCAAATTCTAAAATTAAATTTCAAAAAGTCAAATTGTAGATCTTCTCTAGGTATATTGGAACTACTTTATTGTCGTTTTCTGTGAAGCTGTATAGTGTGTAAATAATGCAACGTTTGCAACTGTTCCCACGTTTCCATAATTCTGCTCTCACCACAAAACCGCATTATGATTAGTAAAATAGAATAAAAAAAGACACTCTGGATAATCTATGCACATGCATGTGCGCTTGAGTGTGATTATGCAACTGTCATGACTGTTGCTACTTCTAGAATTACTTACATGTACGTATAAGATACAAGCACGTGTCTAGATTGAAAAAATTTAACCAAATTAATTATTCTTGGTGTTAGAAGAAAATCAAAAAACGCGACGACTGTCATGCGGTTATTTTACATAAATAATATTAAATTACGTACGCCCAGTATGTTATAGTAGTACATATTTGCATTAATCATTCATAAATATCGTTACGATCACTAGTATTAGTAATTTTGGTAGAAAGGTGGGATCTATCCGACGTTTCTGATTAGAAAATGCTCTGGAAAACGTAATAGCAGCGGTTATGGGTATAAGCTTAACTGCAAAGACATTTGGCATACCATCAAGGACTTTAAAGCGCCACTCACACAATAATCACTCGTCGAAAAAGTCTTTAGCGAACGCTTTTGCAAATTAGTTAAAAGTCAACCGCAAGTTCAACGCTGAAAAGAACAAGCCGGATATGATTTGCAGATTTAGTCATTCGAAAGGCCGAGGGAATACCACCGCCAGTTAGAGTTGAAAATATGTTCAGAGAGAAAACTAGGTCTTTTTCAACTGTTGCATAAAACATTCGAGGAATATACACTGTGTCCACGGATTTGGTGCACAAGGGGAAAAACTTTTTTCAACATTTTATGAAAAAAAGTTCTTCTTTACGAAAGTTTTTGCTTGCCTAAAAACCATTAGAAAACCATTACAATGCAGTAATTACCTTCTGTATGCATATAAATGTAGAAAACGTGTTTGCTTACTTTCAGAAATTTAACTAAGTTCAAATTATTGTTGATAATCCTATTGCATTGAAATTCTGTGACATTTAATTATTTTTCTGTTTCAAATTTAAGTGACATGACATTTGCAATCACGAAGATCACAAATATGCTAACATTGCAACAACGAATTTATTTGATTAAGTGTTATGGAATTGGTGATATTTCATTTCGAACAGCGATCAACAAATTTAACGTTAAATTCCCCGGCATTAATACCGCTATTAATTCTTTGAAAAGGCTCGTTACGAAATTTGATGAAACTGGCACTATTGTTAGAAAGAAGAAAACAAAGAAACAGTACAATGAAGATGATGCATTAACTGTTCTAGCTATGGGATCTGTATTAGAAGATTCAAAAAAATCACTACGTAAGAAAGAGGCGAAGTTGGGTGTAAGCAAGAGCTTACTGCAAAATGTCTTTAAGGAAAACAAGATTCGTCCACTCAAACTCAAAATTTATTCATACTTTGGAACCCCGGGACGATGCGTTTAGATTAGAATGTAGTACTTGGTTTGGAGAAAATGTTATGGGGGATCAATTTTTCCATCATAAAATTTTGTTTTCGGATGAAGCTACTTTTACCACTAATGTGTCATCCCAAAATTGCAGATATTACGCATAAGAGAATCCAATTTTCCTATTAATCGGAAAAAAAACAGCGTTATAGGAAAATAAATGTGTGGTGTGGAATTTTATTCAATAAAATTATTGGCACCTTTTTTCCGAAAACAATTTAAATCAACATAATTATTTGGATATGTTACAAAATTTTGTTTCACCATCGTTGGAGGATATTAACAGAGATGCAGTTTACTTTCAGCAGGATGGATGCTCTGCGCATTCAACTAATTTAATTAGAAACTGGCTTGGTGACCACTTTCCTGAAAGATGGATCGGTCGTTTTGGACCTATTCATTGGCCAGCTCGCTCGCCCGATTTAATGCCGATGGATTTTTATTTTTGGGGACACGTTAAACAAAGAGTGTACGAAAATAATAATTACGATGCGAAATTGGGAGCATTAAAAGATAAAATACCAACAGTAATTAGTGAGATTGATGTAAGAACATTCAGGAACATTTACAGAGAATTTAGGTATAGGGTCGAAAAGTTTATCGTAGGTGGATGTTACGTTGAATAAATTATTTGTTGTTTTTTATCACATTCGAATTTATATACATTAGAAAATATTTAATAAAATCTTTATTATTTATTATATATTTATTTATAATAAAGAATTTATTTTACCATAGTTAACCAGAATTTTATTAAATTGTTTTACATCTAAAAACATGTATAAAAAAAACTAAAATGGTTTAAAAAATGTAACAACGTTCACTGTTGTACAAGTTTGCACCAAATCCGTGGACACACTGTATATTGTTCGATAAACTTGCTTCAATCGGACGAAGAGGGCGAAGGTTTCCTGGATGCAAGTAACAATGATGATGACGGTTTTGATGAATTTAGTGTGATAGTGTGTCTTGAGAACTACAATACTACAAGACGTCGAGATGATTGGATTCGGTCGCTTAGATACAAACAATGGATGCATAAAAATTGCATAAGTATGTGTGACTTGTGGGGAAAAGTTATCTAAAAGGCAGTTTATAACGAAGGATATATTTTTTTTTGTGCTATCTCTCCTTGAAAGAATGGGACAAATAATAATACATATTTTTTTAAGAAGTTCGTATTTTTTAATCTACAAACTGTTTTCTTATTCGGTTTACCAAAACAAAACTTTCTTTTGTCGACTAATGTAGTACGCCTCATAGGTTCGTATGCTCTAATTTAGAAACTACAATGTCGGAAAATAATACGTTTTCTCAATGGTGAGGCATCTCCCTGGTCTTATCTTAGATAACAGTAATAGGGAATGAAGAAAAAATTAACAGAAACAAGTGCAACAAACGAATTTAATAGTTTGTAATTCCATCGTTCTTGGCAATTATTGTTGTGAGACATCGACGGTAAATGAGATTATTATTTCTTCCATCGATGCGTGACTTATACTATTTGATATAACTTTCCTGCATTATTCGCAATAGAATGATCAGAAATTAAAATCTTTCTTTTTTATGTCATCTAGCAGTTCTAACACTACTGGGAAAAATGAATTCTGTTACAGCTTTAATGCAAGTGATGAACGGGTTTTCATTTATGTAATTTAATAAACTTAAATCTTCATCATTATTTGAAATCCTTTTTCTACTTGAACCAAGAGTCCTTGTAATAGATCCTTCATTTTCCATTTGCTTTTGATTTTAAAAACTACAACTAACTACAACGGCAAGTCCAACTTTTCCAGCAACAATTCTACAACTTATTTTCCAAGTTTATATAAGAATTCTTGCCTTGTTTCTTGTCTGGTTACATGACGCATTTTCGCAATGAAATATCAGTTGATAGCAACTGACAATGATAAACAAATTTAACAAATTCTGACGTATATTCTAGATTATAACAGCTACGACTATTGTGATACCAAGTAACCTTTTCCATATAGGACATGTCACGATGAAGTTCAGTTAAATATATGGAGAAGCGAGTAAACTAGAAATTTGAAAATTTACAAACACAAGTTAACCTGTAAAGCTCTTTCAGTCGAAATATTTTTATCTTTTCCGTTATACTGGAAGGGGCTATCAACTTTTTTATTCTAAATAGAACAGTACCTGATTTGGATGTCTGACAAACAGAATCTGATATTGAATTAATATTGAAAATTACGGAGGTTTCCATAAATTATTTCTTAAACCATTAACCTTAGCAATAGTGTTTGCCATTCCTTTTTGCTTTATTTTTGGATTAAAAATCTAATACCACTTAGAAAATTACAGGTTGATATTTAAGAAAATTGTTTAAATAGTCCGTCATAGTCCACCTTACATAATTTGGCAAATTTATCTATAATTATGGAAAGATTAATTCATAAACATTATTAGCGTGAATAAATTTTTTCATTGTAAGTTATTCGAAATCCGGTAATGCACGTATTTCTCAAGCTTTTTTGAAAAGCGTATATTTTATAAAATAATTTTAAAACTTTAATTGTTCTTTTTGAAACAGTGACTTTGTAATTGATCTATTTGCATATTTTAATGTCACTTAACTCTTTGGGGGATTACTTAGTAAATAATTTAAAAAATTGCTTTTTACCAAGTGTGTATCAATGGATTCAACAACCAGGTATTGGGAAAATATTTTTTATCGGCAAATTATACAAATTTTGAAGTTACAGTTAAATTTAACATGATTTACTGTTTGTTTACTGTTTTTAAAGGTGAAATGAACGAGGATACCACTGGTGACTATCTCTCTTAAGGTATGCAGGAGGGATTGATACAGATATATGTGCAAGATTGCATAAGATTTATCTACTAATCCTCGACAACAAAGATTAGAAAGTAAAATTCATATTTTATACCGTCAGAATCGGCATTGGACGCATTTCATTTGATTTGCTTCGACTTATCTTCGTTTGGCTATTCGCCACGTCGTGCACATCTGTTTCCATTTTTCCATCACTTTCTAACTTAATTTCTTCTTCGCTACTTCGTGATATGAAGTATCTTTTTCTTCTCACGAAAAACTTGTTTCTTTAATTCATTAATTAATGTTTTGAAGATTTGGTCGTTTGTTTATTCATGATGAACAAATGTGGTACGAGAGTTAGAAATGATTTTTTGAGAAGTAAGTTCAGTACCTGTCAATTCCATGCTTTGTTGTGACATGTTCGGGGCTGATGTAAAATGTATAATTGGCGACGATTGTAGGGTTAAGTTCCGGCAGACTTGAAACCACAGTTATAATTTTGCATGGTGACAAAGTAGCCTCAATTTTCTTCTGTAGGTGTGGTCAGGGCCCAACGAGCTTAGCAAAAGAATTTATTTGTATGGTTTCATATTGAGTTTACCAAATGAGGGCGTATTTGAAATATAAGGAGATATACGTAAATTTACTTTAAAAGACGAGGGTGAATATTAGATTCTTACAAATATGCACGATATTCAATTAAAAAAAAATATCGATTTAGATAGCCATTTTATAGAACTTAGTTGACTAAAAAAAGTTCCAAATATTGCTGAAAACCCCAAGAAAAACTGAATCAATTAAAGTTTGGATAATTACTTTATTGTAAGATGTCAGCCATTGAAGAAATAATATTTAATAAACAAGTATTTCGCTGAAAACTTGAACTATTTTAATTATTTGAAAAACTATGCTGGATATATGTAGAGAATGTTGAAGAAACTTGACGTGATTGAAAGAGTGTATGAAAATTTACAGTAACCTGCAGGGTGTTCTTTAAAAAACACATGTATAGTGGAAACCAAATATTCTGTATGCTTGAGAATAATGTTATTATGCGGGGTTTATTTTTTACTTGAAAGTTTGGGACATGGGATTTCCACTTAGAACAAAAGAACTTCTGAAACATAGGCCATCTCTGCAGCGTAGTAAAAGTGTCAAAATTATGTTTTCGTTGTTATTTTAAATAGTGTGAATTTTTTAATTGCCGGTAACATTTTGCATTAATTACGTATATCTAAAGCTAGTCGTTTTTGAGGTATTTTTTGGATCTTCACTTATTGCCGCGATTTGGGGTAATTAGGTGTTTTTAATACAATCATCGAGTTTCTATTTATCTGTTGTTTCTCTCAAATATACAGCTGTTTTGATAGTTTTTAGAAGTTTGGTATTCTTTTAATTTTATTAGTTATGAATTTTTCGGCTCCAAATATAATTTTGATAATAACGTAGGGGTTCGCGGCTAGAGTTAGTACACTAAACGTGTACTCTGTCATAATTAATCGAAAACTCCACGTTTCGCCCACAACCATATGGGGCTTCTTCAGGAGAGTGGTAGGCAACAGTTAGCACGGTAACTCAACGCGTAAACCACGCCAGAGGCGAAATTAACTGAACCACAGTATAGTATACCAATAAGAGACAAAGAAAATAAATAATAAAGCACAAAATTAAAAAAGTTACAAATTTCAAAAATGTTCCCGTTTGATTACACTTAGTTGTAGCGTCTGCGTATACGACCGTTGCACGTTGGTCAACATCGGCGGAGTAAAGGGGTTTATTATATCTTGTTTCATATTATCTACTGTTGAAGGACTGTAGCGCACCGCACGCTATATCCTTCATGTAGCTCCAGAAGCAGAAGTCGATCATCGAAAGGTCTGGTGATTTGGCCGGCCAAGATATGGGTTCCTTCTGTTCTATACTTTGGGTTAAGAACTTATCAGTGGCGTAACCACATTTGGAATATCTCGAAGCAATTTAGGAGGGTCCTTTTCCTAAAAATTTAATTTCTAGCTCTAATGGATCAAGGGTTGCATTGGGAGTAAATGTGGAAATTATGTTTGTTCATACATTTATTTTTATGAAACGTTGCTTCCTCCCTGAACAAAACAAATTGAAGAAGTTCGCAACTAATTTTGCCCAAAGCTCACTGACAACATTCCGAACGATTTCCCAGATCAGTATTTTTAAGCTTCTGATACGTTGTTACTTTATAGGGGCCAAAACGATTCAATCTTTCGTGATTGAACGCTGATATCCGTTCTTTCGGCAATTTGTCTGGATGAGGCATGCAGCTGACGCTAAAACTGCAAATTGATTACTACCAGTTAATGCTTTTTTTTCTTGTAGCCTTCTCGTAGTTTATACTTTTACTCGAACCTACCCTCAAACCTATGCATCAATCGTTGGAACGCTAGTGAATTTGGTGTTCTTCTATCCAGATGCCGTTGTCCATATACGCGTGAAGCCAGTAAGCAATTTTTGTTACATTCCTTTAGAATGTCAATCATGACTAAGCGTTCTTTACTTGAAAAATTCATTTTATTATAACTTTTCACACGTTTACTTATACTTTCTGCATATATGATTATGCCTAACAGAAGGGAACATTTATTTTTTAATCTTTGCCTGCTACAAATTAAAACAATACCTAGTACTATAGAAAGTGACCTTAGAAACTCGAGTATAAACGTATGCAGGATATTCCACAAAAAAAAACCAACATATTTGATTCACGCTGTATATGCCAAAATAAATTTTAGCTTGTGGTACTGACACATATCTATGATTTTTTTCCTATTATCAATAGTAAAAGTACTATCCAATAATCTCGCACTATTGGCCCAGTCTGTATCTATGCACTCCCTTAGTATTTTTTTAAATTATAGCTATACACATAAATAGGTGTACTTTCCATGTGCATATGCTAAGATAGTAATTAGGATCTCGAAAAATTGGATAAACTAATACCATCTTAGCATCACCCGTGTATTGCGCTTTTCGTGGATGAAAAAAGAACAGCAGGAACGCAGAAACCTCATTACTTCGGACTCGTATCGATCTTTTCTAACTCCAACTTTGAAAAGCTGACGAACAAAGCTAATATTTATTGAGAGGGGAAACAATAAAAGCGTTTCATTCACGCTGAATCATCACGGCTGATTTTGGACGTACATTCGTCATTTATCTCCTTCTGTTTTCTTCCTAACTGCAGGTGAATAGACAAGGAGATAGGATACGTCCGTATATACAATCTATAGCGGTATATCACTTCTGGTGACAGTCTGTACATCTGCCACCATGTCGGGAATGGCCACGCCCTTCTACTCCCACCATCTACGCGTAAGACCGAAGGAAGGGATAAATTGACATTTCTGGAAGTGAGTTCTGGTATTATTGGTTCTTCTTGTGTTGCCATAGTTACTCTAGTGGGGATCTGTCTCGCTGTCCGTCTACTTGTCTGTAAAATTTCAGAAGAGTTCTTTCGCGATTCATTTACGGTATTTCTTTGCTGGTAATTTGGTTATGAAACTTCACGTATTTAGATGGTCTAGAATCTTAAAAGAAGATTGATAAATCCTTTCATTTTTCTGTTGTCATTATTCATTATAGACCTATACCTAGTGTATACTGGATAATCTGCTCTTGGTTTTGAATACATATTGAGACAAAGTGTTGAAGAATATTTAATTTTGTATTTTTGTACAATAGGACGTTAATATTTAATGAAATTCAATTTATGGCGTTTTAGTGATATTGAAAGGCTGTTATTGATCTAAAAGAAAAACAACAGAATAGAATTTACTTTCCTTTTACTTCCCTGAACCTTCAACCTCCTTTCTTTTTTTTTAACATTTCTTGATCTAGAAATAGGGTGTTTTAGAGAATTTCTTTTCACAGAAAATTTGAACATCTGTCTAATAGAAAGAGGCAAAGTGTCTTACTTGTAAGTTCACAAAATAGGTATTACAAGATTCAAGGAATATATACGTATAGTGCATTCCATAATAAAACGTGCCACTTCTTATAAGGCCTTTTGCGTCACATTTCCAGGGAAATCCTGAAACATGTAAATTTTTTATTTCTTGTGTTAAGTCAATAAAATTGAATTTGCTGTGATTAGTCTAAATTGCCACCACCCCAGATGACACAAACTTAAAATAGGACTACTCTGTTACATAAAATTTTTGACAATTACAAGGCATTTCGTGGTGAGATTATCCTTTCTTAGAGCCATCATCATTATCAGATAATCAAAACTAGTTTTTTTAATTGAAAAACTAACTAGTTCGTGTGTTCAAGTAATTCCAATTTGAACATTTAATTATGTAGGTAGCTGCTTAAAGTTTCAGCAATATAGGTCTGGAACCCTCACTGAAGGTTTTAGAAATATTTATACAACCTATACTTTTGTCAAAATTTTGAATTTGAAGTGAATTTCTGTATAAATTGGTTTATGTCTCTTAAAAATGTATTGTACTGGGATAAAGAATCAAAGATCTATCTGTGTACCTTGTGATGGTCGACACTGAGAGAAAAGAAATTGGTTCATCCAACAAACTACGAAGTGTTGCACATTTACGTGTTCATTTAACTAAAAATATGTTCATTCAACACTTTAGAGAGTATATCCAACTTACCTTGCAATTATACAGAACTCATTGTTTAAGTTGAATAATTTTCATTAAATCAAACTAATATTTATGTTGGTTATTCTTCAAAAGATATTACTTTTAGATCAACCACAAAATTCGCTTTACATACGAGACGCAAATAGAGTTCCATAAAGACATCCTTGTTTATTTAAGATAAAACACATACAGATTTGCACGTATTCATTTATTTCAACGCATTTTTTTTTTCATTTTCCACCAACATTTTAATCTACCTTGGCTGAAGATTCTAAAATTGATCCAATTGAAAAGGTTCAACCAAATGCTGTTGTATTAAACCATATGGAATGTTGAGTATATTCAACAACAAAAGTTAGTTGAGTCAACCAATTTTTAATTAGTTCAATCAATTTTCTTTTCTTAGTGTACTCATCCTTTATTTTTACATTTTTGAATTTTGGAATTACACGAATAATGCTACCACAGGAAACAAAAAATAACTAAATGATCCAATAAATACAAGTGTATTCAATTTCTACATTGAACAGCCAGCTTTTGGTATCAATTGTGGTGATTTTGACGTAATAATGGAGTCTCTCAGGTTTAAAAATGATGAATTGTAAATAAACACATTTTACATTATTTTCAAGTGTATAATTCATTCCTGGAATTTGGTCCATTCATCCGGATTCACCTCGTGTAATATAAAGCGTGTAGAACTCGCTTGGAATATTGCAGCGTCGTACTGTCGTCGTTGTATCAGTGCATCAATAGAGTTCAAAGGCATTTTACAAAATTGGTGGAACGATGTACAAATTATATGTGAGAAGGGAGGAGAGGCGCAACGCCTTTGCGCAAGCCTCCTCGTACTGCAGACAAGCTTGTTAGTTGTTTTACAGGTTCATATATGGAAAGAAAGAAACCCTAGTACTACAGTTGATTGGCTGACGGTTGGCCTTTATTTGGTACAACGTCGTACGGTCAGCGCAATGTCCGTGATGGTCAGCCTTGGTCGGTAGAGTGTCAGTAAGGTACATAAAACCCATGGTACTTTTCTAAGGTTGGATATCGTTTGACTGTAGGTCTGCAAAATTAGATAAACCTTGGTCGACAGTCAGGAAGTGATAATCAAACTACTTGGCAGTAAACACTTGAGTGACATAAGCCTGTCGATCTTGAACCAATTCAGTTGGTGCAACGTCGGTTGAAGATCAGTTACCAAACGTTGTAAACATGTGACGTCACAACAGGCATTTAACAGTGAACCAATTTTCAGGGAATGTTCGTTAATGGTCGGTGCATGACAAAAGTAAATAATTAACCCAAAGGTCAGATAAGTATGCGAGAATGTTACGAGCCAATGTTCGGCCAAAAGTTACGTAATGCACACATCGCTGCCAACGTCAGGCCAAGCTATCCGTGATTGGGAGCCAACGTTGCATGATTTAAAATTTTAAGAATCCTTGAATATTCAATTTTTATTCATTTTTAATAAAAGTCTCATTACAATGTATGTATATCTGTTATATTTGCTAACAACTTGTAAAATGCGGTGAAACAATATTGTAGTGGAATAAACTATTTGAAACTTTCAGTTTAGTATAGTTGAACTTGAATAATATTAGCCTAAAAAGATATGTTCAAAAATATTCCACTGCTGAACTTATTCTCATCATCTAAGATGAACAGTCCAAGATATGGACTAGGTAAATTCAAATAATCTAAATAATTCAATTGCTATTACAAGCACAATAGAGAAAATAATGAATGTGGGGCGAAATTATAGGTACTTATATAAATTTGAAGGGTTAATTATGATTTGATAGTATAGTAATAGCTTCTATTTCTTCAGGCTTTTTTAGTTTTACCCATTTTATCTAAGGTTTTTCTATACCATGGAATAGTCAATAAATGTTAAGTTGTTAAGGTGAAAAAATGTAGCAATTGAAGCCGATACTATAACCGATTAAAAATCAATAAAAATCCTTTCTCCGACGTCAGTGTATTTCGTACAAAACCGTTAAATTACAATTGTTACCTGTACTCGTATGAAATATACGTTTTGTACAGATATCCGCCAGTTATTCCTGAAATAAATAATAAATTTTTGGGTGAAAAAGGGTTACGTTTAGAGAGTATTCGATTACATTTTGCTTGAATTACAAGCGCACTGGACCAATTCACTGATTACAATGGTTTTTGCACCCTTTGTCTCTTCGCTGTTGTGTAGTAATGGAAATGGTCTAATACACACTCGTTGCGCAGTTGCTTCGGTGTCGTATTACGTGAACTCGTTGATTTTATTTCGTTTGCGGTTCGTGGTTTGCAAGGTGACGGATTCCACATTTTTTACAACTGAAATGCCGCAATTTATCCATGAGAAATTTGTTCTATAGTAGACGAAACGAAATGGAATCGGCCAATCCACAATCGCACAATTCGCCACTCATTAGTTTCTTTGAAACTAATGTTATTACGTCAGGGTGTATAGATATCATTTTCTCGTGTTATTTTTGCAATTGTGGCGTAGTATTTCACAATAAGCCTGCCGCAAATGTACATATGTAGTTTTTTTTTTATTTGCTGTAAAAAAAGCTCATTTGTTATTTGATCTACTCTACTTGATTTATTCTTGTCTTTTTTCGATATCGAGAACACGTACCACCGACATTTCACATGGCTGAAGGTTCTAATAGTTTTGAATGTTATTATAAAATATGTTTCTAACATGTTGATATATCTGCATTTTATTATTTAAAATGAAACTTAATTGATACAATTAAAATTGTGCGTGAATCTGTAAATTGGTGAAGACATACAATTTTACAATCTTCTACCATTATGGCTTTTAGCAAAGTCTATTCAGGGCTATCAATTCGAAGTATATATGATATTTCTAAAATTGAGGAATACTTGGAAAAATTTAATATGTAAACATCAATAATAGACATCACAATATGATTTTTTTATTTTTGATTTTTGAGTTCCTTCAGTTCAGCACTTTTACGACATACATACTGATACGTGCACACCATTGTCATCTTCATTTTAATACACGCTGTAATATAGGTTGAAGTAGTGAGCCGGCATTATTTCTAGTGCTGTATAAGAATTAATAAAAAATGACTGTAAAGATGATTTAAATTTTTGTATTTTCGAAATTAGGCAATCGATAATTAGAGTTTGTTATAAAATGAAATAAATTAAAAATGTGAAAGTTTCAATTAATGAAGTCGTGGAAATAGAATTAGTGTTGGAGAATACTTTTATTTGTCTGTGTGTGATTCAAATTATTAGAAATCGCAAAGTGGAAGAGAGGAGGAAAAGAAGAACAAGATTACGAAGAGAAAGGAGAAAGGAAAGAAGAGAAGAGAAAAAATTATGGAGAAAAACATGGAAAGGAAAATAGAAAAAGATTGAGAAGAACAGGGAGGAAGGAAGAAGAAGCAGAAGAAGAAGCGGAGACGAAGAACAAGAACAAGAACGAAAAGATAATCGACCATAATCGCTTTATTCACAGATTTGGACAAACCGGCTCAGTTTCAGATAAGTAACTCAAAGTATAAGAGATGATCCGAACCCTCTATTCCGCGTCGTCCTCAAAAACTCGCCTTTCCTCAGACGACTACGTAGAGAATTTTGCATACAGGTCTCCATCTGAGGGTGTATAAAGTTCAAATTATTCAAGATCTGAAGCCAAATCATCATCGTTTGCGTGGAAATTTCGTAAACTGAGCTCTTGAGCAGTTGGAAGCCGATCCACGTTTTGCAGAAAATTAGTGTTTTCCGATGAAGCGCATTTCTGGCTCAATGGGTTTGTAAACAGAGATTTGGGCTGGCGAAAATCATCGAAAGACTGACGGAGCGCCTCTTTATTCTGAGAAAGTCGTCGTGTGGTACGGTTTTTGGGCTCAAGGCGTGATTGGGCCCTATTTTTGATAATGCATATCGTGTTAATGTTAATGGTGAGTAATACAGGAATATGCTGATTTTCAATATGACGGTGCGACGTGTCGAACATCACGCCAGACAATGATTTTATTGCCAGTTTTAATGCTAATATTAACTGGCCACCAAGATCATGCGATCTCACGCCCTCTCTGGTTTACAAAAACTCAGAAAGCCAGAAGAAATTTCTGATCTTAAACTAACATGTACCATGCGATATGTGTGGGAGAGTAGCCGCACATTGGGCATCCTGAGTACATTCAGTCAGGCGAAGTCGAGAAGGGCATTTAATTTATGTTATTTTTAAAACAATGGCATCGATTGTTCTTCAAAGTATAATAATAATTAAAGTAACATCACTTATTGTGTCTCATTTGAAGGTTCCTGCACGCTAATTGGAAAAACCATCACTCAAATTTTACAATGATTTCGAGTTATTTCACAAACGCTACATGAAATTGCTGAAAAGTGTAAACATTGTTTAATCAAACAATGTTGCCTAATATACATTTTATGCGAGTTATGGTAATGCGGACATTCTGTATATAATTATATTACACAGATCTATTGTGATATTACGGTTTATACTATTACAAATTTTGCAAACAGACAATGGAGATTAGGTGCAATCATTGTACCCAAGCTAAAGATTTGTTGGGGTTATTTTAGCACAACAACAGAGTAACAAAGTAAAAATACATTTAACGAATCGAAAAACTTGATAGCCCAAGGGATGATTCTGCAGTTAAATAAACACCTCGTGTTGTATAAACACACTGTTCTAAAAACCAAAATGTTTCTGTTTCTGAGAGATACTGCTTAAGGCAACCCTCCTCCTAAGTAAAACAAAGTTATATTTGGAAAAGAATAATTTTTAGTAATCCGGAAGAACACATTTTTAACCGCAACAGAATACGTGTTTGTAGAGGAAATATAAGAAATTGTTTTGCGGCGTGAACGATCTTTATGTTTCCGTTTTCACGTTCAGGTAAAATTTTATGAGGGCTTAAATTTAATGATATTAGACAATTCCGTTTAATTCATTAGTTTTTATATTGACTTATATACATTTGACTTTATGGTACGTCTAGCTAACATTTAAGAAATCAGGAGAAAGGGAAATAAATATTTGATGAAATTCGCGCGTAACTTTTTATGGCAGTATTTTATAGATACATGTAAAAAATGACCATTGTACACCGATATAACGTGAGTACCACATCATAACGGAAGCTCAGATCTCATAAAGAGGGTGATATATAGGATGAAGCAATAATACGTTGGTATAGTTTACTCCAGCTGTATGCTATACAACAATCTGATATTTTGGGGATGTAATACAATGTTAATTGTGCATCTTTCAAAAATTGGGCGTCTTATAGGTAGCACAGTAAAATTCACTTTTTAAACGGAACATCCTGCATATCTTTACATTATTAAAGATTCCTAACTACACTCCATTTATCCTCAGATTATGAAAAGAACCCGTTTTGAGGTTTTCGAGTTACTACTGAATTACGTACATTCCGTTAACGAATTCTTCTGCAAATATTAAAGAAAAATCGTTCACATCGTTATGATATCCAGTTACATGAATAGTTTGCTAAACAGAAATTCGAAAAACGTTTTCCGTTTTAGAAAATTCTTCTTTTTGCAGTGTTATTCTCTGTCGAAGCAACTTTTCACAAAAATGCATCCGTAAATAAGCCCAACTTTCATTATTTATGCAGATGAAAATCAGCACCATTGGTGGAGCGTTAACGTCTGAGAAGGTGAGTATGTTGTAGGACCTTATTTTTTGAAAATAATTTAAATGGACCTATGTAATCGAAGTTCAACAAAACGAATTACCACGACTGTTGGCAAATATTCATATTGAAATCCGTAAAGAAATGTGGTTGCAGCATGACGGCGCACCTCCACACTATTCTACTTCTGTACCAGATTATCTTAATGACACACATTACGAGAGATGCTGGTTCTGTAAGATGGCGGCTTAGATCTCTGGATCTACCACATCTTGATTTTTGTCTATGAGGACGTGTCAATGAAATATACTGGGGCTTCAACAATTATTAACGCTTTTTAGAACTTAACATTTGAAGAATTACGAAAGCATTTTAAACATTTGTTAACTTAGGTCCTTCGTTCTTTCGTTAACGTCTCTATATTTGATTTAAATTAAATTAAGTACTACAGAATATTCTATCAACTTCGTCAAGTTCTGCATTGCTTTTGTATATAAAATATCCGCATCTATTAACAATTGAATTTTTATTATTCCGGATTTTTGCAGAAACTGCCAAAAATAGGTATAGGAAAACCAAATATGGACCAGATCCAGTCATATGCAGGGCGTTCCGTTTAACAAAATCGACACCAATATGTATATCCGGTGACAAAAACAATTTGTTGACATCGTCGCCCAATTTCGACCAACCCACGCAACAAATTTTATTGCTGAGTTTTAAAGCGAGTGGACGTAGGAATACTTTTCGATATTTACCGATTGAAGCCTAATATATAGTAGAAATACTAACTTTGGGAGTTTTCAATTTTTTTAACAGGGGAGAGGTTTGTAACTCGAAAATCACGAAACAGATTACTTTCATAATCTGAGAAAGAGTAAGTGTAGTTAGAGATCCTTAATTTTCGAACAAAATATGAATATATCTTTTGTAACTACCATTTTCACCCAACACTTCTGTAACTATTATTTTAATGTATAAACAATAACATTTCTTTGGTATTATATACATTGAATACTGTAATGATGCAGATAACGTCTCACAGGTTGTGATCAGCGCTATTTGGATTAGTGATCAGTTTGTCCACTTATCCAAAGTAAAGGTACTTCTATATTTTTAAATAGGAAAATTACCAAAATTTGCTATAGTAACAAAATAATCGTCGGTGCGATGGAACTATGGAGGGAGGCGACGCTAATTTGATATTCAACTTTGAGCCTATCATCGAGGTAACTTGTGTTTGAGTAAATTTCCAATAAAAAGGTGTTAATCTCCAGTAATTCAAAGTGTGAGTCGCGGTTATTGTTCAGAAGTAGCTGATTTCTAGAAAGAAACCGCATAAACTTCGGTCCTTAAGGTTAGTTTCGTTTAAATTCCTACAACTCATTTAAAAAATTTGTTTATCTCTTTAATTCAAATTTAAGTTGCCGAAAGAGTGTTTGAGAGGCACCCTCGAGTCCCACGACCCCAAATTTCATCTAAATAATTTCGAGAAATCATAAATTTCTAAGTTTTTCCTCTTTTCCTCTTAACTACCGATGTTTTTATTAAACCCACGAAGGCGAAATTACCCTAAAAATAGCCGGTAGAAAAGTTGCCTTCTATTTTGGGAACAATTGTCACCCATTTTTCGCTTAGATTGTACAGAGGTTGAGTTGAATACACTAATTATAACTAAATAGCCATAGAAGTTATAAATGTGATGGTTAGACGATGTCGAGAGGAGTGGAGGATGTCTTACCACGAGCACTTCATTTTTAACAATACAAATAGGTATTCTGGCTTGTAGTGTGTAAAGGTTTTGTGATAGAATAATAGCAATTCTAATTCTCTACGATTGTACGTTGATAATCAGCGATCGTAGTTTGTGCGAAATTTGACAGAATCTTCTAATGCCGAGGATCACTCTGAAACAAGAATTTTAAATTTTTTGAATCCATTGCGAGATGCCCACATCAATCGCCGAATGATATACGAGACAGCAAAACCGAAATTGTGATAATACAAATGTCTCATGCAACTGTTTCTTAATATCTCTACAGTTTGTATTAGAAATACTGCCAAACGGTTTACTTACGTCGTGCGTAAACATAAAGCATCTTATTATGAAAGCTTTCAATTCTGATACCGTCGGACGTTCATTTGTCGCAGCGCTGAAGTTACGTTACGTTCGGTTTTCAAATTCGTAATTACCAAAGCAACAAAGTGTACAACACGTGAACGCAATGCGTACATATCACAAGGGTTGCGGTGTACGTCGAATGGCACCCTAACTTGTGGAGTCGACCCCCCGTTGTCATGGTACCTCCATATAACGAACAATAATTGGAATGCACAATGACGACGGTCGTCGTTTCATTACACGGGAACAGTAATTGCAGATAATCACATATAACTGAGTGATGCACAGATCACATTACAAGAACCGAGATAATTAAACGTTGGCTTCGCGGTATTCCACCTTTTCTTAATGAATCAACGAATTTTCCTTTTTTATATGAACCTTTCTTACGTAACACTGATATGTTATTACAGTAAGTACATTAAATAATTTGATAACCATTTTCCGTGGTAATTCTTTGCATATCTTTTGCTCATATATGTAGAATTAAAACTATAGAGTAGGATATATGAAGCCCGAAGGAGAGTTTGCTAATACGGGATACTTGGTGTTCAGGGTCTTATTAGTTTTTGAATGAAGTGTTTGAATAGGCAATTGTTTAATTTTAATTTCATTGGTACTTTTGATTGCAATTATCATTTTTGAAAAACTAGAAGTCACATCAGAGATAAATATTTTTTTTTTTGGTTTTAAGTCATAAATATCCCGTTTTAGACAGACACCGATGCGAATAAAAAAACGGGATATCTATTTTTTACTGATTCCATAGCGCATATGCTTTGGGAACAATGGGGCAAAGCAAAGAAACTCAAAATGTTCTGCACAAATACATAAATTTAAGAAAATACACTTCTTAAACGAAAAGGAGAAACGGTATCTTTTTTTTACAAAATTCACAAGTAAGAGCTTGGTTATTGTCGAATTCTTTTCCCGTACAAGCTTCGTGTGCCCAACCTTGGTACTAGTTGAGTAGTTACTAGACACCTTATCCAATAATTTTCCGTTTTAGATTTTGAATAAAGTTCAGTGCAATATATGCAGGTCACATCTCCGTTTTCATCTTCTAAACTGGGACGTTCATTATCTCCCGCCTTCCTTCCTCTTATTGTTTTGTTCACTGGTTCTTTTGTCTTCTTACTCTCTCGCTTTTCTCAATTTAACAGCTTCTAGAATTCTTAATTTCTGCTTTTGCTTCTATTATTCTTCTAGTTGTCTTCTTTTTTTCGTATTCCTGAATTTTGACTTTGGCTCTTTTGTAAACCTTTTACGGAGAGACTCTTCAAGTTCATCCTTATATGGTGTCGATGTTAACACCGCAGTTTAACTCTTTCTTCTCGTTAGACTAATTTTTAGTTCGGAATGAAGGAGTGGCACAACTTCGTTTGGCGTTACCGCAAAATTCTTGCTACTATAGGAACACGAAGGAGTTGCAATTGCATAAAACTGATTTGTAGGAATTGGACCAGGCGTAGTGTCTCGTGCGCCGGATCCATTTGCAGGAGTTAATTATTCTTCTGAGGCTTGAAATTTCGCTAGGCGGTCTGTAAGGTGGTTTTCTCGATGACGTTCCTGGTGGTGGACTAGTGATGTTCTTGGTGATGAATTTGTGGTCATTTCCTTCACATGGAATGTTTGTTTGATCTTCTTTGGGTCTATTTGCAGTTTCAGTTGGTTCAAACGTCCACCGCCCAAATGTCTTCAGATGGATGCACATCTATTTTCTTAAATGTACTAACTGGTATTTGGATGCTGGCAAATTTCATAAATGGATTTCCAGTTTGCGATGTCGTAACAGACCTTCGTGGACTATTGGTATGGATTGTATGCCCATCAAGAAGCAAAAAAAAAACAGGTTTCTGTGGTTGGATTGGAAAAAGCAATGAAATAATCGAACCAGCTGAGAAATAAAAAAAATAAAATAAAAATTCGACCTGAAGGATGATGAGCTGCACTGGCGGGAGGCGCCTTATCCAAGAGTTCTGGCTTCATTCTAGCTCTGGGGGAAACAAAGAGTGGTGACACAGAAAACTAAGTAATAAATGAAGTGATCTGATAACACGTTTAATAGTAGAATTGAAATCAGATTGCCTTGGTAATGCATTACTGAGTGGTATAGAAGTTATCGTAAGCCTGGACTATTTTGTTATTGAGGACATTTCAAGTTCAATGATTAGTTCAGTATTATGTTTATGTTGTTATTCCTACAATTTGGACTTCGCAGCATGGTTACTGTGTTACATTGAATAGCAAATACATGAAAAATGTAGTCTGCCGTAGATACAGAGATTGCAACGAAGACGACTTACGAAAAGCTGTAGAAGAAGCAAGAAGTAGATAGTTATCTCAAAAAGTGGCATCAACGGAACTTTAACAACAATTAAAAAACAAAATATAAAGTCTGCTCAGAACAGTTTTCGACGTCCTTACGTGCGAGGTCCTGTCTCCGAGGAAGAGATCAAAAGGTTTCTAGTTTGTTTGGACTTTTGCGAATTCTATCTGTCTGGTGAGGATACATAGCGGACCGGTCTCATACATACAGACAGATCAATTAATTTAGTTGTGGCAGCGTGTAGACGTGTTTTGAAAACTTTCGCGTACTATTGAAAATTTCAAGTTCATAGTTTAATTAGCGGTACGTAAACAATGGTATAAATAATGAAAAAAATTAGAGTATCAGAAGAATAAGTAATTTAATCGAATTATACAGGGAGGAATAAAATTTATGGGATCCAAAAAACTGCGACAGCAGGAACAATTGAGTGAAATTTTTGATGTACACTGCAGTTCGAATTTTTTTTACGGACTCATTCGACTAGTTTGCATATCTCTTTTCTTCAGAGGACGGTTTGTCAATGTCTGCTTGGTGTGGACCCGGCAATATATGTAAATTTACGAAGTATATTGTATAATGTGATGAGAGATGCCTTTTGCGTGAAGCCAAATCGCGCTTTCGTGTCGTCATCGATTGTTAACATTTGTAAATATTTTGTGTTTACTCAGAACTTGTGTGGATATAAAAGCAGTTCTATGCAACTGGAGAATTATGATCTATTAAAACACAGTTTGTATCGACATCTCAATATTGGAAGTAGAACAGGGTTTGGAAATAATTATTTTATAAGTATTTGAATATTCCATAAAATACAAGTTGTTATTACAAGTGTTGACTTTATGTGTAAATTATCAAAATGCCATGAGCACGTCATGATTCTGGAGATTGTGTGTAAGACATAAAAGGTACGTTGAACCAAATGTCTTTGAAATTGGAGCTATCTGATCAAATAAAATTAGAGAAAAGTGTTGAGCAAATTAAAGAAAAAAATCATCTATTCAGACATATCGTCAATGTATACGCAATCAATAGCTCCCACCTGTCAATAACAATGCTTCTAATCAATTCAAATATTTTCCCTGAAAAGGGTGAGAGGTTTTATCGAAGTTAACACCGTTATTTTTGGTTAGTTTTAAGATGTGATAAGAACAATGTTTAAACAATGATTAAATCGATTAAAATGATTACCTATCTTTATTATCTAAAATTGTCATCGTATTGCTTTTGTTTTTAAATAAAAACTTATCTCTATTTATTTATCTTCAAGTCTCTTAGCAATTTTTTATTCTTTAGGTGTAGTAAGAATGTATAAGATTAAATTTACCAAAGTTGCTAAATTTAGTTTTGGAAAATGTTAAATTTAATATTCTAAATCTACTCTCTAACGTTAAAATAACTGTCACCTAGGTATAGGCGCCGCGCTCTGTACATGTAGACCGCAAAAATTAAACGGAATTCTAAAAATAAATGGTCGACAAAAAATCGAACAAAATTCATATGTCCAACAGAGGGTTGGAGCGTATTTAGGAAGGCATAGCGTATTTCAGTGGCCTTAACATCTTTGACACCAGTGATTGACAGTTCAAGCGGCCGGCCGCCTCTTGACAACTGTTTCCGTTTATAATGTAGACTACAATTGACCATTTATTTCGGCTTTGGAGACCGATTTCAGCAAGTACATGTTAAATTTCAAAGAAATTAAACCTAACGGACACTTCTTGTGTAAAAATAATCAGAGTGTATTATTGAGAATTCTGGCATGTGATAGAAAGAAGAAAACTAACACAGTGCCGTCAAACCTAAATAAGGAGCAGATTTTCGAAAACCAGTAAGATACACTATAACATGTATTAAAAAAAGCATCAGGTTAAACAGACTCTAAAGCAAATTTTTTTTTTGTAAACTATTTCAATTTTCATACAGCATTGATGATCTTTATAGCATGAAGCAACATTTTTCAAAAAAAATGTTATGCATTCATCAGTTTCAGTGTTTTTTCTTTTTCCTATTATTTCTATTAGACCATTTAGGTAATTTTGGCAAATTTCTAAAATATTTGAATATTTAATTTGAGTACGTATAATTAATTTCTCAGAAATACAATCTGTTTTCTATACGGTTTGTCGAAAATAAATCAATAAAAAGCCCCCTTTTCGAATATATCGATGGTATTTTGCTGATGTTTGAGGAACGACATTTAGTGATTGGTCTAAAATCTGACCATCTTTTAGACTTAAGTAAAGCTATTGATAGTGTTTGATCCTCCTACGGGGGGATATCAGGGAAATCGATTCTCTAATACAATCTTATCTTGATAACAGGAAACAAATTATCAGCCTTAGATCAAATAATGATAATCTGTTTTCTATGATATCGGACGATTACAGAGGGGAACACTACAAGGAAGAAAAGAAAATAAGACAATGTTTTTTAAATGTATGTGAAGCTATAAACCAGAGGGCGTAATAAATTGAATTTCATTATATTTCAACATTAATCGATGATTAATAAATCACCTTCATAATGCCTAGGCATCTTCCTCACTCTAGGTAAAGCTGCTTCATTAAAGCTTGCTAATTACTGCTCAGCCCTATCGAACACAGAAATCATTGCCTTCAATTAGAATAACTTGAATTGACATGAATTCCCAAGATATCCCTATTAGCTTTACCACTTGCTTGGCTATTTTATTTAGATATTTCTTCAGGAAACAACAAGAGAACATCCTATTATATTTAGACATTTGAATCTTGAAATTGGAATTGGGTAAATCGAGTTGGTCATTATTGGTAATATACTAAGCTGTGTCTTCTTGCAGCGACTTAGATGTTATTTGACCTTCTTTGAGAATTTATATTCTCTAATTTATGTTTACTAACACTGGCGGTTCTATAGCGTTGTAACATTGCTTTTGTACTTATGTTCCTTGTGACATAAACAACTATGGAACGATTTGAGATTTCACTATGCGCTTTTTTTTTAATTCGTTGGGTCGTTCCTGGGTACTGTCGACCTCATGGAGATGGGGTTAAGTTATCAAACTTCCAGGTATCTTCTATGGATATATGTTAAGATATTGAGATGCGTTCCTTATTTCTAGTGGTGCGTTTTACTAATTGAAATTGAGGCCGTCGGTGGGATTTTTTCCTCTACGTGGAAAATTCTTTTTCATTGATTTTCATAGAATTTACATATAAAGAACGAGGTTTGGTAAATTCCTGATAATGCCAAAATTCCTGTACTTGAGTTAATTTCACCTTGTGCGTCGAAGAATGGTGAGTTTTTAACTTAATTGTTAAGTTAATGCTTCTTTGTATTTTATTAGTAGCAGTGCCAGCGGGTGCAATGCTCTAAACAGCAGATTACGCTCGAATACGTATATATTTTTTCAGAATTTATTATTTGCATTAAAATTGAAAATAGAGCATTATTCAAAATAAAAAAAATTCTTTTCACCTCGTGATCACCCACCACCGCTGCTGACAACATTGACGATAGTATAAATACGTCACTTCGGGGTATAAGATTAACGCCCCCTAAAGATAAATATTTCAATTCCGTAAAAAAAAGTTGAAGCGTTTCTGTTAACTATAGATTTTTTATGTGTATACAACCAAATTGTTGATTAATTTTTTCGTTGTCTCCAGTCTTCCCTTGTTTGATGCATCATCAGTGACTACTATTGCTCTTATACTGAACGAGAAAGGCACGTAAAACGATAAAAAAGTATCATTATTTTTCTTTTCTCATGTTTACTTTTACTCATTATTATTATACTTTAAAAGCAAACATCAGGAAAAAGTTTGATAATCATCAAACAATCTTATGTGTAAAATCTAAAATAGAATCCTCCTTTGACCTATTTCTTCCGAAATTGGAAGAATATTATATGATCTCGGAACCGGCTAATTATAAGTCAATTTTATAAGCGGCTGTGGATCGACGAGAGCACCGACGTACATGCATTCTTGACCTACGTTAAGTTTATAGTCTCGAATTTCACTACTCATATAAGCCCTCCCGCACATCTACACGCACTGACACAAAAAGAGAGAGAAAAGGAACGCACCGTACAAAAAGTGCACAATTATAAGGACCCATTACCCGCATCGCCGTACCAACAAATTGTGATATTTTTTCCGAACGGGAAAAAAAAGGCATATCCGTATGATCGTATAAAACACGCTATTTAAACTATTAACAGAAGTGAATGAAAGACCTCGCTCACGAACCTACCGACCAACGAGGCAGCCAGCCATCGACAAGTCCATTGTGCACATTTATAAGCACAATGGATGGCCATGATTATCGAAGGATGCATACAAAAATAGATCGAATTACACGTATGCTTTCGACGACATAAAAGCACAATTCCAGAAGATGTTCGCTTAAAATGCTATTGAAATATGTCACTTCTATAATACCGAAAAAAGGCAGTGTTTTTCTATTTTATTCACAATAGTTGACTAATTTCCTTTTATTTATAAAAATTTTGATTAACTAAACTAGATTTGTTTTTACTATAACGAACAGAATGAATATTTTAGAAATAGGTACGTGAAGTTGGCTTCCGCACTTTCGATTTTTTAAAATTTGAAAACGTCCGCGTTTCGTGCTGATTTGTGCGGTAACAATTTTATTTTGTATTCATCCCATTTGAGTTTGAAAAACGAGGGGCAACTTCATGCAGTTCCCCCACATTCACCTTTCCAAAATTTGACTAGGCCATCATTTTCTGCCCGTCTTGTGTTGATTGTGTAAAAAAAAAATATTTTGTGCATATCTCCATGATATACGGGAATGAGGGTTGCTCAGACACTTATTTAGCAGTCACCATATCAATTTTTCGATTTTTGAAAATTTTATATTAGCAACGTTTTGTGTTCGCCATACGCTCATTTATGCCGTAAAATTTCGTTTTGTGCTGGCACCGTTTTCGAAATATTTGAGAATGAGCGTTAGTGCGGATTCTTATTCAATAGCACTCACGCCGATCTTTCGGTTTTGGAAAATTTAACAATGCAATCGTTTTGTGCTCGTTTTGTACACGTTTTGTGCTCTAAAAATGTTATTTTGTCCTCACGTTCTTCCGGAGGTAATCGATACCCGTTTAATGCATTCTGATAGTGATTGGACGTTTTCTATGTTTTCATCTTTCGTATTTCGTTCTTGCATGATAAAAAAAGATAAACGTTTTCTGTCGTCAGTGGTAGCTAGATTAAACCCATTTCAGTGATAATGTTTCCAGGCTCGGAGAAGTTGGCTCCCGCACTTTCGATTTTTTTAAATTTGAAAATGTCCACGTTTTGTGCCCGTTTTGTGTTGCATTTTTGGAAACATTATTACTGAATTGAGTTTAATCTAGTTACCACTGAGCACAGTATACGTTTTTTTCTTTTTTATAATACAAGGACGAAAGATGAAAATGTTGGACATCTAATCATTATTCGTACACAATAAAAGGCTATGACGAGGGAACGCTTACACACAGAGAAGGTTGCCTGCACGGTCACATTTTTTGTAAGTTATTACTTCTAGAACTCGGGGGATTTCATAGTATTGCATCACATTATTTTAAAATAAATAATAGAAAGTGATTTTGAAATTTGTAAGTAAATAATCATTTGAAATTTGTAAGTAAATCATTATTTATCTGTGTGGATGATTCCATTATCAAAGCCTATCTAAATGCACGAATGAAATGTTTCCTGCCCTTGGAATAAACCCAGATAGTACTGGCTAGTCATCAACAGATATAAAGAAAAGCTTTATTCTGTTTTAATACAAAATCTACTTGTATACTCAAATCACTTTCTTATTAGCACAGGTAGCGTAATGTCTAGGTCGCCAAGGTATCGGCCTCGGATCGAGCCCCGAACTCGCAACTTTCTTAGAGGAAGGTCTTCCTTAGTTACTCCTCTAAGTCTACCGAATGCTTCTCAAGTGAAGTTGTTTTTAGTTTAGCCAAAAGAAGTAGCATTTGCATTGTGTTAGATGCCATTAAGTACATAAGTGTCCATTATTTCCATGTTCGACTTCAGCTAGACAGTATATGTAACAAGGCCTATATGTTTATAGCCGTCTTTTCTTGGCCGAATTCATTACTGGTTTATGAATCTTTTGTTTCAAAACATTTGCCCTGTCTCTTGCTATTAGCAAGTTATGTATGTACATAGATAGAGTGGAAAATTTATGCTTCAAAAATTGATTTCGCCCATTCAGAGTGAATATTATCAGAAAAATAAAATTGCGCAGTACATACCTATATGTGCTGCATGTCCCATTGAATTTTCGGGTTCTGGACCATCCTTTGTAAGCGCGTAAGAATTGGTTATTTTTAGCGATCACCCCTAATATGAATACAATGTGTTTTCTTGACGATCGTAATTTATAATAATTTCATTGCATTATTGCGCATTATGGTCGACAACACGATACCTGTAACATATACGAATATTCATTTCAATCGAACCGCGAGCCTAGGCAAGACGACGCATTTGAAAGTTGGGGAAACCGAAATAGTTTATACATAATAACCAAAACAAATTATTTTATCATCCCTAGGCAGTATATAGCCATTAACGTCAGTACGTTACCTGATACTTCCATATACATTCGAACGTTAACAGTATTTTAAAGTTTGGATGCAGCAGGAACGCGCATCCGACGAAAAAACTCAAAAATCCCAGGAATTCCCACAAATTAGGGGTTAATGCCACATAAAATATCGAGTCTCTATTAAGGAGCCTTCCGCTGTGTTGATCTTTATTAGACGATTTGGAGGCAGTATGCTTTTTTTCCATTTTTATCGTAGTCGAACGCTATGAAATATGTTCTTCTATTTTACATACGAAATATTGACATTTTCGTACTGAATACAAATTAGTATGTATATAATAGTATCAAAATAGAACTTATGCTAATTGGGTACAATTATCTAATTATTACTTTGAATCATGAGCATTTATTGTTATACTAAGGAAATTATGTGTAGAAAAAAGTTTTGTTGAGTTGTTCTGTCTCTAGCAGTAAATCCTTAAGATTTACATTAGTAATATTAGAGCATTCTGACTGCGAAAGACTCGCGTTTCTACTTGTACTTGGCTGGGATGAAAACATTTATGCTACTTGAGGTATCAATGTAACGCTCGACTACAGCAGACGACTTCCATCTTGAATGGCGCATTATTGTGATTTAATCGCTACCTGCATTGGTTAAATACGAAACACTGGAGCGTCGAAAATAATAACCACTATGTACCTCAGGATTTGGCAGTTTGGCAGTTGAACAAAATGGATGTATGAAACCCAAAGCTTGAATATACTCCAAACTTTCGTTGCGTGCATTATGTTATCCAGCCTTCTCCAGAAGAATTATTTATTTTGCCTCATTCTGGCATTATTCTGCGTACATTAATTATCGAAGTGTTCATATTCTTTTCATATACTTCACATGACTTACTAGGTAAATTAATCAACTGTTATTGCTCGCAGCTCAAATGGAGTTTAATTTTATGTTATTCAATGTCGTCCATTTTTATATGTAGGTACTTTTAAATAAAAATATATAATTGGAATAACAATTTATGCATTTAGACAATATCAATGTGGTGAACATATATTCAATGTTAATATGCCCAACTTCCATATCAGACAAACTTAGATGTATCTAATAGTTGTCAAAAAATATGCAATAAAATTGTTTTAGATCCTAGAAGCGCAAACTAGACAAAATTGTTTTAATGTTTTTCAAAATATTTGCCATTAAGATGTATACACCTTTGTAGATCCGTTAGCTAATTTATGGAAAAATTTTTCAACTCTGAAGATAGTAGCTCCAAAAAAGTGGTTATCGAAGGCTTCAACAGTTTCTTGATATCGGTGTCCCGGCATTCGCTGAGGGCAATGGGACATTAATTGGATGGTTTTCCTCTAGAAATAATCAATTGCTTAACGTTCTGTGTGAGAGGTGGCGTTGCCGTGAAGAAGGGTGTTGCAATGTTGTCATTTGTTTTTCCTGATTTCATTGATCACTCCTGGGAAACAAATTGCTATATATATATTTAGCATTGTTCGATCTTTCAAAGGAGTACTTGGTACAACGAAAGAAATAAGCAATAATTTTCTTGGAAGTGCTTCATGAACAAACAATTTTTGTTGGATTCGGTTCATCGAAAACCCAAAATTTAACTGTTGCTTAGCTTCCGGCTTGTACGAAAACATCAAAGTTTTGTCACCTATACTATATTCTACGCGGATTTTTAAGTTCGTCTATCGAATCTTTTGGGCATTTCCATGCACTATTTGACTTTTTTGTGCTTGGGTCAAGTGATGTAGAATGCATTATCTTCACCTAAGTGTTTATGCATAATCGAATGTCGAAGAGATACCTTTATCTCATGGTAAGTCACATGCCGATGCTCTTTAATCATGTTGCGCACAGCATTTATGTTTTTTTAAACAAGCACCGATTTTGATTGATCCTCACTGATGGAAGCACGACCACGACGAAATTTTGAAAACCAGTCGTAAATACGTCTTTTCTAATGTTGCTTCATTACTAAAAGTTTTATTGACAAAGTTATACAAAGATAACCTTCACCTGAAGTTTGATTTTTTTCACAAAATTGCTTTTTATACAAACTACTTCAAACTATTTACTGCTTCAACAAGTACATACGTTAAATTTTGCGAAAATAGCAATATTAAATCTCAATAGCGCCATCTGGAGGTCGTTTATAAGAACTTAAAACGTTACCCTTGTATACAGTCTATTCTATTTAAAAAAGACTAACACTGATCCTTTGTAGCAAAATTTATACACCCTGTATACTTCGACATAATTTTATGTTATGTAGACCTGGTCTCTGAATATTTGTTATTTGAAAACCTTTCCTTTAAATTGCTCAGGATAGAAGTTATCTCATTTTTAATTGGAGTATAAATGGAATTTATTTCACTGTAGTATAGTACACACAGGGTACATCCATAAGATGTTATTCTAAATTAAGAATAAATATTGTTGAGTATAACAGCCAGACGAAGAAAATAAAAGACTCAATTTTTAGTCGCTGAGCTTTCGTGATTTAATTAATGCTATCTGTAATTCATAAGGATAACAAGTATTGGTAACATTTCGATCCGACCAATAATTCAATTACTTACAATAAGAGACATGGAGCTGTATTGCAAGAAAAACATCATATGGTGCGAAGCCGTTACATCATTTACTCTTTCGTGCAAAAATCGAAGTACCTCATTTTTCAACATATTTCACTCAAAAAAGAAGAGATAACTTTCGGTAAAGTTTTGTTATATCTAACTTCATTAAATTTCTAGTTATTTTTAAAAATACGCGTTTTGAGTGTTTCGTATTAAAATCCATTTGAGTACAAATAATTTATTGAAAATAATACCACATAATAGATTTTATTTAAAATTCAGTTATAGATTGTTAAGAAATTATTACCAACTTGTTACAATCAATTAATTTGCTAGGTAATCGTATTTAACATGTTAATGATAATTTCGTAGAAAAAAAATTATCTTTGCAAGCAAGTTTAATAACATGCCTCATATTGCTTAATTATTGTTTTATTCGTAGTTTATTATACGTTTTGCGAATATTTCGTGTTTTCGTTGAAGTGAACATCAGAAATGTACGCGCAAAGGTAAGGTAGGTAGTCAAGCTGGCAGGTAAGGGTGGCTGCAGCGGAATAATGGTGTAATCTGATATCTGTGAGCGGCTCCCTATTTACACAGTGAACATCCGATGAGGACTAACAGACAGGGAAACTGAAATGCGTTCAATAATCGCAACGATTTTGGATCACCAAGCACACTCCTCCTTCTCTTTGGACGGCATTGTGCGTGTGAATATGTTTCTTTTACAATAGAGAAATAGGTTGCGTCCATACTTAATTCAGCGAAATTGAAATTTAAAATACCAAGTTACCCCTATCGAGCTTATTCAATTAGATATTTTTTTTTAATTTGATGAAATACTGTGAGATGGAGGGGCTGTTTTAATACTCCGCTCAAAAATTGAAGTGGTTATTTTCTTTTTTTTTTGTAATAAATTCTTAATTTTAATAATGTTGCAGATTTATTGTTCTCCAATTTAGGTATTGTTTGATTCTTTTATATACGTTTAAAATTACAAAAGTAAGCTCTCCGTAGTGTACTCACTCTATTTGACATTCTTTCAATTAAATTGTTAATGAAAGGCTGAGGACTATTTTGCCAAATATCATGTAAAACATTGGCAATCTGCTATAATGTCTGGGATGCCTACTCTAGCCGATTAAATTCTCTTGAAATTTCAGCCTAGACATGTTCAATGCAATTTATATCTGGAGAACAAGCTGGCCAATCTATTCGTCAATTCGTCAAAGCGGTCGTTCGTGGTGAAGTCGAGTATTATCGTCGATTCAGCGATGGCGGCAGCAAATGGTACAATAATTGGTTTTAAAATCATATGACGATACCATGTCGCATTACTTTGGAAACAAATGCGTCCCCAAATGTTAAAACTAATTCTCCATCGAAAACTGTAACTGTAACTTGCCGGAAAAAGCTATTAATTCTATAAAGGTTGTAAAGGTAGGGTTTTTGCATGCAGTAAGGACTAAAAGACGACCTTTTGCAGGGGCTGTAGCTGTATCTCTTCCTCCACTCCACCATGAATTCATATCGCACTCTAAACACAATACTTCTGTGTTGATTCCATGTTCTACTAACCACACTTTGGGAAACATTGAATCGATTAGCAAGTTCTTGTTGAGTTAAACTGTCGTTTAATGAACGCACTAGTTGTACAAGTTGGACGCATTTCAAAGTAATTAATTTAAGTCACAAATGACAATAATCAATAGGAAATCTGTTAAGCGTGTCACCATCGTACGTATGGAGACGAGCAAAGCTTATTACAAATGAAAGAATTGTGTTTTATTCAAAACCATTGGAATTTATTATTTATCTAGACAAAAGAAACTAGATCTTTTTGTTTACAATAGTTCGAGATACTGGTAAAACCTAAAAAACAGAAAAAAGAGCAACAACAAATATTTTGTGTTTTAAATATCCACTTCAATTTGTGAGCTAAGATATCTAAGTATGTAAATATTTCTATTCAACTAGCCATTTTAATTTTTACGCACTAGCATAGTTGAAAATACAGTTTGTGTTGCATAGCGGCACATGGTATAAATTGTATTACCTTGTTGAATAAACTCTAAAAATAGGCGGGTTCAAAGAGGATTAGGACTAAGTAGTCAGTGCACATTGCTCGTAAACAGAAATAATGCCATTGTGGTGAACAGTTTAACGCATGAATTCAGATGTATGGAATTTTGAAACGCTACGTCGGCGCCTAAACCTGTTTGCCGGCAAATATACTTAAAAATAGCTGATTTTAAGTGTTGGTTTTTGATGGTTTTCTTGTTGTTAGTCCTTCTGTAACCCTAGTTGATACTTCGGAATAATATTTATTTCTAAGTCTACAGAGGTAGGTATTCCAGAAAAGTCAAGGAAACAAAATAATTTTAAGTATTCAAATATTCGTTGAATGAATACGATTCTACATTAATTAAGTATTCAAACAATCCTCCTTTCTATTAGTATTAGTTTTAATGAAAACGGTAGTTTGTATAGAAATGTAAACTAGAGTAATACATATTTCTTTCTGTTAAAGTTAACCTATGTACACGGTATGTTAATAATAACTGATTGACACTTTCACGTAGTTGTATACTGATAAAAGACATTTTTTTAACGAGTTTTTAACGAGCATGATTGTATTTAGAATCATTTTTTAATCACCTTAAACAGAAAAATGATGCAATTGTAATTATATTGTGACGATATTGTTTATTTGGGTTGGAAAGTGTTCCAAGTTGAAAGGTTTATCTTGTTAGTTCCTTCAAATTGCGAGGCCGAGCATTTCAATTTTTCCCAGATTGGATTTCATCCTTGTCTTACACATTTAGTAAGATAAGTTTGGTAAAAGAAAAGGTCCATTAAACAACTTGTGTTGCGAGAAATCAAAATTACTAATGTAAAACAGAATTATGTTTCTTTGTATGAAAACTTTAATTCAGCATACTTGTTGTTCATATGTAATAATCAAAATTCGTATAATTCTTATGGTAACCAAGGCCGTACTAGGACGTCCCCATGGAATCGTAAGGCATATCAAATGGTTGTTATTACATCAAGGCTGTCATCTGACTTAATCGATTTAATAACCTATGAATGGAGATTAAAAAGATAGTCGAGGAAATAAACAAACCTTTTTCGACCACGATAACCTTATAAATAATTTTAAATTTTTAAAATTTAAAATAATTTATCAAGAAAAAGTTCAAAATCAAATAATTTATGGGATCGTCTTCATAATCAGATCAAGTTATCATTTACAATTAGTAATACCATTTGGGCCTTCTAACCAACAAATTTTCACCACCTACGGATTTAGGATCACCGCGAAAAGGTTTTGGATAAATCGGCCTCGCGTTCACAAGGATTTCAAGATCAGACCATCAAAATCGAATTTTAGGTACCGAAAATTATATAAATTGCCCAAAAATAAACATAAATTCAATTTTTTTAAATCAATTTCTAAATTTTAAATTTAATATTTAATTAATTTAATTAAAAAAAATAGCTGTCGGTTAGGGATTGTATAATTTGCTTTTACTTATTTTAAAAAGAAGTAATCTAAATTTGTAGGATGAATATAATTTAAAACAACACTAAAATAAAAACAAAACTCGCTGGATTCATTTTAAAAAAGTCTCATTTTGTAATGGGACGCCCTTGTCCAGTATTAATTTCAGTTCACATTTATTTATTGCTATTCAATAGAATTGACTTCATTTTACTTAAAGTGTATTTGTACTATTATTTTATTCACCCCTTTGTGAAAGGATTGCATATTTTTCTTGGTCGTTTCCCGCCATATCTGTATATGACATGAATTGCTTGTTTCGGTTAAAGTATTGATTTTATCACTCATGTGATTTGTTGTGCGGCTCGTGATTGGTGCGAGATAACGACAGCGACGATATTCGGGGGAAAACACGTGAAATGGTAATGATATCATTAACACCAACATTTGAAATATACTGGACTTAGCAGCTAAGTTAACAAAACGGATGGACACGTGGCCAACGTCCAAAGAAGACGGCGGTTGGCTGTAAAAATCCCAACTGCCGAGAAAAAGAGGTAAAGCGTAACTATTCCCCGCTCTCAAAATACAGTTATGTTTTTCAATGATTTAGAGTCTGAGAAGGTCCTTATTTAAGATGAAAATTTGGAATTTTTACAAATAAAGAATTAATCACGTCGTCTATCTTTAACTTTCTCGTCGAAATTATTATAGTTCAGTTGCCCACTAGTTTGCTAGTCAACCATATAGGAAGTGTTTGAAAGTTATAAACTGTGAATGTCACAATAGATTATAAATGTGAATGTAACAACGAAAAAAATAACATTCATTTGTCTGTAGGTTGTTATGCGCAATCTTTATTTAAAGGTATAGAAACGGAAACGTGCAATAGCGAATTCAATAAACACCACAGGCAGTCCTAATCCGTCTTCTTGCAATAACGAAGGAAGTTATTGAAAGGATTCTTTTTGTTGGTGCGTGAGCCACATCCGTCGACGCGTTCGTCGTTCGTAGGCTTCTCAAGGACACGCTTCGACAATTTCGATAACACTCAAAAAGCGAATTTATGGCTTCGATCGGACGGCGGTCATTCGCTTATTTTAGTTAATGCTATTAGGTTTCAGGTGCAAATTACAACGTTCAATCCTGTCCAGGAATATCTCATTCTGCTCGAATCGAAAGTTATAAATTTGTTATATGCATTACTAATTGCTAGTAAAAAAAATCAATCAGACAATCTAATGATTGCTTTAGTATTAATTGCGACGTAACATTTACTACCGTCAGGTAGTCTTTGATTCTTCTATTCGTATGACAGACAAGGATGTATGAGAAGTACCTGGATACAGGCGGTTTGTGGGGTTTATCTGTGTTACCGACTGTGAGTACCATTCTTCAGTCGTCGTTTGTTAAAATTTCGGTAGGATTCATCGAGTGGCGTTATTTTGAAAGTTGTTGAAAGTGGGCAAGTTAATGTATCTCTGAAATCATGGAAGAACAACAATACCAGCCAGTGATACGATATCTATTTTTGGATGGAAAAACGTGTGCAGAATTCAAAGAAAAGATAGATAAAGTTTATAAGAACCATTCAGCTTCGATGAACATCATCAAGTACTGATTTAAAGAATTTAAGCGTGGCAATCTACGATAACGAGCGGCCAGGTAGTTCCAATAAGGTGACTACAGACGTATAATCAATAAAGTTCATCATATTGTGTTAGCAGACCACGGGTGAAGGTTAGAGAGATTGCTATTATGGCAAGTGTCTCAACTGAACGTGTGTAAAATACGAAAAATTGAGTATGAGACCTATTGGTTAGATGGGTGCCGCGTCTGCTGACGATTGATCAAAAAAGGAATCGTCTGATAACTTAAAAGTAATTACTTATGTTTTTGCGGCGTTATGCAACTGCAGATGAAATACGAATCCATCACTGCACGCCAGAAGTCACGAAGGTTAGTGCGCCCAAGAAGGCGAAAACGGTTCTATCAGTTGGATAACCTATGACGACGATTTTTTGGGATTCGCAAGGCATAACCTTAACTGACCATTCGAAGAAAAGGAGGATAAATAATTTATTGTACTGATTCGACGCTGAACTAGAGATAAAAGGGCCTCAGCTAGTGAAATCTAGACCAGTTACGGTACCAATGGATCCCCCTTCCACCATATTCGCCATGTAACTTCTTTCTTTTCTCAAACTTGAAAAGACTACTAGGCGGAAAGCGGTTCACGTGAAATTGTCATTGTTGAAACAGAGGCTTTATTGTAGAGTTTATCAAAAAGTTGCAACATCGCTGAACTAATTCTATACAGCTACAAGATTATATCGAGAAATAAATTTACTAAATGCAAAACAATTGCGTTGTCCTCCACAGCTATCTAAACACCACCCCGTGCATCGAAATGAGCTAGAGCAGGTGAAAACTCGAAAGCCTACGGATTACTCTGAACCATTCAGTTGTCTTCTCAATTCGCAAAATTCGAATGAGCAGTGTGAAATCACTTTTGCTATATGAATGGGAAACTTTGTCACTAACGTGAAAATTCTGAAGAGGAGGAAGGCTCATTATCAACAAATCTTGGAAGAGTATTACTCCTATTGAAGTAGAAATAACCAGAATAGATTACATATTAAGGAAAAACAGCACATATACATAATGAAGTAAGCGCTTTCATGGACGTCCACATAGCAAAGATGAGTGAATGAAGACTTCAGATAGATGCAAATAATTGCCAAAGCTAACCACAAAACTGATCGGGTAAGCTTTATGGATGTCCTATACTCCATCACATACAGCGAGTAATCTTCGCTGGTTCGGAGGTTAGTGACTTTATAAATGGAGATTTTTCTAAGCGGTTTTGCTCCTTGTTATAAGGCTCGGTTGTTGGCGTGTTTTATGTTGAAACCTGTAGGCTGTCTCATAATTTCGTAGCTACCTAAAGTTGTATTCTTTAGATGGATGCAATATATTATTGCATTTTTGGAATCCTGAGTCAAAATGTAACAAGATGCTATTGTCCTAAAACTAAGTGATTTGGAGTAGTTAGCCTTTCTTTGAAAAATCCGACATTTGCAGAAATCGTTACTTCTCCGGGAGGGCGATTTCTGGTACCTAGATTAGGCACGAAAAAACCTAATCCTAATAAGTGAATTGCTTGCATTCTAGTGAGATGAATCTATCTATTCGTTCGCTCTATAAGTTCGTTATAACGTGATTAATTAGTTTGTTTAAAATAAAAGTTAATTAAACACCCTATGGCAAATGATCTGCAAGTGTCCTTTATGTATGGTAATGTTTTATGAGGGCTATGCTGCAAAATTAAATATTGTAAACATATTAGTAAATACAACAAACAATAGCTATAAATATACAAGTTGCAATAAATTAGAGGAAAAGAGAAACAGAAAACTAAACAGAAAAAAGTAATTGTTTTCTTTAGTTAATTTACCTAGACGAGACATGCGGATCTTCCATAAAGGACGCCAAAACTACAAATTGATTTATCGGCTAATGCTCTTTTCTTTTTTGTGGATCTGCATTTTGTATTTGTACCCTTCTCAGATCTACCCATCAACCGTTCGAATGTTGGTGAAAGTGGTGAATTTGATTTCATTTTATCTGGATACCAATGTACGTGCAAAGCCAGTAAACAGTATTTGTAACGTAGCATTAGAAGGCAAATCACATCTAAGTATTTTCTTCTAGCAAAAATCTTGTAGTTTTTCATTCTCATATACTGACATCTATGCTTGAATCTTACTCTACTACAATTTAAAAGAATATCCGAAGAATATTATAAAAATTATATTTCAGGTGAAATAGTTAATACAATTAAATAGTGAACTAGAGTTAAATAGTGAATAGTCTAGAAGCTGTTAAAATCATTAAAAAATGTGGAGATAATAGATAAATAGGAACACCATTTAAATATTTGATACTTAATTACTGCGAGTCAGGAAAATGAGTTGAAGATGCAAAATATTTCCAAAACGACTAACTCTAGGTATAGGGAAAGTTTTACATAACTAACACAAAACGTTAAATATTATGCTAAGAGTTTGCAGCTGTAATTTGCAGAAAACTACTATTTCTGCAGAACATTACAAATACCATTTTTCGTTAATCCTACATAAAGTAACCCTAGATTCTCAAATACAAATCAAGTACGTACTAATGTACAGGTTGTTCCATTAAAAAAAACAATTTCGATATGTATGATTTTTGTATCGGACGTTTTTTCCTACTAGCAATAGTAAGCATACTATGGAAGAATCTCGCCCTGTTGCCCCACTTGGTACATGAAATAATATTTCTCGTGATGGACACAATTTATTTATAAAGCTGTGTGTAAAACAAGAATTTCAATACTAAATCGGTTTTAGTTGTGATAAAATTAACTTAAGTACAATGGAAAGGTATTCCAGTTTGATATGTTTATATTTTTAGTGCGGGACAGCGTTGATAACTTCTTCCCTCCAATTTCTCCCAGATTGGGATTTTATCTTCGTCTTACACATCCAGTCAACGAATTTTGTAAAAAAAGAGGGTCCAGTAAACAACTGGAACAGAGACCACTGCAAGAAAGATTTGGCCATAGATCGGAGTTAAACTCAGAATATCAAGATCGGACTTCGAATAGAACAATTTGGCCAAGAATAAACGTAAACTTAATTTCAAAACCATTTTATGAAAAATCTTCAAAATTTTGTAAAAGAGAAATATAATATGAAATTTCATTGAAATAAATCCGCAACTTGCGTACTCTAAAATGTGTTTAATTTGATTTTCAATCTCTTCGATTTGCAAAAATCGGTATATCCCACGTTCGAGTCATTTTCTGCTTATTAAAAAGGAAACCTTGCGATATTAATTTTTCAACAATATGCATTCACCCACGTTGACCAGCAAATGTAAGTACTATTTTAGTGATGTTTATCGTTTTACATTTTACTGGGTCGATTATAAATTTTGTTTTATAAACAAATATCAAATACATTGCATAAGGACACATAACTAAATTATCGCTTGTTCAGTACGAGTACATACTAGAACAAAATTTGCGTTCCCGTATCTGTGAATGTTAAAGAAACGCGGGTTCCACGAAATTGATATGCTAATACGTATGTGTGCATGCACAACAACACCAGCCTAGATAAGATTAAGTTTAAATACCACCACAATAAGCATTACATCACTATTTTTATTAGACTACCGCCTAGCGCTTCTAGTTAAATTGACGATAACATATTTCTACTGCTTTATAACAACTATAGAGCAATGTAAGTAGCGGCTCCGATTTGATTTATTTAATTATGTCTTCAGATCCCTCATATTTGATTTACTACTTAACGTGAATAATGAAAGATAGCTTTGGGTTTGCATATCCAGTTCATTTTCTTTAGGATTGTTACATATGCTCAGTGACACCAGTTTGTTTTTAAGTTTAAGTTATATAAAAAAAATCGTTTTGAAACTGATGATGATGATTTAATAAACTAGCTCTTTTTGAGAGATCACCATGATTAGTTTGTCGTCTGGGATATATTTTCAAATGTAATTTATAAATTTTTTTTAATTGTTGATGTGTTCTATTTGTTTCGAGTATTGTTGTTAACACCTTCTATTCTTGTTTATCAAAATGTATACAATGATTTCATCATATTTGACTTTATTTTTACATTACGGTGATTACAGTAACTCTTGATGAAGTTCGGAATAAAGAACGAAATACTGAGTTTAACAAAAATAGAGTTTCATTAAACTAATCCAGAAACAAAACGTATATTTTTCAAATGGTTTCCGCTTTTACATTTAATCCTAGATATTAAAATATTATCAACTTGTATTGGTGTGTTTCATGTTTCATAATTCATTAAAAGTTGCATTGAATATTATTCCGCAACATCTAAAAAAATATTTCCCAATGGTAAAGAACAACATTAACACTTATAGCTACTAACGTAATTTACCGAAGGATCGGATAAACAATTATAAATTCCATTGCAATTGAATTTCCTTGTAATCCGAGACGGGCGCCGCGACGCTTTTGGTTATTAACGTTGCGTCGACGTCGTTTGCATTCGTTCATCAGCGCTACTACCCTCACGAACCCCGAGGAGAATCCACAGACAACGCTTTCTCAAACCCCGCTATCCAGTTACCTTTCGTCGTCTCTTACTGTGAAGTAGGTAGGTATACATAAATAATCAGTCGTAAATTTGTACAATCATTTAGCAATTGATTTTAATAAATAATTAGCCTTGTTTATATTTTAATTCTGTACAGAATTTGTGTACGTCTTATCCCTATGGTCGCTTATTATTAGTTGATTCCATCCGTACGTGATATGAAAAATGTGATTATCGACGCCATTTAACAATTTGCCTTAATGGTACAGCTACATTCAGAAATATTTGACTTAATTGAATGTGAGTCTCTGCTCTTTGGGCAGTCTCATATGTGTATTTTTGGTTAACAACAACAGTAGACTCTATAGATGTAAAGTGTTAATTCCTTATTTCAATGTGGTTGTCCTAATTCATTTTGGTCATGATCTCTACCTGCACCTTTCGTGATGTTTTTACGACTGTCGATAATTCTATTGCATATGATTTATGCTTCGCACTTGTATGCTTAGCAAGCAGTTGTTTATCATCTCTCACAGAAGCATAGTATATCAAATCCAAGAACTGAAAGCAATTCTAGTATTCCTCAGCCGTAGCGAAGCGTCGGTGGATCTACTGACCGGTGAAACTACTGACTAAAAAAAATTACACGAGGAAGTTGCTTTCCGTGTACAAAGCATCGTAAATGTCTCCGTATTCCTCGGCATTTTTTTCGGTTGGCGGTTTCGTCGGTCGTGTGTAAGTAGCTTCGGTCTCAAAGTCTTTATTAACGTTTCGCCACTGTTATTCGGAATATGTTGATATTCAAAATAAACTCAGGGAAGCGAACATATAACTATAAATATAGAATGTTTTTAAGGGATTCTCTGATTCTGCTATGGTTCTTACCGACTCATATGGACACGACGACAGAATTTTAAAATCCTGTGCGATTCAAGAAATACGATTGAGCAAAAAGCAGTTAAATACGATATTTTACACTGAAAATCCTGCTTACTTGAGCCAACCAAATTGTAGTTGATCGGGGTAAAATCTTTGTTTGAATATGAACAAGCAAATATCATGTTGGTCTAGGTAAATATCATGTTGGTTCAAACAATATGTAGTTGGAGTAACAAAATAAATGCTTGCTACAAGCAAACCTTCCTTTAACAAAATCAGGTTACTTATTTCAACTATGTACAAGGTGGGCCAAATTCCATACTTTTAATAGAGAACTTATATTTCTAAAGAAATTAGACAAAAACTGACCTAAGCTTCTGGAGCTCGATTTTAAAGAGAAATCGATTGGTGAGATCCCTATTTTAAAATCTGCCTTAATATAAGAGATACAGAGTGTTTTCTTAAAATGTGCAATTTTTAAAAACCCTTGTAACTTTTTTATTTGTGAAAATGCTTGATTTATATAAAAACTATATTAGGGCGCTTTTTGACGCAGAATCCTATGCTCTATTTTTTTCTTTATTTAAACTCCTATTTTTTGAGATATTATCGGCTTTTGAAAGGATCCAAAATTTATTAAATTTTTCTTTAACCATGAAAAAATGTCTCTGAACTGTTGTTGTCTTTCAGGATATCGCTCATAGTAAATGTTACATGCAGCTTCCTCATTTTCACCTGCTTCTATAAAACACTTTAACACGTCGTATTTTGCATAGTTTTCATACATTTTTGAATTCTTAGATAATGAAAACACCAGCAATATTAATGAAAAATGACATTTCAGAACATTTAGACAATATAAAATAAATACGTGTATTGCTTAGTTACCATCCATAGCCATCTTAAAATAATGTGAAATGAAGAAAAACAAATAATTTAAAAATTGTTTAAATAAAATATCAAGTGTGTTATATCATTCTAAAGGTCATTTTATATGCTTTTCAATAGTGTAAAAATATATAATCTGTTCCATATAAAAGAACACAAGTCTTGATACTATCTCCAATAATAGGAGTTTAAAAAAAGAAAAAAATAGAGCATAGGATTCTGCGTCAAAAAGCGCTCTAATATAGTTTTTATGTAAATCAAGCATTTTCACAAATAAAAAAGTTACAAGGATTTTTAAAAATTGCACATTTTAAGAAAACGCTCTGTATCTCTTGTATTAAAGAAGATGTAAAAATAGGGATTTCACCAATCGATTTCCGTTTAAGATCGAGCTCCAGAAGCTTAGGTCACTTTTTGTCTAATTCCTTTAGAAATATAAGTTCTCTATTAAAAGTATCGAATTTGGCCCACCTTGTACGTAGTGCCAAATACATAAGGATTGTCAAGTGTAAATCCATTTCTGTTGTTAACGAAAGATACTGAATATTTCAAATCCATGAAGAAACAGCTGCAATAAAGAATCGTCACTATTACATTTTCAGATTTTGCTACGTTTGTTGCATTAATGTTGTCGACCTTTCGCCCAAGTCCCATTTACAGAAATACGGATAACTCCTGGTATTTCTGATTATTTTATTTTTATGTGAGCAGGAAAACGAGATTTTGTAACTGTACCACATATATTAATTTAATCTCTTCCACAGACCTTCCTGCCTGTAGGTGTTATGTTGGACACAATTGTGTGTGTTTCATAGTATTTACGTACCTCCATACGTTACTTGTTGTGAAATATTTTTCAAGACTTGTACCGGGAACTTTTTAACTGTTCGAACTTTTATTATTGACAGTTAATAACACTGAGCAAAAACGTAATTGCTTCTTACGTGAAAATACCCAATTCTGAATTAATTTAACGTGTCGAACACGAATATTACTTCGAAAAAAGTTGCGAAAAAGCTCTCGTTGCAGGGATCATTCTTCGTTTACGTATCAAGCTCGTTCTCATCAAAAACTTGGTAAAAGCCATGGATAAGAAGCGACCAGTATTCGTCTTAGTGAAGCCAAAATTAAAGAGGGTGTCTTTGTGCGGCTCAGATATAACTTTTTCTCAACTTTGAGAAATTTCTTCAAGGTAAAGAAATACAAATTTGTCATGGCAGGTTTTTCGATGATCTTGCTTTTTTCAACGGTATTCTTTAAGCACAAATATCCATGAAATCAAGCATCAATATTTACCATCAGAACTTCGAACAATGATGTTTCATATATTTGTTTTGTGTACATACATTCATGTAGAAACTTCAAAATTATTGTAATGGAAATGTTCTTGTTTTCAAAAACTATTACACAATTATAGTACATTTATATGTAGAACCTATGTGCTGTATTTTACGAAAACCACGTATTATATTTTCGAATAAATTATCTTATGTAAATTGTATATGGATACAAATAAATAAAGATGTTTATAGAATCTGAAAATGAATCCTGTCTTAATGGAGACCATTACTAAGTGATACTCGATAATAATTTTATAAATATTCCATAATTTATTTACATTTTTGGAGCAGTGCTAAAGTAATGTTGCACTGCAGGGAAATAATATTTATTGTAGAAATGTCTTTCGGGTGATGTCGTGTAGTCGATATTTAACTTGACGTTTCGCTGACTATCCTGTCAGCTTCTTCAGAAGATTTCTAAAGACTGCTGTTGTTGTCTTTTGCTGCTCGTTATATATCCTATTTTTGTTCCGCTTTGCTGATCCATAACCGTTCTGCTTTGCAAAGCAGAACGGTTATGGATCAGCGAAGCAGAAACGTCAAGTTAAATATCGACTACACGACATCACCCGAAAGACATTTCTACAATGGATTACGGTCGTGAAAGCCTACACTCAAATAATATTTAGGTCAACGAAAATGCTGGAAAAAATATTATTCAACAAAGAGAAGCAGTAATTTGATTTATGAATTTTTGAAAGTAAAATTTTATAAAATAAAATTAAGTTGGAAATCATATGGACTTGTGGCTGTATAATGGTAAAATATACGAAATAAATTGATAGTACTAAAGGAAAAAAATATAGCCGAAAATGTGATTACACGTCAACACTTTACCTTAAACGTTAAATACATAATAAAACGTTCCCGTAGTTCCGGAAGTCCTACTGTATTCTGCCGCTGCTTTACATCCACATTCAGACACAGGCTATATTGACTGCCCTCGCGTTTTGTAGAATGAAAGGACTACATCCTAGGGATCTGAAAGGGCATTTCATAATCCTTGATCCCACATTGCAAAGGACATGATCCCTATGCAATACAATTTTGATCAGCCTTACAAAGTGATTGAAAGCTGTACCGAATGGGTATTCGAGCAATCTCAAAGCAAAAGAGGACGTTGGTATGGTACACAGGCAACTCAAGAATAGAAGGTGTTGGAATATGTATAGGCATTAATGGACCTAACTAACTAACCACCTTAAAATGCCTACAGGACTCCATACCAAAATATTTCAAACAGAGATCTCTGCTTTAAATTTGTGCGTTATAAAGAACCTCAAGATAGACATACGAGGCGCAACTATAACTATATTCAGTGACAGTCGGACAGTTTTAAAGCCTATTCACAATTTAAAGCAATTGGAATACAAAAATCACATTACTTTGTGGTGGGTACCAAGCCATCAAGGGATCGAAGGAAAAGGCAGACAAGTTGGCCAGAGAAGCAGCGAATATGCCCTTCATCGATCATAACCCCTTTCTGTGGTTTACAAGAGAATTGCTCCAGGACAAAAGCAGGCGAAAGAATTCATATCAGGCTCGCCTAAGACAGCAAAAATAGTGTTATCGTTTAGCAAAGGGGGCCTTAGATTGTTGGCGGGATTTCTGACATGTTACATAGGACATTCTATGCAAATGTGTTGCCATCAGTCGCACTCGACAACAACATTTCAGTAAACCATTTTTGACATCTACTGAACTGAAGTATGAAGATCCTAAAGTAATATTAAGGTTTATGAAGAGCCTTCACCTACTTTAACATATACAATATTGTAGCATTTTGTTACAATAGATCTATCAAGGTTACAGTGACTAAAGGCATTTGTGTCATAGCCCAATGACACTAATACTAATAGGAAACGTTCCCGTATAGGCATGCATACTTGTTTTTAAGTTCTAAGCGGAATTCCATACAAGGGATCCGTATAAGATATTTAGGAATTGCAGGTTCTTTGTTTTTATCAGTGTTATCAGTGTTATCTTTGCGAATGTTTCCAGAAAAAAGATATTTCGGTGATTTATCAAACTGACCAACGTCTTTGGTATCTTATTTCGTTTAATGAAGATTCTATCAAATGTAATAACCTTACCCATGCTTTTAATATGGGGAACAGGCGAGGCATATGCGTACCATGGAACACAAAGAACCTGCCTATTGTAATGAGGAAATTAACAATACTCTCTTCTGTTTCCAGGGTAATTCAGGTATCGTGCTTTGTTCGTTCAGAACCACGCAGATTAATGAAAGAATACTAAACAAATCACTTCTAAAATCGCGGTATTTAATTAACAATATTTAGATTTAACACCACGATATAAAAAAGTAAAAAGTTTTTCTTTACAAAATATAATTATTAACCCTTTACATAAAAAAACGACAATTCTGATACTTGCTACAATAATACTGTTACTTATATTTTTGCCGGCTGAAGTGGAATATACTGTTTTCTCTGATGAAATTCGGGTAAATACATATTCGATAATTGTTGAATTGTCCAATTACGAGGGTTGTAATTCTTGTCGGCGAGACAGGATCGGATAAAAAATATTGTGTTAGACATTATTGATTCAGCTGAATAAAATAAAAAAATCTAAGAGTTTATTCGAAAAATTGAAAATTATGGAGCAAAATTAATATATGTTGAAGCTCATTATAGTAAGGTAGTCCAATTAAAAAATATATAAAAAGTTTCAAGTTAATATCAACCTATTTTAATAAAAAACTTATAAATCTCATTAAGTAAATCTATCAATCAAATCAAAATTATTATCCACGAAATAAGATTCGAAGAAAGAAATATTTGGTTTTTAATTGGATGCAGCCTCGACCCGAGATTTGAAGGACGAACACCGAAGTACTGGGGAACTTCAGTGAGCAGATATTTATTATTATATTGTAATATAGCTGTCGGACAGATAGTGATTCCGCTAAAACTTTGTTTTAAAATTAAAAATCTTGTTAAAAGAAATACAATTTATTTAAATTAATTATTTTAATAAAATAAATTAAAATTAATATGGATATCCCTAAATAATGAGAGATATAATAAATTATATTAAAATGTATTATACTTCTCATTCTGTCTAACACTGTAAAAAATAGAACAAGGAACGGTATTTGTGTCCATTGCACCTCCAGGAGAAAGGTTCTATTTGACTTTCTGTTCTATTTTTTTTTTAATTTTAAATTAAAGACCCATACACAAAATAACGTAAACGTAAGCGGCACAAAGACCATAACCATCTAACTACTTGTAACATAAAATATAAACACATTGCTAAACAGGTTATATCGGGCATTTTTGCAACACGTTTGTTACAAGAATTATTACTACTTTAGCAACTTATAAACTTCAAGACAGTAAATAACCTTTATAAGAAAACAGAGAACGATAATTGTTTCTATTTTTCACCGAAGGACTACTGTATCTAGATACGTTCAAATTGTTATATCTTTTTCTATTAGCACTGTGTAAAACACCCATACGACGGCCCAGTGTCTTATCGCCGATGAAAATCGTATTGAAGTATTTACCTTCGATAAGGACCGTGCTATTTACGATAGTGATCTAGTGCACCCAGTCCTCGCTACCTAACTATTACAATAGATAATAGCCAATATTTTTAGATGGGTCGTTAGATTGCGTGAGTCGAGATCGCACATAATGAGAGCGACGCTCTTTTGTTGAGGGGTACGCTGGGGCGACGGGATTTTTTGTTCGAAGAATAGCTGGAACAGCGACAGGGCAAATGGTATTTTACGTTTCATTAGACAATTTGGTATGATGCTACCGGACTATGAAAAAGTAGGTATACTCATTTCCACTAATTGTAAACGTAACTTACGCAAATACTAGGTTGCCCCATAACTCTTTGTGCACAAAGATCAGGAATGTTTTTGTACTTTTGCATGCATTAATTTTTTTTCATTATTTCTAGTCGCCGATTGCAACAATGGCAGTTTTGTTTCTACTCATCATTTGACACTATTTTGCTTGGCCTTGTATGTGCACAGTTGCTAATCATAATGGAAGAGTAAATAGTAGAGGTTTATTGCTTCATTATTGGAAAAACGGTCTCAGTGCAAAAGCATCGGTTGAGCTTGAATTGAAATTGAAATTGTATTGTGAATCGGGAGGTACGGTTCACAAAAATACGGCAGCAATTTGGTTTGGAAAATTTCGTCGAGGTCACCCCAAACTGAGCGATGAAAGAAGTACAAATAGACCATCTCAAGTGAATGATGGTGCTCTGAGAGAAGCATTTTAAGACAAGCCTCAATCAAAATGTTCATGAACTGTCAGTAAGAGTTGGCCCATCAAAATACATAACTGGTCGACACTTGAAGAAAATGGGTTTCGTTTAAATATTTTTGCACTTTGAATTGGTTCCTGAAGGGAGAACTGTCAATGTAAGACTGTGTACCGTGTAGCTAGTTAGAATGTTACCCTGCGCTAATCAACGGAAACAGAATTTTTATGCAGCATGTCCTAGCCTACAGATCCCGTTTAGCGCTGGAAAAACTTCAAAACATGACGAGTTGAAGTTTTGCCTAATCCCCCATATAGTCCGGATGTTGTTCTATCTAATTATAGGTTGTTTCGTTCGATAGCAAAATCCTTGTGCGGTTCCAACAATTTTGAAGATGTAGAAAGAGCTTTTTTTTTGCGCCTCCAAAAATTTACACGCTTTATACAAAAATAATTAAATATAAAACTCTACAGAATATTTCACGTAACTGGTTGATTGAGTTTATAATGTTCCACAATTTGCTTATATTTAATGTCTGGAATTATTATCTGTTCACTCGGATCTACTAAAATAAAATATTTTTATCAAAATGTTATTTCCGGTTTACCGAATGATATGATTTTTCATTAAACTTTCATATAGCTACATATTGTTTTTGAGTTATTTTTCTTTTGTAACTTTCATTGTATCATTCAAAAATTAATATCTGTCAATAATTAAAGTAAAAGCTCCAAATTTGGCCTATTGTTAAACTAGGTAATTATCTATCCAATGGTCTAAGAAACATCGCTGTCTTGTGTACAAGGTGTTCAAAAATAAGAGAGAAAGTGTAGTATTTTTTAATGAAAAAAAATGTTTTTTTTTCGATTGTCCTGTATATGAATATATGACTGGTAAGTAAATGTTATATAGTTTCAAAGATTTTCGCTTATTGATTCTTGAGCCGTTTCCAGACTTTCTTGGCCACTCTGTATATGTATATGAGGATTTATCAAATAAACAAATACTGCTGTAAATCAAGTTTGTTAATAGGCCTCGTATCGAATTAGATTTATAAATACAGCACTTTATGTGCCCATTTAATACTTTAAAAATGAGCGCACAATTCAAAAAGTCATAGATATACGATGATAGGTATTATATTTCTACAAATGTTTTTAAAATCCGTTCATTAAGCCCTTGACTCGCAAAACGAGATCAATTTGGTAACAAGCGCCAATAAAATTTGATTACTATCGAAACAAATAAAACTCAACTCTTAATTACAGAGGTATTTTCGAACACTTCGCGTTCCGTCTATTTCCACTATTTTTCCATTGCATACATACGTGCACGTATCGTTGGAGTTAACATTTCAAATGTATTATCTTACCGGGCGTTTATAAATATACGCCGGGAATGTCAATGCGCTTTTTATAATAAGATTAAGTAACAGATTTACAGTAAATTGATTCATTTACAGCAGCTGTCGTCGAAACTGAACAGCGTAATTTATAACTTGCCAGATCGGTCGCTAGGGGGCTCGTTATAAGTTGAACGTTAAAGCAGGGGGATGTTTTTTACTTTATCAGAGTTAGGAATCGTCAATGGTATAAATTCTTTGAACGACATCGACGCGGAAGTAATAAAATTAATGATTTATCATATTTCCGCCATCGGAATATAAAAAAGGAAGAACCGTAGAATGAGATCCTAGAAAAACTCTTAGAAAATAAGAAATCTTTATGTGATTGATGTAAGAAAGAAAAAAGTGTACAAACTTATTAACGATGCTAATTTCTTGCACGCAAATAAAAACAAATACAATAGTATCGTTGGTTGGGACGTGTAAGGGTCTAAAATATGAATCTACTACAGCACGTTACTAAAATGTTACTTTTTTGTTGTTTCTATTCTATCCATGAATCCACTATTTCTAGTTAATTCTTTTTCTATTTGTTTTAGTGGTGACGATCCAACGGGGTGTATAAACTTTTAAACCTTGTGGTAACTTCAGAAACCTTTTTAGTGTGTAAAGTGTTCCATGGCCTTGTTACTAGCACCCTTTCGCCGTAGAGGGTGCAGCGCAGTTAATTGTACCCCCAAGTCACCATTCACAGTCTCGAGAGTGTACCGGACCCAGTAAGAAAATTTTTTGACTCTAGCGGGACTAGAGCACTCAGCGTCTAACTCTCCCCAGTCAAGTAGACCACTGACCCATTAATTTATCGACATTATTCCAAATATGCAATATTTTTCTTTGGTTTACCAGGTGTGTCGGTAATTCTTTTCCGGTTTTTTCGCTAAA